>CM047585.1:11555158-11597730 GCA_026184515.1 Peronosclerospora sorghi
TTGAAGAATGCGTCGATGACGTCGCATTGCTCCTTGGGGAGATGCCACTGCCTAGTGACGCAGTACTTGGTTCCAGGAACCAAATCAATTTCATGTCGGACTCCCCGATCCGGTGGTAACCCCATCGGCGGGTTGTCACTAATGAAATCTCCAAATTCCTTTAATAAGGAATGGTAAGGGTCCTCAGGATCCGCAAGGATCTTGAGGCCGCTTCGGGAATTTAATACCTGTTTGGTTTGCACCAAAACTGACTCGTCCATCGTGGATGAGGATTTCAACTCCTTTTCCGGACGCAATACGACAACCTCGTCGATTTCATCTGCTTTCAAAGCAGTCTCAAACTCGTTGAAGGGCATCTCCTCCAACGACAACAGTTCGCCTACCCCATGCAACCGTTCCAGGCTTACGCCTTCTGTAAAAACACCTGTCACACTATTCATCATCCTGTAGGATTGATGACTACTGGCCTCGGGTCTCATCCCGACACCCAGATGGGGGGAGTCAATAGCCCCATATATTGGAAGAGCCACGCGCCTATCCACAGAGGTATCTACCTCTACCACCGGTGACTCGCCGGTATCACCTATAACGGCGTAATCGTAATCATTTCCGACGTGCGAAAGAGACGAACTTCGGGTCTCTTCGCTTGGAAGCGCCTCGCGCTTAACCACAGGGGTCTATACCACTACCACTGGAGTCGCAACTTGTTCGCCGGACACGGCGTGGTCGGAACCAATTCCGACCTGTAGAAGAGATGAACTTCGGGTCTTGTCTCTTCTCTAAGCGCCTCGCGCTTACCCTCATAGGATTCCACCTCTATCACTGGTGACTCACCAGTCTCGCCTATATCGGCGTGGGGATTAACCGCCGAATCCCCCTCGTCAAGGAACACTTTCTTGACCTCATTGGGACTGATCATCTCAGATATCCCAATCTCTGGCATCTCTCGCCAGAATCGCTTTTGCGATCGAGCAAAGGTGGGTTCATGACTCGCCAATGCTTCACCCGATTGCGGGTGCGTTGATCCAATGGACTTAGACCTCCAGTCTATCCATGGCTCGTGGCGTTCCAACCACATCATGCCCAGAATGAGGTCATACCTTGAGTCCAAATACAGGACTAGGCAACGTTCTAAGCTGTCGAAGTCTGCAAACTTCAGCTTAAGGTCAATCGAGACCTTGGGTACAGAAACCTGTACGCCCGTCGCTAGACGGACCGTGACAACGTAACGAGAACGTGCCTCTAGGGCATCGGCATACAGACAACTCTTCACAAAAGAAGCCCGTCTGACATAATTGTCAGACGCTCCAGAGTCTATCAAGACTCTCCAAGGCTTATCAAATCCTTTCACGTCCGCAAGGACTACCAGCAAACCTGGCTGGTACACCAACTCGGTGCTAGAAAGCACCGCTTCCCTCGGGGATTTGTGCTGTCGTCCCCTAACCTGGGGCTTAACAGCACTGAGGGGTCCCCCAGTAGGGCGCCCCTCACCTACTGGGAGCCGTCGTTTCCCGACGGCTTGGACAATGGTTTTTTCCCCACCCTTGGTACCTTGTAGCGAGTGTCTCGCTGGGGATTTTTCGGACATCTGTTCCTCAGATGATCCATGCTCCCACACAGGAAGCATCTCATAGGCCCACGCCGCTGCAACATAGCCAAGAGCTCTGCCTCGAAGATCTGTGAAAAAGAGTCAGAATGACTCTTAGCGGGAGGTTTCTCCTCCTCTTCGACCTGACTCAGGTCCATGGGTTCGGGACCCACCTTAGAGGAACGGAAGTTCCTCTCGGCGTTGAACGCCATCTTGAATGCCTCCCCCAGGGATTCGGGTCGGCATCGGAACAATTCCAAACGTGCTGGCCCTTCTCTCAGGCCTCCCATGAAGACGGGGATGGACACATCCTCCGAATACGCTTTCGCGTACATCCCTGCCAAGAGGGTCTTAAGCTCCTGGATATAAACCTCCAGGTCCTTAGTGCCTTGACGGCACCTCAGGAACGCCAGTTGATTCCGGAAAACCAGATCAGGCGTTGCGTATATGTCCATAAGATTCTGCTTAAGGACCTTCCATGTTGGAAACACGTCCTTGACTGATTCCGAGCATGTAAACGCCCATGTACGGGCTTTGCCCGTAAGATGGGTCAATGCAAGTCCCACTTGCAAGTGATCAGCGGTCATGTTCGCTGTGGCGAAGGCCGTTTCGACCTCTCGCAACCAAACATAAAGGTTGTCACCCTTCTCTCCGGTGAACTCCTTTATCTTAAACGATAAAGGAGGGCGCACCCCCGTGGTATGACCTCCACCGCAACTCGCCTCATGAGCGATGAGGGCATTCACCCTTGCCTTTACTGCCTCAAGGCCCTGCTCCACTAGGATCTTCATACCTTCTTCCCCCGTTAAGGGTAACAGCCTTTTAAAGGCTTCCTGCTGGACGAGGGTCAAACTATCACAATCGTCCTGATTCATCCTTTGCAGAGGATGCCTAGTCTACCAACACAGGTGTTGGATTGACTACAAGTGCTACCAGATGTAGCTGGTGCGTATACGCACGGTGTGGCTAGCGCACAGAGGAAGACTTTCCTTAAAGCGGCGTTCGCCGCTACTTAGCCGATACGCCCTTATAAAGGGCTTAGTAGGAGAGAGCTCTCCTACTCGGGGCCAAGAGTCCCGGGTTACTTTACTCTAGCCTGTACTAGTGCCTTAACGGCAAGGCTCCCTTACAAAGGGTGTAGCTAAGGGGAGGGCTCCCCTTACGCTACGGCACTCACTACACGCACGACCGGTCGAGGTCGTGCGTCTGTATGAAAGAGTGAAATGTAAGCTGAATATATTTAATATGTAATTATTTAAACTAATATAAACTATATGTAACACTAAGTAGAATATTCCTAATTCGTACCTAGCTAAAATGTAGTGTACACACCTGTGTACTGACACGTGGATGGCTGACACACCACCACACCTAGGGCCCATGCCCTGATTGGTTAAAATAACCAAAGGTTCGAAACCTTTCAACCCGGCCAATACTGACCTCAACCGTGGTGTACTCATGTACACCAACACTCAGTGTTACTCGAATGTAACCCCGTTACAAAGAAGGACAGATTTATTACCTTCTTGTGTTGTAATTTGAGTGGAAACACATAATTTTAAGTTCCTTCACCACGTGTAGTTGTTTCTCCTTCAGAGATGGCGCTCTCACCACTCCAAACTGCTGGGGTGGCACATTGCCTTGTCCACCTTGGACATTATGCGGATTATTTGCATTGCCACGCTGTTCGTAGTGTGCGCCACCTCCAGGCATCCTTTCCCTCGAAAATGCATCCTTGCCGGCATGGCAAATTTCCTCGATGCTTTGTCTTCCTTGTAGACCCTCTAGGAAAACTCTCTTATCTTCGTTACTGTCGCCTAGCGACGCGATGCTCATCTTTGTGTCGATTCTATGTGTTTGCGCCACATTTTCCTTGCGAGCCTGCTCGTCCCTCGACATCTCGATCTTATTAAGGCGATGGTGGTTGTGAGCATATCCATTATACCTGACTCTTGTTCGCTTGCACGTGCCTTGGGCTTCTCCTCAAGGTCGGTTTTCCCCACATTTGGGCTCATAACATCTTCGTGAGTCGTATCATCTGCCATTACTACTTGAATGCGTAAGTTTCCAGTTATTTAACGTACTCCAAACGTGAAAACAAGGTAACAGCAAAGGTAGCGAGATAACATCGTAATAAAGATAGGGAATTGTTATTTCCACACCCCAAAATTGTTATTTCCACACACCCCATAATAAAAACCAACATTATTTTTCAATAAAATGACATTGTCAATCGACTCGACGCTTTGGTGTGCTCTACCGAGATCACCTAAAAGTAAAAGTGCCCACGGTGCAAGTATAACGGATTGATTGATATTCGGTTTTCCAGCTGCACACAAAGCGGCTACACCACAGCTTTTGATGACAGTAACGAATAGATTTCATTTTTATTCGATCAGATCAAGACGTTTATGAACTCAACCACGAGGCAACTAGTAGTCCATTCTTTCTCACCTTGTTTCGTGCTCGCCATGGATCAGCATCAAAGCATTGGTTTAAGTGCTTCATTACCAACAAATGACACTCGCCCAGAGTGCTCAACACAAATTCAGAGAGTTCGGCACGCCTTTTGTCACTAGGGCTAGTGTTTCACGCAATGAGCAAGAGAACCAATATTTTGAGAGGTCGATGCTTTCCATAATACACAAAAGTTAAGTCCATTCGTTCTTTAGCAATATGCACATACGTTGTGGTTGTCACCATGCTGTCAAAGTAATCAGCTGTTTCGAGATTGTAGGACTACGTCGGGATCAAGGGGGTGGTCGTCGATGTCATTTTTGCTTATTGCTCTAAAAGCGGTAAAGTCGTAGCCTCTTTTGGGTGGTGGCAAGCTTTGCAACGTTTAATCCTATAGACGCTCATGAATATCGAAACGAATTTGTATTGCTCACATGTATTGAGGTAGTCAGTGGCCTTACCCCTTTTTTGCAAGGTGAAATTTGCTTTTACGTCCATTACCAAGTTTAGGACAAGCACTAAGTGCTGCATCCTTTCCTCTCCTTCGTCACTTTCCTTCCAAAGAAGACAAACTAGTCACTGAAAACTATGAAGCTAACCTAAAAGTTACCGTACGGAACAGATACATGTACTCTACTTGAATCACACTCTGCTGTTGATGAACAAAAGCAAGAGTAAGGAGCTAAAGGCGATGGAGTTCTTGTCTCCGAGAAAATCGTATCGGAGAAATACCGCGAAGGGATGGTACGATGCAACGCTTCGTTTAGACTCGGCAGCTGTAGCGAAGGCTGGAAAAGACCAGTAACTTCTCCAGTGTATTGAGGACACGGACGATGCTGTAGTGAGCCAACATCTACTGCAATACCTTGAATTTCTTTGGCACAGGAAATGGGCAATTGCCTCTCAACTCCATCGTTAGAAGCAGCAGTTGCAGTTTCCGACGCCTTCCCGCTAAACATCTCCGACTTGGACGCTGCTCTTAGCTTGGTAGCTTTAAAAGGCGTCGACTTGGCCATTCCATTTGATTTAAATGGTCTTGTGAGCTCCATTTCGACATGATCTACACAAAAGCGCTTTGTTTTGCGACTACGACGACAGTTTGGAGCTTCACAGCGTTTTCCTCCACCATGTGCCCAACAAAATCTACTGCGACTTTGTGCACATTTGGTGCAACCAAATTGCTGACATCGTCTCCCCCCGCCATGTCCTCGGCATCGCCCTTTACTCACTGCAATTTTCATGCACTTATCGAACGAGCACTGCTTGGCACCATAACCAGTAAGTAATGAGCGAGCTAAATACGGCGCAATTTCATCTTTTCTCGCCGAGATCGATGTCTTTGATGGGATAAAAGTCGCTGATGTGAGCATTGGAGACTTTTCAACTCTTTTCTGCCAATTAATTGAACTGAGTACCACTGGTGAGCGATAAAATCCTTCAGATGAGGGGGGTTCTGGTTGTTCCGATGATAGCAGTTGTTCTCTTGGTCCTCGAGAGTGTGCTCTCATCCAACTCGTTTGTTCATTTCGAACAAAGTTCGAGATCTTCAACACTTGAGTATCAGCTACATGTTCCAAATTCTTTTGATTCAATGATGGCACGGGAGAAAAGGGAGCTGGAAAGTGACAGATTTCATCCTGGAATGTCTTATTTCGTGAACACGCTTGTGCAGCGACTGACGCGTTGATTTGGCTACATTGTTGATGCGTGAGAGGTCCATTTTCATGCTCAATATTCCAATCCATTACTCGTGGGAAGAGACGATCATCAGCAGTGACTTCCGATACATAGTGAGCCATATTGGGCCAACTGTTGGTCATTTGATCTGCTTCTATGCTTGAGATAGAAAAAGTGTTAATGAGGTTAATGGCACATCTTGTAAATACAAATGTCAATGTTCATGATTAAGGAGGAACGTCAGTAAAAACGAAATGTAAAAGAGCTTGCATCGATGTCATCAGAGTGTATTCATGGGTGCCTCAACAGCGATTATGGGGGTATAACAATTTTGGGGTGTGGAAATAACAATTCCCTAAAGATAATAACAGCTTTCTTCACTCCAATTATCCACTCCGTAAGACTGCACAAAGTAAAACGTACGCAAACCACAGTGTTCCACACTCCACGAGAGATAAAATAGCGTTCCGCCCTTAAGAGAACGAACTAGCACCATACGTGTACTTGTGTACCTTGCGTGCAAGGAACAAAAACAAAAAGTGACGACAGTAGATTCGAGTTTAATACTTGACCTAACAAATGTATGCCTAAACTTGGGTATGACCCATAAAATTCGGTACTACCCAAAATGCATTTCGACAAAACATCCAAATTGGAGTCAACGAGTAGGCGGAAACGAGGTCCGTCCCCATCTCCTACTCAAGCTGCTGTTACGAGGTCGGTACTTGCACGATATGCAAGCGACCTCCATCCTGTATCTGCACTGGAACGTTGCTCGTGTCGCGGACCCGATGCTTGGAGACCTTTGCTTGACCGCATGCAGCTTTTAAGGATAGTGCGAAAGTCGCAAGAGCTTCCGCTGTCGCTGCAACGTCACTCAAAGTTGTTGCTGTAGACCATCCAAAACGACGGATGCGGCGATTTTGTCAACGTAACGGAACCGAAAACTCTTCTCGTCACAACGCAGACCACACGGTTGGAGAGCGATCGATTGCACTTCAGCAATAGTCAGAGATCAAGACAACCCACGTACACCGCTGAAGCCTCACTTTGTGGAAGATCACGCATCGTTCAGAGATGAGAAACCCGAAGCGTGTGGAGAAAATACACGGCCCCGAGAGCCGTCGCCTGTCCAAGATGCCGCTAGCAAGAACTCTCCCGTTTCTTTGCAGTGGAAATTAGAGGCAGTGACAAACTCTCCTCGCAGTCTTTCAAAACAGCCAAGTTGCAAACCAATGCGAGTTAGCCTCTTCAGCAGCGGGTGGGGGCAAAAGCATCGCTGCTTGTGCTGACGAAGATAAGCTCGAGCTTCTACGACGTCTGTGCTCGCAGAACGCCTCACATCACCAGCAGCTTCAAACGACTACATAGCGAAGCGTGAAAACGTATCGACGCTGATAGAGCAACCTCCCTGAATGTTTTGTCTCTGCCACTTTGGCGAGCTTTTTCCTGCAAGACCCACGCGTCTAATGATTCTTGAAAGTCCATCATCTCGAGACACGATTCGATGCTACTGGAAGTCAAGACGTCTCCACCACGACTCATCATTCCGAGTGCTTAGCTCGTCCGTCGTCTCGAACTACATTGATGGCTCGAAATCCTTTCACCACTGCTTGACGGTCATACCCATCAGTCCCAAGATTCAGTCCCACCAGGTTCTTTTTCAAACGTTCCATCGTATGAATCGTAACTTCTTTTCGTCAATGTCTTGTGCGAGCTACGAGGCGACCATGTGCTTCCAAGCAACCATAGCTAGCAGCGTGGCTGCAAACCCTTGGCTCTCTTGGCTTTGAAATGATTGAACGGTTAACGCGTCGTCATGAGTAGGTGTATTGGTTCGAAGAGTTGGAGCGCGTGATCTGTCTGGGCCGATACCAACTTTCCTCGGTACCGAGTTTCCCTTGTTCGATCATCCCTCTGGGTCTACGAAAGAGCACGACAGCAAACTTGCTTCACTCGTGTACACTGCCAATAGTCCTTGGTCGCGTGCCAAATCTGCTCAAGTGGATTATACTAAAACTGGTCGGAGATGAGCAAGATGATGACGAATAAATCGCTCCAACTAGCACTGTTGCTATCCTTCATCAAGCTCCCGAAATCGAAAGTGAGGGGCGATGGTTCATACGCATCCATCGACGAGCTGGTTCCAAGACGAGCATTTCAGATCGATACAAGCGCGAGCAAAAGTCACGGAGTATGTCAATGGACAGAACGACTTCGAAATTTGACCTTGAAAGGACCTTGCGTCTCAGCTGGAGATGGTTGCAAATGGAGTCTTACGATAAACAGGTGGGACGTATGGGCGGGAGTACAGCTTTATTCAGTAAGGGTTCGTATGGAGCACTGGAGCAGGAGGAGCACGAGAGAGACATGCTTGTAGTCGGTACCAAGCAGCCTGCTTGGAAGGAGGAGCTGTGTGCCTGGACAATTTTTTTCAAGGCCGCGTGAAGGTTGCGTCGAAGAAATTTTCTCCTAGTTAGGACTGAGACCGAGAAAAAACGGCGATGAAAGGGAAGGGACGGCGCTGCGGTTTGGCAAAGTGGCGACAACACGCTTCACATTGGACAATAACGCACCTCTTTCTCCGATCCAGGTCTTGGCTGTAGCCTTGCTCTGCTTTTGCGAACAAGAGAGGGGTTAGCTACGGCATGAGGCACGAGAGGCGTGTCGGCATCATCTCAGCCAAGTCTGCGGTCGTTTCATCGACTCTAATGAAGTAGTGTGCAGCTGACCTTAGCACAGATGTGATGGTACGTCCATGCCCGTCACCAGCAAGTTGCTCGGCCGATCAATCAATTCCTTGACGTTGCTCGACGGGATAAAAGCCACGTACCCCGCCAGCGCTTGGCGCATTTGCCACGTGGCATGTGCTTCTCTGTCCTGCCTTGGCGGCGCTTCCTCGTTTCCCACACTCACGGGAACAATCCCCTCGACAATGCCCACACATTCGTCTGTGGACGCTCGGATCACGGCGCCACCGCACATTCCTTCTTCCAAGACCTCGTCACTCGAAGCAAAGGCTTGTCCACCGTTGCTGCGACCGACAAAGTGTCCTCCCACCGTCTTGGGGAGCTGATAGCCCTCATCGTCCTTCCGCGTATGTCCTGTAAAAACCACTTTGTCGCCCTGCGCACACGGTGCCGTCTCGAGCCCCAATGCCCGTACGCCAAACGCTTTTTCTGCCCATTGCCACCTTTCAAGCCCTGAAGGGTCTGCGAGTGTCAGCAATGCCAGGTCCTTACTCTCATGAGTATGCAATTGAGACGCTAGTGGCAGGTCAAGTAGAATCGCTGGCGTGGCGCTCTCCGAGTTGAGCGCGAGGAGCTGCAACGAGTAGCGCACGTGATTTTCGTTGACAAACTGGAGCCAGTCCCACGTAGCGGTAAAATAGTGAGGAAAAAGCCACGGGCACGCAACGTGTTGACACGTGACAATGGACAGGGAGGAGCCTTGCAATCCATTGAGTGTGTCCCGCACGACGACAGCGGAGCCACTGGACATGGAAGTTCAAAGTACCATTGCACGTCATTAGGACGGAATTTTGCCAGCGAAAAGAAGTGCGTTGGATGTGTTTACCTGCTGAGATAATCCAGCGTTGTCATGCCTTGCTCAGGAAGGCAGAAGCGGGACGTCAGCGACAAAACGGCTCGGCGAGCCATTGAATTGTCTTCCGATGATGCTACCACAGCTTCGTGTTTTGTGCTTAGTCATGTCGAACCGGAGCATAAAACACAAGCAAAAAAAGGGAGCGAATGATAGACGAACCCAAAAAAATCACTGATAAAACCCAAAATCCACTGATCACATGATCATTCTTGCCCGATATGTTGGAATACGAATGGGACTGGAGGGCACGTGGTGGAATAGAAACTGAATGCATTGAGGCCAAGCTCTCTCTCTCTCTCTCTAGCCTCTCTTTCCTATGCGGGGCCCTTGGGCGCCCCTCCAGGGCGAAACTCCCCAACGCCCACATGCACCAGGCGTGAAACCGATACCGAACACAACCGGTTTCCAACACACCTCCCTCGAAACCAAACCTTCGACATTTTCACCCCATTGTCGATACCCCGATCTTCTCGCACAACAACTCGAGTCGCGCCTTGTCCAAAGGCTTCGTAAATGCGTCCGCTGGGTTCTGCTCGCCCTTGATCTTCACGAGCTCGATCAGGCCGCGCTGGACTTTGTCGCGAACGTAGTGCCACCGCAGTTCGATGTGTAGAGTACGTCTTGAGTAGGTCGGGTTGGTGGCCATGACAAGCGCTGCGCTGTTGTCGATCTTGATAACGGGACGGATCTTGGACCCGGGCACGATCTCCAACAAAATGTTGGCCTGCGCCATCGCTTCCATGCTGGCCTCGCAAGCCGCAACATACTCCGCTTCTGCAGTAGATTGGGCGACGATAGGTTGACGTCTCGACATCCACGAGATGGCACCACCGGCGATCGGGAATACGAACCCACTCGTACTTTTTCTGGACTCACAATCACCGCCCCAATCACTGTCGCAGAAACCCACGAGCTCAACACCACGGTCCTTGTCGTCCTGAACACCGCTCTTGTACCAGATCCCATGGCCGTTCGTGCCGGCCAAGTATCGGAGGACCCTCTTCAGAGCTCCTACGTGCTTCTGCGTGGGTTGGGCGACAAATCGACTCCATGCGTCCATGATGACCAGTACAGCCGAGTAATTCGTACCATTGTTCTTCGGTGGAAACAAAAGATCTGCGTAGATGAGTTGATTGGGGGCAGTCACTCCGCGATCGAGTTTCTTCTGCCGTTTCTTCCTCTTTTGCTTGCGAATGTGACAAGCGTCACAGGCTCTCTGCTCACGTCGGCTGAGCATCATACCCTTCACCAGAGCTCTGTCGACCATCAACTTGAGATACTGGTGGTTGGTGTGAAGCAGACGGTTGTGCCAATCGTCCAGAGTTGCAACCCCATCGGTGACCGTGTAGTTTGCAATGATTCGGCCACCATGACCAGGCGGTGCTGCATGATCCGCGCCTTCCTCCTTGAACACCCATATTCCTTGCTCTACTACGGCACGAATGGCGTCCTGTCCGTGCATCTGCGCGATGAATGTGCACGACTCCCGTTCAAAATCGATCTCGTAGCCTTGTTCGATCGCCATCTGCATTGAGAAGAGGCCGTGTTCGGCATTCTCGACGTAGAGGACATCGTCCACGTACAGCTCGACTTCATTTTCACCCACTTGAGTGACAATTCTCACAGTACCAATTCCCGATGCTTTCGCGAGCATGTTGCTCGAGACACCACACACCCTTGCACCGACACTCTCCGGATCAATACTTTCCATGTGGACGAACAAACTCTTGTCTCCGACAATGTGACTGTTTGACCCTGTGTCAAAACACCACCAAGACGAGCCTGCCGTGATTGCCACTGCACTGTCTTGGTCTACCGCGGCCTTGTTCACCTCTGGGGGTGTCGACTCGATCACCGCCCCTGCCGTCACTCCTGGTTCACTGCGATCGCCTACAGCGCCGTCCGAGCTGCTGTCCTGATTCTCGCGCCAATGTCTGCCGTTGTCGTGAAGTTCACGCGACGCTGTTGCGTCCCATCTGCGTTCCCACCTTCAGATGACGGGCAATTGGCTCGGAGATGGCCGACTTGCCTACACTTGAAGCATCTTCGCTCCCTCTTGGAACCTTTCTGACCATCACTCTGCTGGTTTTGTCCAGTGCCCTGCTGTTGTCCTTGGACACCACCACCATTTCCATGCTGTTGCCATTGGCCGCTGCCGCCGTTTCCATGCTGCTGTCCGCGACCGCCGCCATGGCGGTTCGTCTTTCCGCCGCCATGGTTGTGTTTTGGCCGTCTTGACTGCCGTTCAGCAGCCTGCTCGATAAGTACGCGCAAGTCCTCAGGCTTGAGGCTTCCGCCATTTCCACCGTACTTAACGCCACCGCGCAACTGCTCGAACTCGTACAAGTCTGGTAGGCTCTCCAGCATCATCGCCTTCATGTTGATGTCGTTCACTTCGTACCCGTAGCTTGCCAGTTCCGTGCGCAGGCGGAACATGCTCGACAAATGAACTTCAACATCGCGCTTCGACGCACATTTCAGTGCCCTGAGCTCGTCCGACTTCTTCAGAATGACACTCTCCCTGATCGTTGGATCTGCGCGCTTCTCATAGATCTCGCACAGCGCCTCCAACATCTCTGTCCCTGACTCGAGATTATCGATCTGCTGTAGTTTCTCCGTTGGAATGGTCGTCCCGATGAGTCGCATGATCGTGCATTCCTTCCGATCAAATGCAATCAGACCTTCCGCGGTCTGGAGTTTCTCACGCGTCAGCTTGCGCTGGACAATGTCGTAGAGACCGTACTCGCGAAAAATCGTGGTCATGGTCCACTTGTACTTGCGGAAGTCCTTGCCGTCCCAGTTGGTAAGGAGACCTTCGATCTTGACATCCTTCGCTTCCTTGTACTCCTTGACGAGTCGCTCTTCATGGTACGCGAGCTCGGCACTGCGTCTTGGGCTCATAACCCTGTTGGAATACGAATGGGACTGGAGGGCACGTGGTGGAATAGAAACTGAATGCATTGAGGCCAAGCTCTCTCTCTCTCTAGCCTCTCTTTCCTATGCGGGGCCCTTGGGCGCCCCTCCAGGGCGAAACTCTCCAACGCCCACATGCACCAGGCGTGAAACCGATACCGAACACAACCGGTTTCCAACACGATATGGGAAAGAATCCGACCGTGACCGAGTGGTGCACTGCTCACTACGGGACCGAAAGGTCCCGGGTTCGATCCCGGGCCAAACCAGGTTGGTTGGTTCGGAAAGTATAATGTGACGAATTCAACCGATATGGTAAATGATCCGTCATGTATTCAATTACATGTTAAGATACGAACAGATACGAGTTGAGCGCACAAATCTCATTTGAATGCGTCCTTCATGGTCAATGGTGTTGAGGAGAAAAGAGAGGATACTTTCGATTGTTACGTGCGTGTCCATGCATCCCTCAGCGTGAGCATTTAATAGGTGCCCGAGGGTTTTTAGGTTCTATCTGTGTCTGTGACTGTATTTGTTGGCTTATGCGTCCCGCTCGACGACCTAGAAGCCGGAAAGGATGCGTCCGGAGGGGAAGTCGGTGGCTCTTTGCGTTTTCTGGAGATTGTCATCGGCTACCGGATACTGTAAAAACCGGGATAGAGTTGCGGAGTACCACGGAGAGTCCGTTGCCCATCAAATTCCTCGACCTTTATCTGCGTGTGTTGCTCTAAATGCCGCTGGATAACATGTGCGCAAGGAATCCCGAGCACTCTGCGATGGTAGCCGGTGCAGTCTGGTATTCCATCGGCGCCAGCGTTGCGCTTTAATTCTTTCCAACTGTCCAGAAGCTTGTCCAGCGCAAATGCAGAAACTTGGCGATAAAGCAGCGCGAAGACGGAATATTTTGCAAGGGCTGGCAAATATTTGTCCTCGTTTACTCTAAAGCATAAAGAATGTGTCTTTGCCGCTTCTTCCAACCGCCTTCTAGTTGCTTGTAAATGTCAAGAAGTCTCAATGACCCATGGCCCGACAACCAGTCTTTGATTAAAGCCCAACCCGCTCCTTCAAGACGTGACGTTGAGGTTCGGCCGTAATGCATGTGCTGGTCTGTCCACGGCGCAGCAAATAATTCTTTTAAAGGCATCTTATTTTTTTTCGTAATCAATAACCTTTTCGTTAATCCCGCTGCTCTTCAGATAGTCCCAGCGTTCAGCTTTTGTGGTGAAGTGTACCATAAAATTTGTGCACAATTGTGGGTGTAACTGTGGGCAAAACTGTGTGTGTAACTGTGGGCAAAACTGTGTGTGTAACTATGTGTACGACTGTGGGCACAAATGTGTGTGTATAACTATGTGTACGACTGTGTGTACGACTGTGTGTACAACTACAGGTACATGGACGGGACATAGACGGGGCATCGTGAGAAGGGACGACTAGGTATGGGTACCTAACGGTTAGCGACGGACGACAGAGAAATCAGGTTAACTGGTCGACGGAGACATTGAAATGGGTAGTTCTAATTGGTTGATTTTAGGTAATTGGTAGTTTTTAGGATATAAGTGCTAATAAAGTACTTCTTTTCCGTCTGATCACGCAGATCAACCTACAGGGACGGCACCTTAGCGCCTCCCTACATTTATACGCACCTCTACGTCCCGGGCGGGAGCACCTAGTTCATTTTTAGCCCACCGGCATGGCGTAGAGTAAAGAAGAACTCTCCCCGCGGCTCCGCCCGCTTTTCCAGCGTTAATTTTATAAAGGTTTTTTGGTATTGGTAACGTGATCGAGCAGTGCGCTCTCACCTCTTCCCGATTGGTCCACGTTTGGCCCCTAGTAGTTCGGCTGCTCTAAGCGCTCCACGGGAACTCTAGGTGGATTTTAGTGGAAACCGTCGATCAGCCCGTAGAACGCGCTGATCGACCCTCCTCTTAAGTTTAAGCTTAGAATACATGTATATTGGGTATTCTAATTTGGCGAACTAAGCTTAAGAGGCTCGGCCATCGGGTGGTGAAGACTTCCGCTGCCTGATCAAGTACCCCTTCGCTGATCACCACCAAGATCATCGATCTGCAACCAGCGACCTGCGATCACCTGCTCGCAACTTGCGCCAACTCGTGGGGAATAAACCAGATCGATCAGTGGTCCTGATCATCGACGGTTTGCGCCTGATCAAGCCTGATCACCCATGATCGTCGATCACCCCTTGATCATCGATTATTGACCCTGATCACCCCTGATCATCGATCATCGACCTTGATCATCCCCTGATTATCGATCAGCGGCCCTGATCATGACTCTTTGTGCCTGATCAAGCCTGATCAATCCTGATCGCACCTGATCGACATCGGTCGATTCGCTACGAATTACCCCAATCTTGCATCAAGGAATTGCGGTATGACATCCCCGCCACCTGGAGAGCGACCCACGCCCAAGCCGTCGGGTACACAAGGTCATCAGGAACACAAGCAGTCACAGAACAACCGGAGGACCCCCTACCTTAGTCGACAGTCCGGGCGCCGTGGTAACGCCAGATAGAGCGTCAAAAGCTTTGATCAGCCGCTCCACCACAATGGTGCGCGGGCCCGGATGTTTGGGCGACGCGGGATATCACCGCGATTCTACGCAAGATGGCGCAGATGGAACGCGAAAACTGAAGAGGAAGCAGAATTGAATATTAAAGTGGAAAAGTAGGAGGTGGTTGTGGCGATAGAAGGCAGTTCGCTGTCGTCATGTCTGAAGAAGAAAGGAAAAGCTGATCATCAGGACCTGGGGAGGTATACTGATGAGATAAAGGAGGAGAAGCCTCAATCAGCTCCCAAGGCTCCTTCGGGAGCCCCTGCGGATCATAACTTGCGTTATGAGCCTCCATTTGCATGTGTGTATGATGATCCGGATTGGAAGCGAGTGGTGACATCTTACAAGACCGACCAAACGAAGGCGTCGCTAAAGGCGCCTGGGTCGGAGAGCGACGGAAGTCGATCAAGTATGCCGCCATAAGAATCTGATCTGGTGAGGACGTTTTATAGGAAGGAACTGGAAGAGTTCTTATTGATGGATTCGATCATGAGCCTACTCGGGGTCAAGTTCAGCGGAAAGCTGAACGGACCAGTTGATCAAACAGTGAAGAACGGAAAGGACAAGCTTCAGCTGGTATTAGGTCTAACACGCCTGATCAAGCAAGTTGGTATGACGACAAGCGCTTACGATGCTGAAGAATTGTTCGATCAAGACCCTGAAGATGTTGTGACCGCTACCCAGCCGCTGTTTGATCTGTTGGTGCCTATAGTGGGTAGATCTGTTAAGATGGAACCCCTGCACTCGCCGCTGAAAATTGAAGCGGGTCCGTCGATCAACGCAGCAGAACACACGGGATCATCATGTTACGAATCTGCTCCTTCCGAGGGCGTCGTTGCGTCTGAAGTGGAGTCGAGTAGTGCCGGAATTATAGAACCCAAGATTACCAGGATGATGATCTGCCAGAAAGATGAAGTCCAGTTCTCAGTTTTCAAGAAGGAACCTCAATCAGTCGAGGCAGAAGATGATCAATCATCGCAAGACCACGGCTGCAAACATTTTTCTAGAAGGCTATGGGGCGGTTTCTGGATGAGTAAAGAAGCAAGTCGACACCTGGAGCTGTTCGCGCGAAGCGTTATCAGCCAAAAACCAGGAAGAGCTGCGACGATCAAAGATGTTAACATGGAATCCGTGCATTCGCTCCATGATCAGCAGTCAAATCCAGGAAGATCGATGACAGTTAAGGATGTTGACATGGAATTTGTGTATTCGTTTTTATGATCAACCATCCCAGCGTGTTTAGCTTATCCAGATGAGCCGATCACACTTCCTTGACAAGCCACGGTTGAGTCAGCGTACACTGAAATGCATGATCAACAGCCGATTCCCACGATTCGAATGTCTGCGATCAGTGATCTAAAAAAAATTTCAGGGAAAGAAACGGATGAAGATCAAGCGCGGAATTGGATTAGTCGTCTCAAATCAGCATTTATGCGTGATCAAGCCTTTGATCATGAGAAGTGTTTGATCATGGGTGATCTGCTAAAAGGACCGGCGCGCAATTGGCATCGCCAGCTGGGCAGATCGACTCGTGCAAGCTGGAAAAGTCTCGTCGACGAATTTTAAGCTCAGCACTGTGGAAGTGGACAATCGGCATCTCGCAAATATTACTACATGAAGCAACGATCTGATGAGACTCCCGTTGATTATTTTCACCGGTTGAACGTGGCGGGAATTCGAGACAAGTTGTCGATCAAGGACGGATCATCTACGATTTTACGTGAACATGTACAACACTTTCTCGACACGATGACTAATCGCAAATTCGCTGATCAACTGGCACTTCTACGTTTTTATAATCTTACGGATTTGGAAGAGACGTTGAAAGCTTATGCACGCAATAAGTTGTACCAGCCAACGGCGTCGGTAGGCAGTAGCCAATTCCGCCAGAAATTTGGCGATGATCGAGCACCTGCCCCGGCGCGGAAGTCTAAAGCATTACTCGCGATCAAGGTGATGTTTGGGAGTGAGGAATTAAGTGCCGGCAACAGTGGAAGTGATGGTGATCAGCGCCGATACATGATTGATGACATGCGCGATCAACCAGTGACGCATGATTAACCTGGTAAGCCCCGATCTGGTAAACGAAGTGAATCAAGTGCAGTTGATCAAGGGGCGGTGAAGAAGTGCAGTCATTGTGGATCGGATCGATCAGGCATGATAGTTTACGTTGTTGGAAGCGCCTGAACTGTCTGAAGTGTGGAAAGAAGGGGAACCCGACCGATCACTGCTTGTACGTCTGCCGAGCATGCGGCGAAGTTCACGATGCGGGCAAGTGCCCTATGGGAGAGTTTTACAATCGCATTCGCCTGTGGTATAACCCTACCAAGCATGCCGGAATGTTGCCCAAGGAAGCCAAAGACATGTTAAACTAGGACGCTCGCCAGGTTGGACTCTGGTACGAGACGAGCGTTCTGGTCTGTGTATTTTTGCATATGTGTATAAGAAGAAGGCTGACAAGCAGAAGAAACAGATAATGAAAAATGTGATCAGCCTGATTTACCACGTTTGGCTAATTTCTGTATTGATGAGTTTTCTCGGTTCCCGTTGATCATGGAAGTTGATTTGCTTCCGGGTGAATCACGGGGATATTGGACGTACCACCCGCATAAGAAATTGATTAAACAAGCCAAGGCGAGCGGTAAAATTAATAACGGACGTGCCACGTTATTATTTGATTCTGGTGTCGAAGTGGAGATCATCGACTCAACCTTTGATCGTAAGGTGGGTTGTCAGATCGATACGAGCTAAACACAAGAAAGTGTCGGCATTGGATAAAGTGCATACCTTACAGAAGGGCGCACTAAAATAAAGATTACGTTAGCGGGCTCATTGGTTTATTATTTCCATGCATGGGTGGGAAAACTCTTGGTCAAGATGCTATATTGGGTATGGACTTTATGATACCAGCTGATGTTCGATTGGACGTTGCCCATGGTGCACTAAGTTTGACTGATGAGTTGATCATCCCATTAGAAGGGTGTCGAAAGTTGTACGGGTCAAGTGGAAATTACATGAAACTTGATAAGTACGAGCAGATCCCAGTAGGTCGATCTGCTGAGGTTCGGATTCGTGATCAACGATCTCGGAAGCTGTGGATTACTCGCGGAAAAGTTTGGGTCCCCACTATTACTAGGGGCGTGGGTAATTTGCGGTATCTGTGTATTACGAATGTTGCTGATCATCCGATAATCCTACAAGACGATACGATTTTAGGTATCTGGATGAACAAAGACGACGTGCCCTGTCGCCCTAGATTTATTTCGGTGGGGTCCAATCGCTATAAGGAGTTGAAAAATCTCGTGTATCAAGCTTCTACCGATTCTGTACATGACGATAAAGAAAGTGTCGATCAAGGTCCCCTGGTCGAGAAGAAGGAGTATCCTACTCCTCAAAGTATTTTGGTACGACCTACGTACCCGATCGTGACATCTGTGGTATTAGTAACCAGAAGATAGCAGAAAGTGCAAGAAGTGCAAGAGAAGTGCGATCAGGAGCCGAGTGTGAAAGGTCCGACCCTGGATCACGAAGTTGAACAACCTGTTGCAAGAGATGAGCCTGATCATGATATGCGTGACCACCCCGTCACAGCTGATCATGGTGAATTAGGTGTGATTCCTATCGATGATCAAGTTTGCTACCACGAAGGTGGAGATTTTTTCGTGGAAGAACTGGAGAAACAGCTCGACATGCTGCCTGAAGTGTCCGCAAGTACCTAAGAAGTGACCAAGAATGATCTGCAAGTTGGTGATCCATTGATCAGCACAACAGAGGAAATTGATCAGCTTCGCGATATAATTTGGGCGAAGAAACATCTGTTGATCGGGAAACGGATCGCTCTGCCTCCTGCTGCACGTGGAGTTGTTTGTGATATCGATGTAGGAAATGCGCGCCGGATCGCTCAAAAGTGTCGGAAGGTGGATCCACAATTTCGCGAGAAATTATCAGCCTGGATCAAGGGGCTATTGGCCACGAAGATCATCCAGCCGTCTACGTCACCCTGGGCATCACCTATAGTGATCATCGTGAAGAAGAATGGGGTTGATATTAGCCTATGTATCGATTATCGCGCGGTGAATAAGTTCACGCGTTTGATGGTATACCCTATGCCCCTGATCTCTGATCTGCTCGAAGATTTGGATAAAGCGTTATGGTTTTGTTCCTTTGATATGGCAAGTGGTTTTTGGGTCGTGTCTATGACCGATCGAGCACGTCAGATTTCGGCTTCTGTCACCCTGTTTGGATTGTTTGAATGGAATCGTTTGGCCTAAAGAATGCTCCGCAGATCTATCAGCGGCTGATCGATAATGCACTGTATGGGTATCTCAAAATTAGGGACGGTGCCGATGAGTCAGCTGATGTATTTACTGTGGGAGAGCCTGATCAGACACCGGGCCCGTCTGTGCTGCAGCGACGATCATAAATCGATGATATTTTGATCCCTGCACCTACATGGACTACCCTGTGTGATAGGGTGCAGAATCTAGTGGAAAAGTGTGATCAGTGGAACTTTTCGATCAGTGTGGCTAAATCATACTGGGGGCGAAGTGAAGTTCCTTACTTAAGACATCACGTCTTTAGTCGGCTTTGGAAACAAAATCCGAAGAATTTGGACGATCTGATCGATTTGCCTTTCCTGGTACTTTACGTGCCATGTAATCGTTTTTGTGGAGTCTTAATTATTACCGTCGATTTATTGAATACTTCGCAATCTATGCCGCTGTGCTCTAAGAATTACGAGAGATAGATTATCAAGAGTTAAAGAGCCGATCATCGATCAAGGAAAGTTCGGGTCATGAAGACGATCGACTGATCAGAGCGAAAGTGGCATTCAGTATGATTAAAGCGAAGTTTGCGTCATCCCCAACCCTGCGCCATTTTGATCAAGCCAAACTCCAGTGATCGTGGTTTATGCCAGCAAGAGGGCAGTATCTGCCGCGTTGGTACAAGAACATGATCAAGTTTATTGCCCCGTCGTATTCGCTAGCCGGACACTGAAGAGCGGTGAGATGAATTACAGCCCGTCGAAAAGAAAGTGTTGGCTCTTCTGCGAATTTTGAACGTCTTCTTTACGATGCTGGTCGGAAGGGCGATCACTGTCTTGTCACGTCGATCCACGTTGAAGTCGTTTTTGACATCCAACGGGATAGACGGACGATTGGGTAGATGGGCTGCGATGTTATCACAATGGGACCTGGAGATCAAGAAATGTGTGCATGGAGATGAGGAGGTACTAGGGGCGTTAACCGCAAGTATCACCCCTCGCACCGAAATTGATGAAGCCTTGATCGCGATCGCGCCGAAAAAGCAGCCTCGGCAGATGATTGAAGTGCCACCTCCCACGGTTCAGAAAGGCGAAGATCTATACGTGCTCAGTTTCGATGGATCTGCAAGTGTTAAGCGATCTGCTGGAGCGTTTGGTTCTATTTTGTGGAAATTTCCGGAGTGGAAGATCATGATCGCGGTCGCCGATCATGCACCTAACATCGGTGAATGAAGCCGAGTATCATGGATTGCTTCTAAGATTAGATCTACTGGCACAATATCCCAATGGAAGGGTGATCGTGTGTGGAGACTCGAATTTAATGATCAGGCAAAAGCGTGACGAAATAGAGTGCAAGGATCCGCGATTACAAGTATTGCAACAGCGTGCGCTAAAACTCCTTCGCGAATGGCCTGATCATGATCTACTGCACGTCAAAAAGGAGTGGAGTAAGAGTGCCGATCACATCACCACTAAGCCATGCGGTATGGGACACGATGTGATATTGATGACGAAAAACAGCTGGAAGAATTGGTCTATCTCAACAGATTGTCTGAAGTGATCACGTGGAAGGAATATCCCACTGTCCCGCAAGTGTTGGTGACGACGCGATCACGCAACCTTCGTCAAGTGCGACCGTCGACGTGGCCCGAAATATCCATAGAAGGGATAAGGGCGGAACGTGTCAAAAAGGCGCAGGACGAAGAGAAGTGGATTTGTGATTTGAGATGTTGCTTGCATGGTAACGTTTCACAATTTAGTGCAGACGAGGTAAAAGATTGCGCGAAAATTTCCGACAACTATGATGTCGATGAACAAGGATTGTTGATCTACTGTGGAAATATGGCTAAAGGAAAAGCCAGCGGTGAACAAGGTGATCGAGACGATCGACACTCTTTGATCAAGATGGTATTACCTGAAACCCTACATGCGGATGTCCTCCACCATTATTGTGGTGGAGTCAAGTTCAAAATCGAACACCGTAGTGTCGAGAACCTGACCACCATCGTGCCCGGCAGTCCAACTTACGGGGGGGGTAACCCGCGAACCTTCTCTTATGATCCGATCTGATCGTCCGCTGCTAGCAGAACACCTATCATCAGCATAGGACGCCTGGTCCGATTCGTTTGTCATCTCACCTTGTGTACCCGATGGGATGGGCTGGTAACAAACTCGGTGGATCGGTGATGTAAATCGATTTGTGTTCTAAATGTGGTAGACCGTGCTGGGTAGTGTACCCTGGGCGGAACTCTTCACCCTGTACAAAACATAAAAATGTAAGTGCACGACATATCATGTGACTCACCAAATCCGTATTCTTGGCACCTCCCGCACACGATTGGCCCAAAAGCCTCCTTGATTTCCACCAATCCGATTGCCTACAAGCCGATCGGTGTGCTGCTGACGCAAAACGACCAAAATTCTTGGGTCCGCTTCGCCACAGCCGCCTTTGAGTCTGGTCGCAGCCGCGCAACGGTAGCGGCCCGATCTCATATTGCATATCTTCACAGAAGAGGATTTCACCAATGGACGGATCTCCGGGTCCACCTTCACCAGGTACTTGCCTTGTACACCTTATCGTCTTGTAACCTCTCTTGATCTTCTTTGCTACAGGTGCCCTGCGTTCCTCATCGCCCCATATCGGTTCGCCGACCGGATCGGTCCGATCTGACAGCCCTCCCAGCACTCCAGGGTCTGACATACCGGACAGGCATCAGATCGAGGCCGATCAGCTCCGGAAAACGGTCCGGGAGCTTCAGTCCCAGTTGGACATCAGGGATTCTTCACTCCTGCAACTGCGGAAGGAGGTGGATACGTTGATCCCCATGTCCACGAAGTTGCAGGAGGTGACCGCTGAGAACGCACATCTCCGGGCCCAGATAGCCCAACAAGCAACGCGAGGTAAGCTGATCGGTCTGTTTTCATCTTGGGTCTGCTCTGACCCTCCTTTTCATGTAGATCGGTTGCCCGCCAACATCGCCAAAACGTTCGACGCCTTATTTACGGCTGATCGGCAGTCGTATGATCACTGCGATCAGCTCCGACTGATCTTGAACGGGCTGATCGGCGCACGGCACGATCTGTCTCGCTTGGAGGCCTACAGGTTGCACCTCCTAGAATAGCTCGCGGTGTTCAACCGGCAGAGGTTGGAGGACCAGTCCTATCGGACTTTACTCCGCACCCAACATGGTGACCTGGAGAGGCAGATAGGCGAGTTGCAGGTCGTGGTAAGGGAGCAGATCGGGAAGGTCGAGTCCTTCCAGAGCCGATCGGATGCCTGGACCCTGGAGTCAGATCGTCGCTGGGCGGCCGTAAATCGGTGCTACCAACACTTGACCGACTTGTTGCACCGGCGTCCGTCTGCATGATCTAGCGCCGACCGGTCTGCACCGGCCGTTCTGGTAGATCTGATCAAGGTCCGACCCGACGCCACTCATTGGCCAAAAGTAAGCACCCCGAAATTCCGAAAACTTCCAAGAAGCGCAAGGACGCATCGAAGGGCTCAAGGGCGCGGGGCATAGCGCGCGACTCCGAACTCGAGGAGAAGCGAGCGGTGCTCCAGAAGAAATCCAAGACGCTGGAGCATCTCCCAAGCCCCAGATCGGACGCGGGTGATACGTCTATCATCATCAAATATCCTGCTCCCTCGCGCCCCCGCGCCGCTCACATCAAGCGTATAGAGGTCTCCTCCGGAGAGGACTCGGGGGGCGGATCGAGCGAATCCGAGTTCTTGATAACTGCTTTATCCAAGTCCCTATCCGATTAACGCCGAGGTTCCGTTCCTTCGAATCCTGCATCGGGGGCTAATAAGGCGATCAGCTCCCAAGGTGATGGTGCTGCACAAACGCGCGAGTCAACTGTATCGGTACCTTCGTTCCAGCCCGGCACATCTGGGCTGCGCAATCACGCCCGAATGAAAGGGTTTTTGACCGGAGATCGACCTCTCCCATCGCTGAATTCGGATGCCACTTCGCCATGGTCATCGTAGAAGATCGGTAGCTTGTACCAATGAGCCCTGACCAAGCACATATTAGACCGATCTCTATCGCGCCCAGACTCCTGGCTTTTTCCTCCAGCTCCAAAGGCTCCTGACGATTCTGCATGGCGGGCGGACCTTGTCGCAGCACCACAAATCGCCCGTCTGTACGCAGATGAGCCATGGAAAGTGTTCGTCCGCCCCAATCTGGGGTCCATGTTTGCGTCGACTGCGTGGATCGACTCGTTCTTAGGTCGAGTGAAGGCTTTCAATGAAACCTACGGCCAAGCGATCTGGGAGTCTACGCACTATCTATTGCTTCCTCCTGGTCGAGCGCAACATGATCAAGGACTGATCTCGTTCCAGAAAAACCGAAAGAGGCGCCGGAGTCGGGCGGGCGAGGCCTGGCATACCCTATGCCAGTTTGTTCTGGGAGGGATGCTAGCCAGCGAATACGACATCGACATCTTCTTATATCCTGTGGTTCTCCATATGGCCAAGCGTCGGGTTGAGAAATCTGGGGTATTATCTGACAACGGCGTCTGGTATCCTGGTCTCCATTGTGACGAGCCGGTCACAGACCTGAAGGACGCTTTGGTCCAGATCGATCGGAAGGAGCCCTGGCGCAATCAGCACCAGAACCAGATCGGAGACCATCCGGCGCTGACTATCGGTCGTTTGTGGGGTGATTTCGACTATTGATGCGTCAGATAACTGACCAGATAATCCATAATACATGTCATCATTCTTTTCAAATTCATGATTATCCAATCACTTGACCAAATTTCATCACTTTCTCCAAACTTGCACCAAAACGTTATCATACACAGTTTCCTTCCACATCTCGAAAATCATCACCACGTTCGTCATTCCACTACTACAGTTCATCACAGTTCATCACAAAGTTCACAATAATTCAGACCTTACACATATTCACACCGATCGATATACTAATCGGTGCTACTGTGTGTCTTGGTTTTCGTCTTCATGAGTCTGCATCACTTCGAAGCGTTTCCGACTGACTCGTTCTCGCTCGAACTCTCGTAGCAGTGCCCCAAAATTTAGATCGATTTCGTCGATCCAAGCTGCTTCGTCATGATCCTTCCAACGGACCAGGTATTCTCGGTGGGTGCGACCGAAACGTGTCTTCTTGACCGATCAGACATCTAGCACCTTTTCTACCTCGAATTTGTCCTCTTCCAATGGCCTTTCCCAACTGTCCTCCGGCAGCATAGCCTCATCAAAATCGAACCTCTCCGCTTCGCCCACCAGACAGGGCATTTTAGGACGATCGGGAAATTCTCTGACCAGCTTCAGTTTGGACAAGTGCACGATCGGAAAAACTTTGTAATCCGTGCCGGTCGAGATCATAAGGGCATAATGCTCACCGATCAGCTCTGCTACCAGGAAAGTACCGTGCCACATATGAGCCAAATTCTTCGCATAGCCTTCCTTGACCCGATCGAGGTATAACCATACCCTCTCCCCTGGTTCAATAACATGAGGGCGGACCTGATCGTTATTCCGATCTGCTCGATCTTGTGCGGCCTGACGCAACTTTTCATTGACGACTTCTTTGGCATGCTGATAATGCTTCTGGACCTGCATGCGCCAACGACGGGAATCGAGATCGCGGGTCTGATTGCAGCCGATCGGTATCACCGCTTCAAGTTTCGATCGAGGGTCCCATCCATACGCCAGATAGAAAGACGTTTCTCCTCGGACCCGATCGGTTGAAGAGTTGAGTGCGAATACCAGTATCTCTGCATACTCATCCCAGTCACGTTGGTCTGGATCGGCCACATACATCTTAATAGACCTTGTTATTGTCTGCATCATGCGTTCAGCCGATCCGTTCGCTTGCGGACGATATGCCATCGTCGCGCTCTGCTTCTGGCCTAGCATGTTATTGAACGATAGGAACACCTCAGCCATAAAACCGGGTTCCCGATCGTGTCTAATAACTTCGCTGTCGCCGAACCTTCTGAACACGCATTCCTCGTAGCTCTGGGCGATCTGCTCCGCAGATCGGGATGCACTAGCCTTTGCGATCACCAGACCAGTGAATAGATCGATCCAGATCAGCAGCTCAGTGTTGCCGCGCGTCGATCTGGGCAGCGGCGGTATGTGGTCCATTGCTATCACCTGAAAAAGGTTAGTAGCCTCGATATTCCCGGTCGATCGCCCCTCGATTATCGGTCTGCCCTTTCCGGTCTCGCAATCTGTGCAGCAGCCCACATATTTCTGCACCCTCTTAAAAAGTCCTCTCCAGTGAAAGTGGGACCTGATCTTGTGGTATGTCCTGCCTATGCCTTGATGCCCCCCTTCTAGACCCACATGGTAGTGATGAAGGACATCCGGCTGTAGCAACTCAGGGATCACCAGTTTCGCCAGTCGATCTCGATCGGCACTGTCTTGGTCAACGTCA
Organism: Peronosclerospora sorghi; assembly: GCA_026184515.1. Classification (NCBI taxonomy): domain Eukaryota; phylum Oomycota; class Peronosporomycetes; order Peronosporales; family Peronosporaceae; genus Peronosclerospora; species Peronosclerospora sorghi. The sequence goes on from CM047585.1 coordinate 11,580,642, forward strand.
CGGCAGTAATATATCAATCCATTGTCATCCACATCGTAACTGTCCGCGATCTTGGTACACTCTTCTGCCTGATCATTTGTTAACTTGGACAGTTCACCGCGCAAATAGGCCTTCAAGTTGACGATCCACTCTTCTTCGTCCTGCGCCTTGAGGATCCGTTCCGCCCTCAGCTGTTGTACAACGCACTCACTCAGCCTTTCCTTTGGGAACGATCGGCGAGACTTCTGAGTTCGCGATCTAGTCGCCGCCATCACATGCACCTGATCGGGGCTGTCCTTGGGCTTGATCAACTCCGGGAGCCTGTTTATGTCCATAAGTTCAAGTAGAATGGCCTCCTCAGTGATCATCGCCCCGATCTGGTCCCGCATGGCTTGGGTCGCGAGGTGTTCGCCGCTTCTGTTCCAATCCCGTTTCACGTGCAATAGATCGTGGTTGGGGTAGTCTTTCAGCGCCTTCATCACTCGATCATTCAGCAACTTCAGCTGTGGTGCCTTACAGTCGATCTCCCCGGTGATCTGCCTTATCACTAGGTTGGAATCACCACATATGATGATCCAACCTTTCTTTTGTGATGACAGCAGATCAAGACATAGAAGGAGCCCCCGGTATTCCGCCTCGTTGACCGTTATGTCAGGCGTGACATCGGCGGCGGCTGCTACTATAGACCACTGTGATAACTTCCACAGTATGGCACTATAGGAGCCGACGTTCTTCTTCACGCTAGACGATCCGTCGAAACTCAAGCCCAGGAGTTCCTCATCCCGATCGACGATCGGTGGCGGCAGTGAGATTGACTGTCGAGGTTGCTTCCTTGGGTCAATCGCCACCAGAGCTTCATCCACTTCAGACCGAGGGGTGATACTGGCAGCCAATCTGCCCAATATCTCTTCCTCTCCCTTGGTGCACTTGACGACCTCGAGGGACCACTGTGACAAGATCGCTGACCATCTGCCGAGCCGACCGTCCATCCCATTGGCCGATAGTAGCCAGGCCAATATCGACTTTCTCGAAAGAACTTTTACAGATCGGCCGACCAGTAGGTTGTAGCACACATCCAAAATCCGTAGCAAAGCCAGAACTTCCTTTTCGACGATCCCATAGTTTACTTCGTTTAACTTCAACGTCCGGCTCATAAAAGTGACCGGGTGGTACACTACATCATGTTCTTGCACTAGAGTGGCAAAAATGGCCCACTTACTAGCATACACAATGACGATCGGCATTTTTTACGGATCAAAGTGCCTGAGAATAGGTGCCGTCGCCATCTTGGCCTTCAGCATACCGAAAGCAACCTGTGCACGCTTCATGTGATCCTATGCCTCCACCTGCGGAAAATCTGCAGGCAGATCAGAGTCGCAGCCCTCCCGTAAAGTTGCCCTATCTCCTTCGCGCAACATATGGTAGTCGACTTCCCGGAGCTCGTACAGCACGGCCGCGTAAATCGCGAAGTCTTCAATGAAGCGGCTGTAGTAATTTAAGTCCCCTATAAAGGAATGCATTACCTTCAGTGATCTGGGAAACGGGAGGTTGCTCAGTGACTCCAGATCCTTGGGATTGGCCTCCATCCCACTGATCGACACCATATGACCCCAATAGGCGACCTTGGACATGCCCCAAAAACTCTTCACAGCACTGATCGACAGGTTCCAGCGATCTCATGTCTCCAACAACCGTTCGACTTTCTCGCACAGATCGCTCCATGACGAAGCAGGGATAAGAATGTCGTCGATATACGATCGCCTCCCCAGAACGGACGGACTCCTTTCCCGATCGGGTTCACCCTCTGTAAATACATCATGGTTTTCGGTGGGGTCCCGATCGGTACTGATCTTGAATTGTCCATACAATGCGTTGTCGATCAGCCTCTGGTAGATCTGGGGCGCGTTCTTCAAACCGAACGGCATGCGGTTCCACTCGAACAGACCGAACGGCGTAACAAATGCGGAGATCTCGCGATCCCGATCGGTCATCGAAACCACCCCAAAATCCACTTGCCATATCCAGTGAGAAATACCATAGGGTCTTGTCGAGATCTTCTAGAAGATCGCTGATCAGCGGCATCGGGTATGTCATAAGCTTGGTCAACCGATTTACTAACCGATAGTCGATACACAACCTGATGTCGAAGCCGTTCTTCTTGATCACAATCACGATCGGTGAGGCCCACGGCGAGGTCGACGGTTTAATAATCTTGGTAGCCAACAGTCCTTTAATAAGATCAGACAATTTTTCACGATACCGTGGCGCCACACGTCGGCATCGCTGAACGATCGGCTTGGCATCACCAACATCGATGTCACAGATCTCTCTGCGAGCAGCAGGGGGTAAGGCATTGCCTTTCCCGATCAGCAGATGTTTCTTCTTCCATATGATCTTCTTAATCTGATCGATCTGGTCGGGATTTTTGACATACCGTCACCCACTTGTAGATCATCCAAGGTGACTTCATGCGGATCGGCACACACTTCAGGGAGGACTGCCATCTGGCTCTCCAGCTCCTGAATGTATTGATCCCCGCCCTCATGTATACAAACTTGATCGTCTTCTGGGGCAACATCACCTAAAGCGTCCTGATCTGTTGCACACTGCTGTTTCCGATCGGCGGTCTGCTCTTCAACGACATCGACCTGCTTAGGCGCGCCATCGTGGTCCGCCCCAGCCATCCAATGTTCCCCTTTTTCTATTTCCGGCTCCGCTGTCGCCATTTCTTGTGACGCCACCATGTTGACGAACATTGGCTCATCTGCTTGATGGTCCACCGTGTCCGTCGACTGCGGCGCCTTTCTTCGAATTAACATCTTCTTTGGGGTTACATAGCTGTGTCGTTGCACCATAGGTGATGTATATTCTTCCACCGGTCCATCATCGCAGATCACATCGGTGGTCGCTTGGTATGCCAAGTTCTGCCACTCAACATACCGTCTCGATCCGATCGAGACGAACCCCGCCTTTCATGGCACCTTCCTTCCTCCATCCCCATGCCAACAATAGTATTGTTGTCGAGCGTAAGCGGCTTGTCACCGATATTAGTTACTCGAACAAAATCAAATCGGCCGGCGCTCTTCACAAAGGTCGGCATCCACCGATCGCCCCTGGTAACCCATAACTTCCTTGATCGAAAACTTTTGTCGACCGGGGTATCAGCGGATTGTCCGACTGGAATGGTGACGTCTTGGTTCCACCTGACCAGATCGGTGTGCGATCCGTATAGGGGCCGCCGGTCGGCTAACTGGATCTGGACCTCATCCGGGATCGTAAGCACTCCATGAGACAGATCTAGGCGAATACCCACCGGCACCATGAAATCCATGCCTAACAGGGCATCCTGACCGGCCAACTTGCCAGCCCAAGCGCTGAAGAAGTAGACCGACGAACCCGATAGGGTGATCTTCACGCGCGTCCTTCCTTCGGTCATGTAAGAGTTTTCACTGATTCCAACGCATTCTTGTCTCTGGGTATCGTCTATACGACATCCGACCTTACGAGCAAAGGAGGAGTCGATAATTGAAACTTTGGCCCCAGAGTCGAACTAAATCGTTGCCTTCTGGTTGTTAATCTTACCACAGGCTTTCGCCTGCTTGAACCATTTGTAGGGCGCATGATACTTCCAGTATCCGCGAGACTCTCCAGGCAGCAGATCCAGCTACATGACCACCTTCGATCGGGAATATTCATCGGTCGTGAGATTGTAGACCGGATGATCCCGATCGACGCAATTGAGAACAGAACATGTATTGTCGGTTTTATTCTCCTTGCCGACATATGCATAGATGCCAAACGTAGATCGCTCAGCTCGATCCAATTTCCAACCTGTCGAGCGTTCTAGTTTAACATCTTTTCCACGTTCGGTGGGAGCATCCCCGCGTGCTTACCTGGCACATACCACTTGCGCATCAGATTGAAGAACTCTTCGATCTTGCACTGTCCAGCCTCGTGGATCTCTCCACATGACTTGCACACGAAGAGGCAGTGATAGGTTGGGTGACCGCTTCTTTCGCACTTCTTGCATATCAATTTCTTCCAGCAGTCCCCACCGTCATGCTTGCTTGACCCGCAGTGAGAACACTTCTTGCGAGGTCGGTCCGGGTTGGACTTGTTTTTACTCCTGCCCTTCCGATCTGCCTGGTTAGGCGTCTATCTGGTTCTTGGGGCAGGTTCCGTGATGAAAACGTGGCGATACTGGTCTTCGTCTGAGTCCCGACTGGACAGGCCGCTACTTTCCTCTTCCGATCCAGTTCTGTATTCAGTCACGATCACCTTAACAGCACGGGCCGATCTGGTTAGCGGCCTCTTCACCGGATCGGTCTGGATCTTCGATCTGTAGCGACCCGATCCAACGGCGACCTTAGCCCTCATGCTGCGTGAGTGTTGCAGCGTCCGCAACATCTGCTCCACTTCCCCCACATCTTTGAGGCGCAGCAGAGTGAGCTGATCTGCCAGCTCTTGGTCATCAAGGGTACTAATATAGTGACCCACGTGCTCCATAGCGGCACCGGTCGGCGGGTTGCGTTCCTTGATCACTATCCCGGCGCGAATTGCAGCTACGTTCAAGCGGTGCAAGTACTCGATCGGCGTCTCGTCGCCCCACTTCTGCATATCGTGGATTTACGGTCGGTAGAGAATCCGGAGTTTCAGTACTTCCCCTACAATTCTGAACATAGCAGATCCCAGTCATATCGTACATCCCGACCCAAGTGTTGGATCCAGTTCGCAGCCAGTACTTTCAGCAGATCCCTGAAGATCAGACACCGTTCCTTTTTTGGTGTCTGATCCCGTAAGAAAGCAGATTTGACCCGACCAAACCACGACCTGGCTTGCTCCTCGTCGGCGTCCCTTCCAGTAAAGTCCTTGATATCCGTGGTCGCAGCCATGCGAATGCGTGGGATCTCAGTAGATCCGAAATCAAAAGCGGTCGTGGAGGCTAGGTTAGCCTTGCGCGTTCTGCCCACCCTTGCACCTTCTGACCCATAGTGGTCATCCGGATCGCCTATCGACTCCATGTCGTAATCGCTATTCTTGCTTGATAGGCGCGGTCGGGCTGGCTGCGGCTTGTGTCTTCCTCTTCCAACTGGTTTGCCACCTCGGATAGCCTTATCCGTTGATTCCACTGACTCCATATCGACATCCCGACAAGTATTGACATTTTTACGTGCAGATCGGTCCTGGGCATGCGGGAGTGGAGGCGATCGGCATCGGTCTCCCATGAAACGCTCCATCATTGCCTCAAACATGGCTTAGACGTTAGCTTGGGTCATGGGCAACGTGTTGGTATCCTTCTTTGGAGGTACTGAACCCTGTGGGGGGCTCCTGGGGCCCCGACCGGCATGCAGCCCCATGCTGCCGCACGTCCTTTTTATGCTCCCATGGGGTATGTTCCGACCCCATGGTCATCCGCTCAACACCAACCTCCAACTCCAATGAGTTATTAGAGGCGGGTGAAGACTGATACAACGACTTATCGTCGGAGCACACATCGTCGTATGCTGCCGTGGTCTCAGCGACCTTCATTGCCGCGGTGGGAGTTGGGCGGCGAACCGCCCCAACCAACGGCACCAAATGGTCATGGAGGGTCGATATCGACATCTCCAGCCTCCAAGTATCCAGATCGAACAGTTTCTGTACGCTGCCGAGGTTTCGCACTTTCATGCCGACCTCAGCCAACATCTCCAGCAGGTTCTTCACCAATAGCAACGGCCGATCGCTCTGGATCGGATCGGTGGTGGGTCAGAGAAGGCGATCGAGGATATGGGGGTCTATAATTCGCATGACCTGATCTTCACGAGTAAATCGATTTAACTCGTGGATGTAATACATCTTGGTCAGGTCTTCTTCCTTGATAACCCCATCCCCGACCTGTGACTTTTCTTCCAAGTCGTCTTCCTCGGACGGCATTCTGAGCCTCTGCTTGGGGATCTTGGGAACATGGATCGGATCGTTCCGATCAGCCTCCAAGTCGTTTTCATCTTTATTTTCCTTTCATAAAAACATCCATTTAAATGCATAGGATCAGGAATAAAGTCCTGATCCTTTCCGGACTATAGCAAGACTTGCTATAGTCCCGATAGGCTCCGGTGGGAGCCCTATGGGGAGGAAAAAATTTATTAATCCCTATCTGGTCCTCCAACCGACCATATCGGACATCACCATCTTTTTCTATAACGAGAACATAAGGCGATAGCCGTTCCTTATGTCCTCTCCAGAGTGATTCCACATTTAATTCATTATAGTCGATTCTTCGCGAGATATCATCTCGGTGATATCCCTGGTTCGAATCCGGGTACGCGCACCATTGTGGTGGAGTCAAGTTCAAAATCGAACACCGTAGTGTCGAGAACCTGACCACCATCGTGCCCGGCCGTCCAACTTACGGGGGGGGGTACCCCGCGAACCTTCGCTGATGATCCGATCTGATCGTCCGCTGCTAGCAGACGACCGATCATCATCATAGGACGCCTGGTCTGATTCGTTTGTCATCTCACCTTGTGTACCCGATGGAATGGGCTGGTAACAAACTCGGTGGATCGGTGATGTAAATCGATTTGTGTTCTAAATGTGGTAGACCATGCTGGGTAGTGTACCCTGGGCGGAACTCTTCACCCTGGGTACGTACAGACCAGTTATACTCCAAGTAAATATACTTAAAAGGGAAGATCGCTCAATCGATCGTAGAGACCAACCAATACGAGAACAAAAAAGTCAAATACTCCAATATAAAGATCAATAAGAACTTGATACACTCACGAACGATATCTCCACGAAATAATCCAATAACTTGATAACACGTTCCAAACGTGTGCACTTGCGCTTGAAAAGCCGACCAATGTGTACTCCCGTCGAGGAACTTCCGGCGGGACAAGTGCGCCTGTAACGCTTCCCGGCCGGGTATAATAAACTGGAGGGGATTGCTCGACCCTCTGCTTCCAAACACTCTGCGGCGTGCAGAGGCGACTGATGTACAAATCGAAGAAACGACTTCTCGTTGATTGTTAAAGGCTGGGAAAACGACACACGTCGGGTGTTAAAAACCAAGAAAATTAACGACTAAGTAAAACTATCCCCTATGGTCCCCAATATGTACAAAACATAAAAATGTAAGTGCACGACGTATCATGTGACTCACCAAATCCGTATTCTTGGCACCTCCCGCACACGATTGGCCCAAAAGCCTCCTGGATTTCCACCAATCCGATTGCCTACAAGCCGATCGGTGTGCTGCTGACGCAAAACGACCAAAATTCTTGGGTCCGCTTCGCCACATTGTCATGTGAGTTTGGAAGGAGGTCTGTTCACGGGTATGGTGATCGCGAAAGCTGGATCGTCTCGCACAGCGCAGAAAGTCGCCGAAAATTATGAAGAATGTATATTTCGACGATTTGGAGCTAGTGAGGTTATCAGGCATGATCGAGAACCCGGTTTTATGTCTGAAGTATTTCGTGCATTCAACAAGATTGAGGGACAACGACAGAGTGCCACAATGGCGTACCGTCCACAGGCGAACGGCAAGGCGGAAAGAACGGTGCAGACGAACAAACGATCGATCAAGATGTATGTATCAGATGTCGGTCAGAAGGATTGGAGATCGTGCGCAGAGCGACTGTTATTCGCGTTAAATTCGACCCCTGATCGCATTCGCGGAGAAACACCAATTTATTTGGCGTATGGGTGGGACCCGCGATCATCGTTGGAATCAACATTGCAACTGGGTGGAATTCGGCGTAATGACCGGGATGCTCGTCGGTGGAAATATAAGCTGCAGAAAGACTACCGTTACGCCCGTGATCAAGTGAGCACTCGATTGCACCAATCAGTGGCTGATCGAGCTGAAAAGCACAATGATCAAGTGACACCACACAAGATCGAAGCTGGATCGAGGATCTGGTTATACCTCGATCGGGAGAAAGAGGGGTTCGCGAAGAAACTGGCGCACATGTGTCATGGACCCTTTAGAGTCGATGGGGTGATCGGTGATTATGCTGCGAGATTGATTACAGCTGGCACCGACTATCGAATATTCCCAGTGGTACACGTATCCAAGTTGAAATTGGTCAAGGAATCTCCAGATCGACCTACTACTGTGCTAGCAGCTGGGTAGAGGATCGTCTTGATTTCGATGAAGCCTTACTACCGGAAGACAGCTGGGAAAGGACCCTAGAGCCGGATGAATTTGAAGTTGATCGCATTACTTATGTCCGATCTGGTCGAAAGACCAGGTACGGCAGAACGTTACGCGAATATCAAGTCTACTGGAAGGGTTATGACGAGCCGTCATGGGTAGACGAGGCAGATCTGAACTGTGATGCTCTGATCAAGGACTTCGAAAAGAATATGATCAACAGACATCGGTTTGACGTAATGCAAGTGGAAGAAGAGTCCAACTAACGCATGATCGACGAACTGATTATGAAATTATGATTGAAGAACCTTTGATTGGAGAAGAACTATTAACGAAACTCACGATTAATGGAGAAGTAACGATTGACTTGAAGTGTTGAATTTACGATGTATATTGCGATATATGGTGGTGGAGCAACGGCAGATGAGCCAATGGAAGACCGATTTATGTTATTTCATGAAAAGTGACGAAACAGCAGTTGGAAATGGTTGATCAAGAGTATTTATTGACTTTAAAAGAAGTGATAAGCCAGCTCACCAGACCCATAAAACTTACGGCAAAGGCGAGGGATGTTCCGGCCGGGATGATTATCAGGAGAAAGGCGATATTGAATCCGCCAAGGCTCATAAGCATCAGCCTCACGCAGCGTGTCCGGTAATGTCCGAGGTGGTGGGTCCGATAAGAACCCTGGGTACCACGACCCATCGTCGGCTGGAGCGTACCTCAGATGACGATTCCGGGCGCAATGCGAGATCTCCGGGTCCAAGAAAATGTTGAGGACATCTCGTCGATCATGCCCTGCAGGACGAACGCCAAGATCCTCTTCCATGACGCCCCGGCGCGGCTTCTACGCTGACGTCAAGCTTGGTAATATTCACGGAAGAAGTCTTCGCGCTTTCGTAGGCCTTGATTTATGGGAAGTTAGTGAGTTGAATCCCAGATCGCCAGCGCATGATGGTCCAGGAACGCCTTTTACTTCGTTTCAAAGTCAGCAAACCAGCCGAATGAGCGGAAAGAGACGGGTGGCAGCATGTTCTTGAAAGATTCCCAGGGGAGACGCGAGTATAGCAGCTCTACCTCCGGCTGGGTGATCAGGTGACTACACCAGTGATCAGACGAAGGGGCGTGCGTAGCAACTGGAAACAACCATCCCTCGAGGTGTGTCAAGTAGTCGAAGACTACTTGTACCGAGACGTTGCTCAGATCAAAACCGCTAAGTTGCCATGGTGTCCACGGCAAGATGTCTTCATCTGCTGCACCATCAGGCACCAAAATCAACGACTTGAAGTCACCCGAGCGAGGGAAGAGGAACCCGGTAGCACCTTGATCAAGGTAAACCTCACTCCCGAACTCGCTGATCGTTGGAGTGGATATAATTGAGCCGATCACGGCAGGAAAACCGCCTTGACTGTCCTGATCAGGACTAGTTTAATTATTATCCCCCGACTTCTCCTCTGATATGGGAGGAATTTGGCGTTGCCGCTTGGACCGAGATGTGAATCGCGAACGTTTAGCACGTCTCTTAGACGAAGAGGTGGATCTACTGGCCGAATCTTCTGGCGAATCACCTTGAAGACCAGCAGATGATCTTGCAGCTTGATCGGAACCTGCAAGAGAGGCGCAGGAAACCGGGGTGATCTTCATCTGAAGTGACATACCAGCCAACATATTTTGGAGGTACGAGTTGAACAAACTCAATAGCGTAGCTTCATCTTGAGCCTGTTGCAACTGGTCGCGCAGTGCGTCGCGATCTGCAGATACGTGATTGATGCGGCACCGCGCTGTGGAAAGTTCCCTCTTTAACTTGGAATTCTTGGTACGTAGACCTTCCAGCTTGGCCCTGCTGGCTGACGCCCCATCGACGCGATCACATATTTCCTCCTCTGGGCTATGATAGCGACATATTCATCCATCTTCATGCGATTGGCATCATTCTCCTTCCGGATACGATTGCGTTGGTGCTTACGTAACTCAGCCTTGGAGTCGAGCTTGAACGCCTGCTCGATCAGGCGCTGGTACTTTCAGACGGCTTGATCATACGCTTTTTGAAGCATGTCCGAGCGCTGTTGAAGTTGATTAATCGTCACTTGATCAGGGAGTGCCGCAAGGCGCGAGATCTGCGCGTGATCAGCAATGGCCTCCTCTTAAACCGATAATCGATAGCGATCGCGATCACGACCGCCCTCCAGATCACGGGTCTGAACGCTTTGGTCAGCTATGGTAGCCTCAGAAACCTTCAGCTTGGACGCGAGATCGTCTACCTTCAACCGTACATAATCGCGCAGAAGCGTGAGCTGCTCTTGCAATCACTTGATCTTATACTCGCGATCATCCACTTTACGGTTGGCGCATGCGAGTTGCTGTCGAAGCATCTAGACGGTGTCCTCGAGCACTGAGAGCGAGTTGAATAACACAACGACCTTCTCATCTCACGCGCGGAGCGCCTCTTGCAGGGTGTATGCTTGATTGACCGTAGCGATCAGCTCAACGGCCCTAGACCGAACAAGGGCAAGAGTGTTGTTTATGATCGCTGGAGCGCTGTACGTGATCGCTGGCGCACCGTTCGTGATCGCTTGCATGATGGAAAAGAGGGAATGATCGATCACGAGGGCCTGATCGCTGATGCCACGGTTGATGAGTGGTAACAGTCTGATCGATTCTGACTTGATCGAGGGGAGAAAGGGCTGATTGATGGGTGATAATTGCCTGATCAACGACGTCATCATTGATGGATGTGGACTTCATGATCAACGCTGGCATGATCAATGGGTAGTAGCGGCACGGTCGACCCCCACCCCAACCGCTTTCTGGCTGGGACGAGGTTCAGGGGCGGCTGTGGTGAAGTGTACCATAAAATTGGAGCACAATTGTGGGTGTGACTGTGGGCACAACTGTGTGTGTAACTGTGTGTGTAACTATGTGTACGACTGTGTGTACATCTGTGTGTACAACTGCAGGTACATGGACGGGACATAGACGGGCATCGTGAGAAGGGACGACTAGGTACGGGTACCTAACGGTTAGCGACGGACGACAGAGAAATCAGGTTGACTGATCGACGGAGTACATTGTAATGGGTAGTTCTGATTGGTTGATTTTAGGTAATTGGTAGTTTTTAGGATATAAGTGCTAATAAAGTACTCCTTTTGCGTATGATCACGCAGATCAACCTACAGGGACGGCACCTTAGCGCCTCCCTACATTTATACGCACCTCTACGTCCCGGTCGGGAGCACCTAGTGCATTTTTGGCCCACCGGCAGGCGTAGAGTAAAGAAGAACTCTCCCCGCGGCTCCGCCCTCTTTGCCAGCGGTAAATTTATAAAGGTTTTTGGTCTTGGGAAAGTGATCTAGCAGTGCGCTCTCACCTCTTCCCCATTGGTTCACGTTTTGGCCCCTAGTAATTCGGCTGCTCTAAGCGCCCCACGGGAACTCTAGGTGGACTTTAGCGAAAACCGTCGATCAGCCCGTAGAACGCGCTGATCGACCCTTAAGCTTAGAATACATGTATATTGGGTATTATATTTTGGCGAACTAAGCTTAAGAGGCTCGGCCATCGGGTGGTGAAGATTTCCGCTGCCTGATCAAGTACCCCTTCGCTGATCACCACCAATATCATCGATCTGCAACCATTCTGGTGAAGTGCAAGTGAAATAATTTGACCAGTTTGTACCAGTGTACCGGTTTTAAGGCGGATCGATCTGGTTGGATGAAAGGACGGGGTATTTTGGGCCAATCGTGTGCTTGGAGTGTTTTGTACGCGGATTTGAGGTAAGGCACACGGTTTACATATAGTTTACATATTGGATTTTTATTGGATATTAAATACAGTGTTCGTATTACATTGGGTTACGTAAGTCGCCAATGGCTCCGATCTGAGTCATTGGGAGCGGGAGGCTTACAGAGTCCCTTCACGCTTATAAGACCGGTCAGGACATATCTCCACCGGAAGCCGCACGACAGGGAGCACTCGTTACGTTCACTCACCACTCAAGTTCGGCCCCGCTCAAGGGAGGCGGGTAATTTTTGGGCTGGGTTACTCATAGCGATCTGCTGCGATCAAGTCCCAGGAATGGCTGGATTACACATTGCGATCTGCGGTCAAGTTCCAGAAACATTCATTGGCTGTATTACTCATTGCTCTGCAATCAAGTGACAGGATTTACTATTGGCTGGATTACTCGCTGCCTCGGGCGGTCAAGTACCAGATTTAATAGCATTCGGAGTGAAGATTTCCGCTTTGTTTTCAGATCGGCTAGTTCGCATTATCTTTGGTTGGAATTTTGTATCAGTACCTCAGAAGTGGTACATCCATATCGATCTTCTATAAAATCTCCACCAAGCAGCGGTCCACCAAGTGTGTAACCAGCCCATTCCATCGGGTACACAAGGTGAGATAGAGACGAAAAAATCGGACCGGGCGTACTATGCTAATGATCGATCGTCTGCTAGCAGCGGACGATCAGATCGGATCGTAGGCGAAGGTTCGCGGGGTACCCCCCCCCCGTCAGTTGGAAGGCTGGGCACGATGGTGGTCAGGTTCTCGACACTATGGTGTTCGATTTTGAACTTGAATCCACCACAATTGTGCGCGTGTCCGGATCATTTGGTGACCGTGGATATCACCGCGATATTCAGCAAAGTGTGTATTTTACGAAATTAATATGGATACTCTCTGGAGAGCACACTAGGAACGCAGATCGCCTTATGTTCTAGTTGTTGAAAAGGATGGCGATGTTCGATCTGATCAAGGGGAGGATCAGATAGAAATTAATGAATTTACGACTCCCCATACCGCTCCTGGCGGAGCCGATCGGCACGAGGAACGCTTATCGCCTCGTGTCGTGGTTGTGGAAAAAGATGGCGATGATCGATCTGGCCAGGTGAAGGACCAGATCGATATTAACAAGTTTATTCCTCCCCACAAGGCTCCGATCGGAGACGATTGGGACCATAGCAAGCTTTGCTATAGTCCGAGTAGGGATCAGGACCTTGTTACTGATCCCAGAGGGGATCCGGACCCTGTTCCTCGGATTAAAAGTATGGTGCTCTACCAACTGAGCTATACATTTATATTAAAAAAATTAATTAAAAATATTTTTTTAAATAATAAAAATTTTTGATTTAAAAATGATCCCATGCATATCGACAAAAATTGCATGTGAAGAACACTATGGGGGATGATCACTCCGATCTGCCCAAATTACCAATTAAAAAGACCAAGAAGAGGCTCGCAATGCTTTCGGGCGACGACGACTTGGAGGAAAAGTCGCCGATCGATGATGGGACTGTGGATGACGAGGAGGTGACCAAGATGTACTACATGTACGAACTGAAGAGATTCGTTCGCGAAAAGAAGTCATCCGAGTTGTCAAGCCCCTAATTCCGGATCGTCTACACGGGTCAACTACCGAACCGATCGACTCCGATCGGCCGCTGCAACTGGTCAAGAATCTTTTGGCGATGCTAGCCGAGGTTGGGATAAAGGTCAAGAATGCTAATGGTGTTGGCAAGCTATTCGAAATTGATACGTGGAAGTTGAAACAAGCTATGTAGATGCTACACGACCATCTGACGCCATTGGTGGGGGCGGTGTGCCGCCCAACTCCCACAATCGCGTTAGAAGCCCCAAACCTCGTGCGATCACTTGTCGAGAAGTCATTCTCCGGGGATAGCTCGCTATTTGGGTCGCCACCTTCCTCCAAGTGCTCGTCCGAGTTGGGGGCAGCGTGGAGCGGATGACCATGGATCCCTGTACCATTCACGGTACCAGTCGCACAGAACAAAAAGGGACGTGCGGCAACGAGGGGCGGCATGCCAGTCGGGGCGCCAGGGGCGCCGAAAGGTATCTGCACCCCTCAAGACCGATCCAGTCACCTCGCCCTTGATGGAAGCAAGCATGTAAGCCATGTTTGAGGCTATGATGAAGCGTTACGCCGCTGATCGAGGCAGATCACCTCTGCGCCCTCGTGCACCAAGCCGATCTGCCCAGGAAAACAAGGCAATTGGTGTGGACGTCGAAATGCAGTCAATAACATCAACAGAAAAGCTGTCCGAAGGTGTTAGACCTGTTTTCAAGACAAAACGCAGGTCACGCCGAATCCGCCCCGCCGATCGGCAAGTAGCAGCGACTTCGACATGTAGTCGATCAGCGAAATTGACGATGACTACGGTGGTACGGGCAGAGTCGGGACAAGTATGGCGAACTTAGCCTCTACGATGGCGTTTGATTTCAATTTGACGGTGATCCTAAGGATCCGCATGGCCGCAAGCACTGAATAAATGAAGGACTTTACGGTCAAGGATGCTGATGAGGTTCAATTCCGATCATGGTTCAGCCGAACGAAGTCATCCTTCCTCCGGAATCAGACGCCGAACAAAGAACGGTGTCTGATCTTCGGAGATCTGATGAAGAGACCGGCTGCGAACTGGATCCAGCAGTTAAGTCGGGATGTCCGATCTGACTGGAGTTTGCTGTGCATGGAGTTTGAAAAACAGTACTGTCACTCCGGCTTCTCTACTTCGCGAAGGTACCACCACATGAGAAAGAGGGACGATGAAACGCCAATCGAGTACCTCCACCGGCTAAATTTGGCTGCGATTCGTGCGGGGATCCCGATCAAGGAGACCGATCCGCCGATCGGCGCTGCCCAAGAACACGTGAGCCACTCTATCAGTACGCTGGACGATCAGGAGTTGGCCGATCATCTGACCTTATTGCACCTCAGGAACGTGGAAGAAGTTGAAAAGACGTTACGTATGCTGCGCCACTCCCACAGTATGAGGACGAAGGTTGCTGTCGTATCGAACCGATCCCGATCGAAAGGGCAGGATGATCATGTGAAGAGACCTGCGACCAGACCTGCCATAGCGATCAGAGCGATCGTGGCTGATTTGATCTCCGGATCAGAAAGGGAGCTCTGCTTATTCAGCGCCTGGGTTGGTAAGCTGGTCGGCGAAGACGCAATAATTGGTATGGATTTTATGGCGCCGGCAGGCATACTCTTCGATCTGTCGCCTGGAATGCTTACGCTTCCAGACGAATTCCAGATCCAACTGGCTGGTTGACGCCCCTATACGGATCTTGTACTGATCTGTTGAGGTGGGACCAAGATATCACCATTCCTGTGGGTCAATCGGCAGATATCTCGGTTGGAAAGGACTATCGGACAAAGAATTTGTGGGTGACCAAGGGCGATCACTGGGTACCAACGTTTGTGGACGGTGGAGATCGAAGCGATCGCGTACGACTTACTAACGTCGTAATAAACCGCTGATGTTAGGCAACGATACGATCGTCGTTATGTGGCTGGCCGAAGAAAAAGTTCCGTGGAGGATGGGATTTATTTCGATCGAATCAAGACGTTATATGCAGTGGAAAAGCTTTGCGCGTAAGGCCACCACCGATCGGATCGTCGACGACAAGTCAGCCGGAGAAGACCTCCTACCTCGGACGGTAAGGCCAGATCATGTGGCGATCAAGATGTGCCGAAGGTAATCAGCGCAGTCACCCGATACAGTGAACTTGAAGGCAAATGTGCCGAGAGTTGTTAACGCATTTTTATCGCAAGATCGGGTGACAGTGGAACCGACGGCAGATGGGGACGATCGCAGTATCGCTGGAGACAGGTATGGTGGCACATCCACTCAAGTCGGTTTACCACAGAAGGGCAGCCCGTCGACGAGAATCAGCATTGCCCGTTTGACAGGGGCGGACCGATCGAGATCGCCTCACCAGATGACCTGGTGTGTATACACGAGGGCGAGGAGAGGTGCGTTGACGGATCGGCGAATCCGATCCGGAATGTGGCTACTCCACCTGTGTTAACCGATCCGCTCGAGGCGACTATGGACAATCCGCAAGCTGCCAACACCCCCGATCGGACCGATCATCTCAAGGAATTAACGTGGAAGAAAAGATTTTTGCTGATCGGGAACGGTGGGTATTTCTTATATCGACAGTGATGATGCCAATCCGACCACCCGTTTGGATGTAAGATCGACTCAGAGGAAGTGTTGCGGCCAAACATATCGAGAACACCCGATCCACTTGGAGGCTCGCAAAGGAACAATTGGGATCGGTGAATCCGACCTTGACTATGGCGATCTGACTAAGAATTCCGAACGAAATCGACCGAATCAGAATTTTTATGGGGCAACACGGACTTACGAAGTGGGAAAACAAGATTTGCAATAGTGCCGATCGGGTGACACCGATCGGCTACCGATCGGCAATATCGATCGGCTACTGATTAGCAATACCAACCGGTGTGAATTTTTGATGTTTACTGTGATTACAACTACGGGTGTGTGGAGAACTATGATGAATGGATTATATTTCGGTGATGACAAAGTGGCTTAAGGTTGTGAATGAATTTTCTCGGTGGCAACGATAACGACTCTTTCGATGTGGATGCTGCTGGATGTGATAAGGGTGGACCGTGACCAATGTGAATAAAGGCTATGTCAAATAGGACGATAGGATGATCTGAAATGGAGTCTATTATTAATGAAATATGAACGACGATAATCCGATCGGCTCTTTCGATGTGCTCCGGATACCAAGGGTCGGCAGCAGCCAGACATGAAGGAGGGAGAGTCACGTCAACCTTCAATTCCCCCGAACGAATCAAGACGATATAGACGAGAAGTTCCGGGCGGAAGAGTTGGTTTGGGCACCTCGACAGCTGGTTTCGACGATTCTTTAGCTCTGTCGCCTTCCGGGTGCACCACTTGGTCTGCTCGTAACGTCGGCTCTTCAACTGCGGCAGCAGATCGACGACGCTGGGTGTATTGGGATTGCGATAAGGCGAGAAGTAGCTCATCTGAACCCACCGATCCACGCTCCGAATCTGCCCCAGGCGAAGTTGATGCCGACTCGGACCGAACAGTGTGGCTTGTCGAGGGCGCGCGATTTTTCGAAGCCTTCCTCTCCATAACTGGATCCTCCGCCGCACTTGGAAGTTGCGCCCGTGTC
>CM047585.1:11597740-11632772 GCA_026184515.1 Peronosclerospora sorghi
TCTCCATAACTGGATCCTCCGCCGCACTTGGAAGTTGCGCCCGTGTCTTGGCTAGCAATTGCATCGCTTCCAGCTTCTTGTCACGCTCCAGGTAAGCCGCTAGCTCCCGCGTCCTCGCGCCTCTTGATGCACCCTTGCGCATCTTGTTGTGTGCGCAAATTTTGGGGGAGGAATTTCAGCCAATGAATGGCGAGAATTTCCGCCCGAATTTTGTTGGGAAATCGCACCACCTGAATGCGCCTGTGGGCCCGCGAGGGCGCTCAATGTTACTCCGCGAGGAATGAGATCGGTGACCAGCGACTTGGATAGGCACGTAGCCAACTCATCACGGCACCCGCAGACGTCTCCAGAGTCGAGTCGACTCTTGGGTCCAAATTCCGAGCTGATCTAGGGAGGCACTAATTCTGCCGGAATAGTCGTCGATCGTGAGCTTTAGCTCAGTGATCTGCCGATCCATCTCGAGTCGTTGGGAGTATATGACCGACCAATCACCCTGAGGTTCTGAGCATTGTCGAACGACCACTGCGTGCAGCTCCTGAAGACGCGATCGGTTGATCTCGAGACGACGCAAGTCGTGACGAGTGCCGATGAGCCCTTCCAACATCGTTTGGAGCAGATCGAAGTGACCGTACACCTGTCGAACGGTGTCGACAAGTGTCTGCACAGTCGGGAAGACATCGATCACCAGTGGATCTACACACTGCAAGAAGTGAGGATCGATCTAACGTGGAGTCATCAGTGGAATGGCGTACCTGATCTGTTCTGTTGCGGGACCAAGGCTTTGAGACGCTTATTCTCGGCCATCAAGTCTGAACAATCCGTTTGTATAGCGTCGATCAGCTTGGAAATTCGTTTGGAATCTCGGCGCACCTTTTTGAACGTGGCGTCGGTCACGATCTGCTTGAGCGTCACCTCCAACTACTTTCGGAGCGCATTAATGGTTTGTTCGGACCGATCGGCCTCGACTCGGGACTCATCTTGTTCTTCGACAATCTGAGTGTCACCCGAGCCATCCGAATGGTCCGATCGGTCAGGAGTTTGAAGATGCGGAGAGTGGGAGCGCCGATCACCTATGAAGATAAATGTTAGTGGAAAATGTGGAGATCGGAAGTCAAGTGGGTTTACCTGGTACACTGGATTCAGAAGATTGCATGGAATTGAAGACTGTTTTTGAGATCGGGTCGCTACCGTTGTGCGGCTGCGACAAGACTCAGGGGAGGCTGTGGTGAAGTGCAAGTGAAAATATTTGACCAGTTTGTACCAGTGTACCAGTTTCAAGGCGGATCGATCTGGTTGGCTGAAAGGACGGGTTATTTTGGGCCAATCGTGTTCTTGGAGTGTTTTGTACGCGGATTTGAGGTAAGGCACACGGTTTACATATAGTTTACATATTTGATTTTTATTGGATATTAAATACAGTATTCGTATTATATTGGGTTGAGTAAGTCGCCAATGGCTCCGATCTGAGTCATTGGGAGCGGGAGGCTTACAGAGTCCCTTCACGCTTATAAGACCGGTCAGGACATATCTCCACCGGAAGCCGCACGACAGGGAGCACTCGTTACGTTCACTCACCACTCAAGTTCGGCCCCGCTCAAGGGAGGCGGGTTATTTTTTTTTGGCTGGGTTACTCATAGCGATCTGCTGCGATCAAGTCCCAGGAATGGCTGGATTACTCATCGCGATCTGCGGTCAAGTGCCAGAAACATTCATTGGCTGTATTACTCATTTCTCTGCAATCAAGTGGCAGGATTTACTATTGGCTGGATTACTCGCTGCCTCGGGCGGTCAAGTACCAGATTTAATAGCATTCGGAGTGAAGATTTCGGCTTTGTTTGCAGATCGGCTAGTTCGCATTATCTTTGGTTGGAATTTTGTATCAGTACCTCAGAAGTGGTACATCCATATCGATCTTCTCTAAAATCTCCACCAAGCAGCGGTCCACCAAGTGTGTAACCAGCCCATTCCATCGGGTACACAAGGTGAGATAGAGACGAAAAAATCGGACCGGGGTACTATGCTGATGATCGATCGTCTGCTAGCAGCGGACGATCAGATCGGATCGTAGGCGAAGGTTCGCGGGGTCCCCCCCCCCGTCAGTTGGAAGGCTGGGCACGATGGTGGTCAGGTTCTCGACACTATGGTGTTCGATTTTGAACTTGACTCCACCACACCAGCGACCTTATATCACCTGCTCGCAACTCGCGCCAATTCGTGGGGAATCAACCAGATCGATCAGCGGTCCTGATCATCGACGGTTTGCGCCTGATCAAGCCTGATCAAGTCTGATCAAGCCTGATCACCCATGATCGTCGATCACCCCTTGATCATCGATTAATGACCATGATCACCCCTGATCATCGATCATCGACCTTGAGCATCCCCTGATTATCGATCAGTGGCCCTGATCATTGACTCTTTGTGCCTGATCAAGCCTGATCAAGCCTGATAAATCCTGATTAAGCCTGATCACACCTGATCACACCTGATCGACATCGGTAGATTCGCTACGAATTACCCCAATCTTGCATCAAGGAATTGCAGTGTGACATCCCCGCCACCTGGAGAGCGACCCACGCCCAAGCCTTCGGGTACACAATGTGAGCATGAACACAAGCAGTCACAGGACAACCGGAGGACCCCCTTCGTTAGTCGGCAGTCCGGGCGCCGTGGTAACGCCTGATCGAGCGTCAAAAAGTTTGATCAGCCGCTCCACCACAATTTCCCGCGTCTGCGGCGAGCGTACTATAGATTGCCACGCTTCTTTAAACCTCTCCCATCCATCTACATTGAAGTACTTGCGGCATTTGGCATAAATATTTTGGTCAAGATGCCAATGACAAAGGATATGCACGGCGCCTTGTTTACCTTCTCACGCGCAGCCTTTAATGCTTGGTCTCCATCCGTAACGATAACGCTTAAATTCACCTACTGACGCAACGCCTCTAGTCCAAAGACGTAATCTTGGAATTTCTTGCCCTACATGAAGCATAGGGCATTTGTAAATGTATCGTTCGTCAACGTCCTCCCCGCAACATACAAGAGAGGAATACCATACTTGCTTGTTCCATACGTGCAGTTAATGAGCAGCACGTCGTGGAAAAGCTTCGCAAACTTCAGCATATGAGGAGGACAAAGAAAGAGAAGAATGACCCTCCTCTCGTTCTCGTTATTATACATAACATAACGGAGACTTTACCAGTATTCAGTCAAGTATTCAGAAATTGCAGCCAATGGACTCATCACCGCACAAGAGTGTACGTACTTGGCAGGTCTTACGGTTGAACGGTTCAAATTCATGTATGGAGACGGCCATGGTATGGCATATTTTTTGGACCGTCTGTACCTAGGGGAGGCCTTGAACACACATTCAAACAAACTGTTCTCCATGCACTCATGAACACCTCAAAGGACAACACTACACCCGTAGATACCGTACGACATGAAGCAATCTACTTGCAATACTCAGAATTTGTAGTAGATGCACAAAATGACAAGCGGAATAATCGGGTGCGTTGCCGTATGCTTGTCGAAAGGCACCAGACATTCTTGCAATGCTGGCCGGTTCATGGAAGTTCATGGTCAGTCTTGCAAGAAATTACACTGCGCTTGCTTGCAGTTGCAACGTCTAGCGCTGCCTCCGAACGCAACTTCTAAACCTTTGGCTTTGTCCACTCAAAATTGCGCAATTGCCTGACCAACGAACGTGTGGAAAAGCTTGTATACATCAAGAAAAACTACCCGTTAATTGCTGATATTACGGTTGATGTTGGCAGTGACAACGACTCGGGTTCCGAAAATGATAGCAATTAGTGCAGCTGGACTACTATTAAGATTTGGTTTTTATTGCATACTAGTTTTCCAAACTCCTTTGCAAATAGTTTCCTAGTGTAGCCCCTTGAGGTTTATATAGGATTGGCACATATATTTTTCACTCATGTATCTTGGCTTTGCGGTCTGCTCATAAATTCATTGCTCATGCCTGTCAGGTGGCTGTGTAAATGGTATATACTGCGAAACTTAGGTGTTTTATTAGGTTTTATTAAAAAAAAAACTAAATTCCGGTTTCAAAATTTTTAGGTTTAATCCAGCCCTGCTCACGAAGATGGAGGTACTGTTGCCTTTTATGTAGTTGAGGCTCGACTTGAGGCTATTTAGTCTTATTCATTAGGATGTTTATGTTGGAAATACACTTGACAGTAAAGTGGTAGCGACGACAGGTTGCTATTATTGAGGTAGTCTACGGTAGTTTAGTTTAGAACATTCTAGAAGGTCATTCAGTCAGTTTGTAGTTTAGAAGCGGTGCTCACTTCTCAATTGGTAAAGCCACTGACGAGGCCCCCGGCGGGGGGACCGAAACGCGTCTGGTACGCGTTCAATAGAGATGTCTTTGACCCAACTATCCAGTATCTTTCTATAGGTTATGAGCCCAAACGGCTCGTCCAGCAGCGTTTGAAAGGACAGAATTTGCTGGCTGCGCGAGTGCGACGAAGGTTACGTGAATGTGTTGATGTTGAGGGTCTCGTTGAGATCAATGGTGGAGAGGAGTCTGCTTCAGGGGGAGCGCCTGTGTGTGCGCTAACGAGACGAACAACTGTACGAAGAAGATGCAACTACGATGATACTGCGCGTACCTGTGAAGATGACGACGATGGTGCTGTCGCCTGGGTGAGCGACTGGATGCACAAGATGAAGATGCCGAAGTACAAGAGGAATGTTTGGTCTGCGGAAACATTCGTGAAAGCAAGACGATTGCGAGGGTGGCGTGGTCCACCGCGAACGCAATGATGAAGAGGATAGTGTTCGTTGCTGTCGTTCATCCAAACGTCCGTACTGTGTCACACGCGTTCCAGTTGTTACGTACTGACGTGCTAAGTTCCACTCCACTTAGATGTTCCGAGCAAGTAGCGTGACAGCGAAAAATAAAATAACAAACGTAAACTTGTATTCCACAGTCCTTGCGCAACTTAAACGTAAAGCAGCGATCCAAACCAACAATCACGTGATACGAGAGTCCAATACGCGAAAACAAATCCAGCTGCCACTGCAGCGTACCAAGTAATCAACGTAATAAACACCGAACAAGTTCCGCACTTGTTCTCCACTCAAAAAACCACACGTGAGTCAATAATCAAGGCAATTGATATAGTAGGGGTGACATCCACTACAATATGTGCACATTTCCCCCCCCAGCATCTGAGGAAAAATTCCGAATGTGTACATCTACCCGCCTGCCACTTCCATTCCTGATAGAAATGTGCACATCTCCAAGAATGGGAAACCCTACCCAGACTGCCATAATAAGATATAGAATTTTCTAGATTTCTACAGGGTAGTTTCTTTGTATTTTGTACACATACAGCGCGACAACATTTATATTGCATATTAGCTTTATTTTAGTTTTTATTAGTGAGTGATGGTCATGTGAGTGATGGTCATGTCGTGAACGGTCAGGCATCACGTGATTGGCCAAAAGAGTTCAAGCCTTTGTAGTGGAGACAGGGCGCAAACTTAGTGGCTGAGAGTCCACGGCTTATGATAGCCATTCATTTTTTTGAGATAAAAGCGAATTAAATAAAGCTTACTTTTCGGTTTTCATCATCGGCCGTTAGCCCGTCTTCCTCAAACAATAGCTCTACAAACTAATTTTTCTAACAAAAAAACAAGTTGTGTATCCAAAGCGCGTCTTAGATCCGCATACCGTACAACTCGTCGCTTGATTAATGCATGGAACCAAATGTTTGCGACTCGATGAAGATTTTGCGTCCTATCAACGTCGAGATGAAGATTATGCAACTAAATAACACGTGGGTGTAATGATTCAGAAGATATATTAACGGAAAAGATGAATGCGGTAGGTTTATGGATAGCCGTCCGACTAACTTCACATTAACGAGATGAATGTTATTATTGGCAACACATATGGGATCCATCAACAAGTGAAGAAACACCTGACGTATAGCCATGTTATGATAGTAACTAGGCGGCGACAAGCTTGTGGAGACATTTGACCACATCGCCGTCGGTTTCCCGCAGTTTTCGGTCTGCATGCTGCATTAATATATCCATCTCTTGTGCTACAAGTGATACATCCTCTTTGTTGACCTTCAACGCCGCCAATTTCTTCGCCAAGAGCCGCTCGTCTTCCTTGTACGCCTCTTCTTGTTGGCGCAACGCTTGGAACGATTTCTTCATCTTGTTCTCGTCCATTTGCTTCTCCTCGACGAGATCCGTCAGTTTCTCCATCACAGTACTCTCATCCTTCTTGCTTTTCACTTGCTGCTGCCTGCGTGAATGAACAGAGCAACATAATTATAACAATCTAGAATCTTGTGATGAATGAATGAATGCAAATCAGAAGAAGAAGAAGAAGAAGAAGAAGAAGAAGAAACGGAACACAGAAATAAACATCATCACTATTCATCACGAGGTGCTGCGTCAATGCAACAAGTAATACAAAATAAACAGACCAGACCTTGCACATATATACAACGATATCGCATACCCAGCAACGTAGCACTATCCAAAGACTATAGTCATTATTGTTGATGATGATCATCGGTCATCATTCAAAAGAAAAAGCGCTGCCGCGATCGATGATGACCAATAATGATGACCGATGACTGATACCCCGAGAACAACACAACATACAATGGCATAAGAGAAAATGATACGTGATAATACGTGATACAGGTGATAGGTTATAGGTGATAGGTGATAGGAGCTGTTATAGGCATCATTGCATGGCATTATCCCAGATACTCTACAATATATCAGTAATTCCCAATTGTACTGCCTGTTGCCGCCAGCTCAGCCATCACAGATGTGCACATCCGCCCTGTAGTACAAATGTATGGGGAAGGGTGACTTCCCCCCGCCATTTCGGGTTGGGTGAGCAATTTGTACATCAGAGGGAGCGACATAGGGGATGTCACCCCTCCTATTGATATCCGTATCCCCCCCAAATTACTACCCGTATCCCCCCTCTCATTATCGGCGTATCCCCCCAAAAAAACGTCAAGTTGTTTTATCCAATAAGATATCGGGCTACGAAAATATCGAGGCTGCCGAGTTGAAGGTCAAGTGACAACAAATGGATAGAACACGCTATCACTGCTCAACACTCTCGTTTTTATTATGACAAACACCATTCACACTTACATGAACCACAAAGAAGTCAACCTGGTCTTTATTTGAAGGGTGACAACACGCCATGAGCCTTCCACTAACTCGGACGAGACGCGACGTTTACATAAGTGTATCATTTTCTTCGTTCAGTTCCATTATCTCCACACTATGATGCCGTCGTGAGTCGATCAAGTCGTCACTTCTCCCGCGCCATCACTTTATCACGAAAGTACGCAGCTAGGAACTTGTTGCTGCTCAAAAAACTGCGGAAGGTTTCACCCCCAATTTCCACCACTTTTACTGGTTGGGTGCATCACACGCTTGAGTGACTAGTATCAATCTTAGAAGATTGGTTTTGACTCAGCGGGAAGTAGTCTCCTGGGTACAGCTCTTCCACAACGACCCCCTCCTTAGTGTTTAGCACTTCCACCTGACCATCCAGTATAATAAACACTGAATCTCACGGATCACCTTCCTTATACATGAAGTCACCCGTATTGAGCGTGCGCATTTTCACATACCCTTTTGCTGCTTCCACGCACTTGGGTAAATGCTGCTCGATATGACGATGCTCCGTTTTCTCAAGACAAGCCTTTATTGAACCGTACGTTCCTTGTAGGTTCAAAAAGCCATCCGCTACAAGCTGCAAAACTTTGCACGGCGTGTTACTGCTTTCGGAGCAACGGTAGGTGGCAATGCGAGGCAAAAAACGTCCATCAGGACGAACCAACTTGATCTCGCCAAAAAATGTCCCCTTGGGCAAACACCGAAGCTTCGTTTCTCTAGCCCTTGACGTTTCGGATTGCACACCTGACCATGAGGGGCGTGACTCCGACATATTTGTACTAGGCACGTCTTCATCGGTCACATTGGTGGGTGGAACTTTCTTGATTGGATTCTTGCAAGTAACTTCAACTTCACCATCGAACAGTAAATACACATTGTGTGCTCCAGCGTGTCCTTCACGTATGATGGCCTCTCCAGGGCGACACGTAGCAGATTGCAGCGTCGAAATTGTCATCTTTACGTTATCGTAGTCGATGGCCTCTACAGACGACGCATTTTTCTCGGGGTCGCATCTAGTCCCCACAAGCATTTCATTCAGTTCGCTGTCACTCATGTGCTTGCCAAAGCTCTCACGCGTGCAAGATCGCTCTTTGAAATGAAGCCTTTTCCTTCTTTGTCAAAGTAATGTAGAGTATAAAGAAGCGCACTAGTTTTCTCGTTTATCTCTTGAACGCTGGAACTAAGCCCCCAAGCGAAACTGCGCTTTACACTTTCTAACTCTTGCTTCTCTTTCTCATCCAGATTATCAGTCATTGCATCAATTAGTAGAACGGCCAAAATACTAGCACACTGGCGTCGACGGCCTCGCTGATATTTCTCTAGCAACTAGGTTGAGTTTTTCATTGGTTCAGGACTAACTTGGGATTGGTTGCGCAACCACGGGTGCTGAAGTGCCTGTTCTGCGCTTGGTCGCTTATCGGGGTCAATTTCTAGTAGATTTCGAATCAGATCCTTTGCAGATGGCAAGATAGAATTCCACGCACGGTATCGCGTACCAAATCTACCCTTAAAGATACGTGTTCGGATCTACAAGCAAGGAATACAAGTTAAAACCGATGCATCATGTTGGAACTAATCACGTAACTCTTACCTCTTCATCAGTCAAATTATTGTACGGGTCAAAAGGATGCGAGCCACATAGCAATATATAGAGCACGATTCCTAGCGCAAACATGTCCGACTTGGGTCCAAACTTGATTGCGTCAAGACCTGCTTGAGAATCAAAATCTTCATCAATCTTGTTCGACTGTAGTCTCCTGGGGATACGCCTATATTTGGGTGATTTCGTCACATTATACTTTCTGAAACCAACCAACTTGGTTTGGCCCGGGATCGAACCCGGGACCTTCCGGTCCCGCAGTGAGTAGTGAACCACTCGACCACGGTCGGATTATACGCCTATAATGGGGGGGATACGGATATCAATTGCCATAATCAAATTCAGAAGTGATTTATTAGAATTAAGTTTAGGAGAGTGATAGGTGTACCTCACCCCCTTGTTACATGTACCTCACTTTTAATACGTGTACCACCTTATCAAACACTTATTTTGATTAAAATCCAGTACATATTTATTAGACAAGATGTTCGGATTCAATGTCAACAAGCTGAAGCCCAACCTCAAGATGGCTGTACACCGCATCGGCATTGTCAAAAACAAGAAGGCGAACGCGGCGCTAGCGCAGAGGCGAGAGGTTGCGCGGTTGCTGGCAGACGGCAAAGAGGAGAAGGCGCGCATCCGAGTGAGATGAAAGCGTAGGCTATATCTCACCTGATGCTAACTGGAGGGAGTTGCTTTTATTTCAGGTAGAAGGAATCATTCGGGATGACTTCACGATGGAAGGCTACGAGATCCTGGAACTGATGTGCGAGCTGCTGGCCGAGCGAGCGGTGCGTTCGACGGCTGTCTTGATGATATTCGCAGCACTGATGCAAACTTTGTCTTTCAGAACTTAATCAAAACGGAGTTCGACTGTCCTACGACATGCGTGAGGCTGTGCACATTCATTTGGTCGGCGAGTCGCACGGATATTCCGGAGTTAAGGGAAGTCAAAAAGCAGCTGACGAAGAAGACGGACCGGACTTTGAGGCTGCTGCTGTCTGCAATATGGATGGATGCGTAAATGAGCGCGTGATTCAGAAACTGAGTGTGCAACAACCGAGTGCGTTTCTCGTAGTCAATTACGTGAAGAGATCGCCAAAGAGCTCAAGGTAAACTGGGAACCCGATGGAACTCAAGAAGCAGATCCTCTGGCTCTGATTCCGGCACCCACAGGCGCCACAGTCATGAGAGCAAGTGTCTATAGGTCTGAGTTTACCGCACTCTTTGCCTCGGTACGCTTAGCCACTATACTTAGCCTACATTCTTTTGTCACGGTTGCCGAGGTGCTGATGCTTGCGGTGCGTACAGGCCCCTCAATCAAGCGCAAATCCACCATACCTGCCTTGTGTCCCTTCCAGCAATCCTAGCACTGAAGCAACTGCAACAGCTGCAGCTGCCCTGTAAGCTTCCGTATCGCGGCGCACGGTGGACAATTACACGAATCAGCCAACGCACTTTTACTCTACGCAACAAACTTCTAAACATCAATGCGGTGACGGGTTCACAGAGTCTGATCAAACAGCACAAGCTCCGCAAAAGACTTGGGATACTCCTCCTGCCGCACCAGCCTCAGCAAGTAATGCGACTCAAAGCATTCCAGATTTTGACGAGCTCACGGCACGCTTCGAGCGACTTCGCCAGCGTCAAGACCGTCATGACCCGAATAACCTCTCGTTTACTTTCTAGACGTTCTTGTATGAAAATAATCAACATAATTAGCATAGGTACAACACTTCAATACTACGTTGTCTTTTTCATACCCGCTCGTAGTCAAAAATGATATAGTGTTTAATAATGAGGTACACGTATCAAAAATGAGGTACATGTAACAAGGAGGTGAGGTACACCTATCACTCCCCTTAAGTTTATACCTAAAACTAATAATATTCAAATACACAATGTTTTGTACCTAACCTAAATTTATGTACAATACATCACCTTTTCACTGTAAAGTCGCTGAAAAACCGAAATGGCGACGCGAGCTGCAGCGCAAAAAGCGCGCGCTTCTAACAGAGAGAATAATCAATGAGGATTATCAACGATAGTCGTCGAGGGGGAGTGTTGGAAGTACACTTGACAGTAAAGTGGTAGCGACGACAGGTTGCTATTATTGAGGTAGTCTACGGTAGTTTAGTTTAGAACATTCTAGAAGGTCTGTCAGTTTGTAGTTTAGAAGCGGTGCTCACTTCTCAATTGGTTAAGCCACTGACGAGGCCGCCGGCGGGGGGGGGCGAAACGCGTCTGGCACGCGTTCAATACAGATGTCTTTAACCGAAATATCCAGTATCTTTCTATAGTTTAGCCACTCCCAGTCGTTTAAAACCTAATGATATAAACCTATCCCGGCCACTCCAGAGCTTCAATATCAATTTTCTCCTTCATGGTTCAAGTGAGCCTCCACTCTGAGCTTCATTATCAATTTTCTCCTTCTTGGTAAAAGCTAGTCTTGGATCTGTTGCCACCACATGCTGAGCACTATTTTGGTTCGAACAGAACGCCGCGTGGCCAAAGCGGCAGCGACACGAGCTGGCGTGTGGAGTAGATCTGTCGCACATGCGAGCGCCTCGAGTGAGACTCGACCGATGCCACTCACCATCTTGACGGACGAGGAACAAATGTTTAAGGACTCGGTCGCTCGCTTTGCTGCCGATGTAATCGAACCAAGTGCCCACCACATGGATGAGACGGGAGCAATGACACCGGAAGTTATTAAAGGCCTCTTCGACAATGGGGTAAAGTCCATCGTTTGCGTCGTTAGTTCTCTGCTAGTTGCTTTATCTAGTTTTTCCGTGCCCTTTGTGGCAGCTCATGTCGGTGGAGATCCCGATGGACTATGGGGGCGCTGGTGCCTCTTTCATGAGCCTGATCTTGGCCATTGAGGAGCTGTCGCGCGCAGACGCGAGTGTGGGGCTGTTGTGCGATCTACAGAACACAGTTGTGAGCAACATGTTCCTTCGATACGGCACGGAGGAGCAGCGTCAACAATTCCTTCCTCGACTTTGTAGTAACATGGTGGGCAGCTTTTGCCTCTCTGAGGCGGAGGCTGGCAGCGACGCCTTTGCACTCAAAACAAAAGCTGATGTTTCTGCGGACGGCAGCTACTACACCTTGAACGGAGAAAAGATGTGGGTCTCGAACGTGGCACACGCCGACGTGTTCCTCGTCATGGCGAATGTCGACCCGTCATTGGGCTATAAGGGTATTACCTGCTTCATCGTGGAGCGAGGCACGCCCGGTCTCTCATTTGGACCCCTCGAGAAGAAGCTTGGACTGAATGCATCGTCCACCTGTACAGTCGGATTGGAAGACGTGAAGATTCCGCGCGAATATGTGTTGGGAGGGGTTGGAAAAGGTTATGCCATGGCCATCGGGCAGCTGAACGAAGGGCGTATCGGTATTGCCGCGCAGCAATTAGGCATCGCTGAAGGTGCGTATCGTTACGCCATGCCCTATCTCTTTCAGCGAAAACAGTTCGGCCGCGCGATTGGCGACTTTCAAGCCATGCAACACCAATACGCGGAAATGGCCGTCGAGCTCGCAAGTGCCCGCCTTCTCGTCTACAATGCTGCTCGACTCAAAGACGCCGGACATGAATTTATCCAAGCGTCGTGTATGGCCAAGCTGCACACGTCCCGTGTAGCGGAGCGGACGTCTTCGCGATGTATCGAGATGATGGGTGGGGTGGGATTTACGAAACAGCTCATGGCGGAAAAGTTCTACCGAGACTGCAAGGTCGGCACGATTTATGGCGGTACGAGCAATATCCAGTTGAGCACGATTGCTCGCTTGATTAAGCGGGAACTTGTCTAGACTCGATATACGTCGTCCACGCAGAGGATCCTCTGTGCTTGAGAGTCCACGCAGTTTGAAAAGCAGATTGAGCACGTTCAATGATGTAAGTTCTAAATTACTTACTGGGTTTAGTTGAAGGGAGCGCCGTGCTCATGCTCCATATATTATTATAGCTCTCTTGAATTACAGTACTTTAATACTCGAGTAGTTTAGGTGAGATCGATCGTCTTGAAGCAACAGGAGAACCATCTCACGCAGTAAGTGTAGGATGTGCAAGCACTTGAGACAGCGAAATGCGTTGAGTCGGATCCACTTGAAGCATCCTCTCTAACAACGAAATGGTATCTTTGGAGATGCGGTTCGAGTACCCCCAGGACTCGAAAATCACGCCGACGCCGTGTTGAGCAAAGGCTTCGAACCCTTTCGACGAAGGCGAAGCAAGCGAAAGCAGAGGGGAACCCGTGAGTAAAATAAACCACATGATCCCCAGCGACCACACATCGGCCAAGACAGGGTCGTATCGATCCCCTGCGACCACCTCGGGCGCCATGTAGAATTCCTTGCCGACTTGGCCACCGTCACACTCGCGCCCCGCGTCCGTGGACAGTCCAAAGTCGGTGATTTTGCACACGCCGCGACTCAAAAGCACGTTTTCGAGGGACAAGTCCCGATGGGCGACGCCAATCGTTGTATGCAAATAGTGCACGCCCGCCAGGACTTGACGCATGAGTGGCAAGACCTCGTGCTCTTCCAGAAACCTCGACGCGGCGAATCGTTTCGCCATGAGCGAGTGCAGATCGCCACCGCCACAGAGTTCATTCACGAGATACAGACGCCGATCGTGAACGAAATGAAAGTACGACTGCACGACATTGCAATGGCCTCCCTTGGCCTCGAGGACAGCCGCCACGCGTTCCTCGACCACGGGGTTGTCCATTTCGCGCGTGGCATGGACTTGCCGTCGACGTTCGGTCGCTCGCGTGAGGGAAATGCACTTGACCGCCACGGGGTGCTCGTGTCCCGTGAGTTCACACTCGAGGACTTCACCGTAGAGCGCAACGCTTAGCTGCCGACGAACACGTAGAAGCGGACGAGAGACCATGAGGTAGGAAGGCGAGGAGGCTTGGTAGGTCGGACGTCGCGTTCGGGTCGGCACAGAAGGTCGGATTATGAGTTTGTTGGGTCTTCAATCTTTTACTTGACCGACCTGATTATTTCACTGCAGTCTTTCATAACGTTTCAACACCTCGACCTTCCATGTAGGAGGGAGCGTACAGAAAGGACCCTGAAATCTAATGGTACCGTAAAGATAATACAGATCGAGCGGAAACTCGTTATCCTTCCAACGCACACGGTCGCCTTTGTCTACCTACTCGACGCTTTGCTTCGATAGCGTTCTTAAACTATCCTGGCTCTGTAAATGAACTAGAAAGGCGAGGCACCCCTCAGCTGAAGTTTTAACAATTTATTAATCTATGGTGTCGTGTACATAATAATATGTCCATTCATGTACATTACATCCCGCTAACCATGGTCCGACAACTTGGGCGCTTCACTCGCTCCGTGCAAACTGCGCCGTTGTGGCTTCGCAATGTCTCGTCCGGAAATTTTCCGGACGTTTTTGCTTCTCCTCCGCAGTCACAGAATCTGGATTTCCGTTCCTTCCATTCTTCTCCCCAGCGTGAAAACACAGCACTGATCGCCGGGTTCGGGGTTGCGGGTGCCGCGCTAAGCGCAAAGTACGTGTTGCAAGTGTGGACTGCGTATAAGAACCGTCCCAAGAGCGACAAAGGGAGCTCCTGGAAGTATCGCAACTTTTACGATGGACCCTTCGAGGAGAAAATGACGCGACGGGAGGCGGCGCTCATCCTCGGTGTTCGCGAGAGCGCGTCGGAGGAGCGTATTCGCAATGCGCATCGCAGACTCTTGATTTTGAATCATCCAGATACAGGTGGATCCACGTTTCTCGCGACGAAGATTAATGAGGCCAAGGAGATGCTGCTGAATGGTGGCAAGTGAACGAGATTGTGAGCAGGTTGTCACACGTGGCTACATGATAATAAACAATCTCCGCGTTCCTCTTTTTTCTCTCTATCATGCGCTTCATCTAAGTCGTTTGTAGGTTAATAAGCACAACCAGGGGGAGCTGATGTAGAAGTGGAGCGCAGAGATAAAGTCAAGAGGTGCAAACGTGTGAGTTTGCAACACGTTTGTGATATAACGTTACATTTGGTCCACAAGTGACGCAAAACTGCGTTCAAGATAGAGAGCATAGGAAAGCTACAGGATGGCTTATATGTCGGTGACGGCTCGAAGAGGTCATGAGCACACGTCGGTGGAAGCGGCAGGTGATTGTCGACTACTGCATGGGATTTGTCGAGCGGAAATTTCGCCTCCGTAGAAATTAAGCTACGGATATTATTGCGGCTGATGAGAGGACACTGCCAGCGGAGCTATAAGAACTCGAAGAGTAAGTTGGCAAGTTCGTGTTGTTTCACAACACTGTTGTGGCTGCACATTACTCGGCTATCAGATCAAGCTCAGCTCGAACCAACGCACACCGCTTCTAAATGTCATCCATGGACTTGTCGATGGGACAATGCGTTCTTCCTCACGCCGTTGCACTCAGGCGACAAGGAAGTGGTTGCTTTTCACCGACAGAAATGTGATGCGCTTCAATTGTTCCGATGACTTACCATATGACGAGTTAGCTAGCATAAAGATCTACAATTGCAATGCCATATTCCAAGTGTGACCGTTCTGAGTCGTCGCTTGCATCGCGATAACTTACCTGCTCGACTGTGGTGACTCGCAACCAAATGACGTTGGAAGTATTTCTTCGGTCAAGTGCTATTGGCTCGGGAATGACATCAACTCGTTCGCATTGGGTGGTATTTCGTGCGCAGCATCGCTTCCATCTCTCCTATAAACTCGCCAAGCGACGTAAACTTGCATCGTTTATCGATGAACTCGTCTCTGGCGACCGCAGCCACCAGTGTATTGCACTCGGTACAATGCAAACGGCAAGGCTCGCAGCCACCAGCGTATTGCACTCGGTACAATGCAAACGGCAAGGTTTCAACTTGAGCTCCGCCATGCTCTTTGTGTTTCGGCGAGACGATCGATCATCTTGGCAATTTGACGTAGTAGTTCCTGATACTCCTTGAATCGACACTGCTGCTTCAAGCACACAAACAGAAGGTGACATACTTCTCGATCGAGTCGGCTTGCGCTGCGAACGTCCGAGCAACCTTAGGTTCACGTACAAGCCATTGCTCGGCAAGTTCAATTGTTAATGGCTGAGATCCTGAGTCGTACACAGTGCTGCCGAAAAGCGCCGTAGAAAGCATCTGCAAATACCATAACAGCGTCACCACAAAGCGTGAGTCTGTACCGTCTGAAGGGGGTCTCGTATCGTGCTAGAGCGGCTTCGAGTCCCACTGATGTTGCTCGCTTGTGTCAGCTGTTGAAACAGTACTTTTGTCACAAAGCAAAGGAGAACAAGCGCCTGCTTTTTCGAAACTTGTCTCGTCGATTTTATCGGAAAAGAGTCGTTTGGCCTAGGGTACAACCTGAAGACTGCACAGACCCTACAAGCATCCTCTTAAGAGTCTTGTAGGCTACAAGTATACTTTGCACAATACCTTACAAGACTCTTGTATCTTACAAGTGCAAACGGGACAAACGTTTACAAGACTCTTGTACGATACAATCATGATTAGGGGAAAAGGTAACAAGAGTCTTGCAAGCAGAACAAGAAATGCCATACATAAAGACCGACTTGGCTTTCATCGTCGTATTACTGGTTGATTGTACTGTACGGCTCTCATTAGTTCTACTGTTTATCTATCATACACAGTATAATCATCGGTGTTACCTTGAACTACCTGCCAGGGAGAGGTAGCAGCAGGTAGCAATCCCCCTTCTTCTTTACGACATCGTAGATATTTGAGCTCTGTTGTCCTCACTACAGCCACCACAGCCTCGGCCACAGCAGACCGCAGTGACTCCAATTCTTCGTTGGACGTCGTATCATTGTTGAGTTGTATAACTGCTCCCCAGGACGTTACGCACTAGCAGTTCCTGCGTGAAGTTCTTTAGAGTGGATATTTTATAAATATGGCCCCGACAATTAAGGCTGATGAGCTACCAGAAAGAAGGAGAAGGAGTGATGTTGATATTGCGATGTTATCTTCGGACAACAAGGAAGTACTGCCTCTTGATAAGAATGCGAAACGTTCTCCAGCGAGCATTATTGTCGAAGCAATCAGGGACTTTAGAATTCCTTCAGACTTGAAGTCCAAGTATCAAAAGAATAGAAAGTATAATGTGACGAAATCATCCAACTATCAAAAGAATGATGGACCTTCCAAGCGGAGGGCAGAGAGCAGCCCTATTTGGGATTATGGGGTTACTTGGGAAAGAAAAATAAAACCGACAAAGGCTGTTCTTCTGTATGGCGTCCTCAACGTGCCGAAACGCCATCCAGGCCAACGAGAATTATGTACACGAGAGACGCAAAAACTGCAGCAGTTAACCACCTGCGTGACGTTCACGGTATCGTAGGAGGAAAATCAGTTGCGGTGGCAAAAAAAGGCGTACATTGATGCGGCTGACAAGGAGTCCAAGATATCTAAGCTATACAAGAAGAACCCAAGAAGGTACTGGTAGATCCAATGGGCAAATCTTGTAGTTCTCAACATGCTTCCGCTTTCGCTCTGTGAGAAAGATTCTGTACGTGTTTTTTTCGTACCTGTTGCGTGGAGGCGGCTAACATTACAATGACTAACGAGAAAGCCAAACAAATCTTGGTCGAACTATACCATTCCACACGGTGCCGATTTAAGGAACGCATTGCTAATGTAATCGGTAGCTCAGCCATACCAGTGATCCATCCAAACTTGGACTTATGGACGTCCAAGGTATCCAAGGAGAAGTATGTTGGAGTAAGGATCTATTTCATCGATATTTACTGGGGACTGAACAGCTACATTCTGGAAATTAATCGTTTTTCTCCATCATCGGATGTGATCAAGGGCAACCGATTCTCCGAGATTCCAAATGTGGCTTCGAGATATTCTGGCGTAGTTTGGTATCCGCATAACGGATATTGCTGGATCTACTTCCGACGGTGGTAGAGACGTGAAGCGAGGCATGACGTCACTGGATGATTCCAAGCTTTTGGAGTGATGCATCCCCCACATGACAAATCGAGCTGTCCAAGACGCCTTCGGTACCTCCTTGGACCGTAAAAAGTCCAAGAATGCTGCTGCTCGTGATCTGGTTTATGCTGTGAAATCAGTAATTGAGAATTTCAACAAGTCGAGCAACAGCCAGACGCGCTTGGCTGAACTTCAAACATCTGAGGTCGTCGAAAAGGTGGAGTCCCGCAAGTTTGTGAGCCATGCTCCCCACCGATTCTTGAGCATGCACAAAGTGTTGAGGCGAGTCCTGGAACTCTGGACCCCTCTTACTTCTTTCTATGAAGAAAAGAGTACAACATTCCCATTGGCTGACAAGTACGACACCCTTCTCAGTTCTACTCGTTGCTCGCGCCGGCTGCAGACGTCATGAGAGATACTCAAAACGGGACGGAAGTGACCGGGCCAAGGGCCGTACTTAGTTTAGCTAAGCTGAAGATGTATACACTGTCATCAGAAACTCCCCTGTTGCTTCAGGAAGTGGACGAACTGAGAAAGGAAGCGTCAAAGAGCATGGGCATGTCAAACAGACAGCCACAAGAGCCGGAGGCTGTTCTTGTTGACCACCACGATCTGGATGCGGTTGTTCAGGAGACAAGAGAGCTGCTGGCGAAAAGGATGCATTAACGCTTTTTTGGTCGGTACAGCCCTAAAAGTATAGGTAAAGGTGACATTTCGTACGACTATGAGATGGCATGTGCGCTCTCACTTCAGTCTGTGGGCCTCAAGTTCATCGAT
Source organism: Peronosclerospora sorghi (assembly GCA_026184515.1). Taxonomy (NCBI): domain Eukaryota; phylum Oomycota; class Peronosporomycetes; order Peronosporales; family Peronosporaceae; genus Peronosclerospora; species Peronosclerospora sorghi. The sequence goes on from CM047585.1 coordinate 11,616,269, forward strand.
AGGATTGTAGCCGATCCGGTGTTTCAACTAACTCCACGCGAGCAGATTGAACATAACAAGGCGCTAAAGATACATATTTGGAGCTTAATCTGCGAGCTTGCGATCCGGGCAGCGGAAAAGATCGAAGAGAAAAGATCTTCGTCTGAAGCCCCGGATGTTTCTTCCGCTAAAAGAAGGAAGACCAAGTCTGGACCGAGGTCGAGTTTTACTAGGCGATCTGACTCCGACTTGGTTTTCTCGACAACGATGAGGATGAGGATCGGTCGGGAGGCGAAGTGGATTATAGCGTCGTAAATGTGGAGGAAAAGGTTGATGAGGAAATTCGACGCTTCCAAGCATCATTTGGACCAAAGAAGGCATCTGCCACTGCAACAAGTTCTTCATCAGAGTCTGGTAGCATGTTTCAAGCAGGCAAGACGTTTAGGACCGATGAAGTTCTTGACTTTTGGATTAACATCAATTGTCATTATTCGTACCTCGCCTGTGTTGCACGGTAAGTATTTTGCTTATAATACGCCGGGCTTCTATTCTGGTCTTTACGTTGCTCTTCTAATCAACCTGTAGGTATGTTCTTGGACTACCTGTATCGGCATCAGGAATCGATCGGGATTTCGGGGCTTCCGGCTCATTGATAACACCAAAGAGGGCGAATTTACTGTTACATAACGTGGAGATGATGCTCTTCGTGAATATCAACGACAGCATTGTTCCATGTTCCATGATCCCGAGAATATCCCAGCCGGGCAGATGAATCAATATCTCCCTGGAAGTTTTAGAGAGGGAAGTGAAACCAACGTTATTCTCACGTAGATGTCTTTCAGACGAGAGCTGCTATGATGGCGGCACAGAATCTGATGATGAGGAACTGCTGGGAATATTTGATGACGATGATTTGGAGTTCCTTATCTCTCACGACAACTAACTGATTAGTCGTTCACAGGGGCATGCTAAAAGTTTCCTTACTTTGTCGTCACAATGAATACGATCTAATTAGATCATTATTCGAACGTAATAAAGAATCCTGTTTTTTTCCAGTGGAAAGATTTTCCTGGATGGTAGAAATAGTATACCTACCTTCCTGGAAGATATTGTTTTATGATCATTGATGCAACGCAGTTTTCCTGTCCTAGGTATTGGTCTAGCCTTCATCCGCTACTCATCAGAAAACTCATGATACAACAAGACGTTTGTGTGAAATGCATTGATGATCATGGCGTTGTTGATTTGTCAATAACATAAAATCAATATCATCATTATATCATCCACCATTAGGCAATAAGTAATTCTAGCCGGCCTTATCTGCCGAGCAGCAAAATAGCTGCAATGCCTCCCCCACTGCGTTCTCTAATCTCCTAGCTCATATTCTCACATGGCTTAAAAAGTTCTTAAGTATGCTTGCAAATACTTACAAGAGTTTGTGTATCTCTGAACAAGCATCCAAGGCTCTTGTCAAATACCGGTAATGCTTGTAAGGTTACAAGAGTCTTGTAAGGTACAAGCATGTCTGGTGAGATCGTTTACAAGACTCTTGTAACATACAAGACTCTTTCCTGAAGAAGGTAACAAGACACTTGTTGCCATACAAGTGGTCAATGCTTTACTCGTACTTACAAGAGTCTTGTATAGCTAACAAGTCTTGTAGGATCTGTAGAAGACTGTTTCATAACGGCCTACGTTGAAAATATTCATAATACCGGTTCTTATTAAGGCCGGGTATGACTATTATTTTTCATTAGTAGCAATCAGGGGTGTGCGGTATTGGTCCCGGCCGTCGGTACGGTAGGGAAGAGGTCATCACCGACATTGGTAGTGGCTGGTACGGTACTCCGGCTCCGGTACCGATATACTCCCTGTTGGTATGGTAGTGATACCGACATTTAACTCATCGGTATACCAAAAGTGATAGCGACTTTGTCCACAGCGGTATCGGTATCGGTATGATACCGGTATTTGCTGGCGGTTCGGTAGGGTAGACGGGAAACCGAAATTCGGTCTGATACCGGTATCAATACCGGTATTAGCGTCCGTTATCATTTACGAGCTGAGTGTTGAAGTTCAACGTTGCTTGCTGTTGCACCAACAATTATAAAGCATTCATTATTGATGATGCCATCTACTATGATCATCATCATCATGTGGGCTGCTGGTGCAGCTTGAAACTGTGTTTCGTATGAATGCTCCTTATTTACATATCAGGCTTACTTTAGAGCTCAACAACCACCGAAGGTGATGTTAACATTTTGTCTTAAAAACGAGTTTAAGGGCATTTATCAAGATAAATGGTGACGTCGATAGACTTTCAATTAACTGAAAAAGATGGCTCGTTTCGCGAACGGAAGCGAAAACGAAATCTTTCCGCTCTGTCTTTGTCCGGACTTGTGACCAGCTGAAGTCGGAACTTCAGGTGACATTAAAAAGATCACAGCGTCCACACGCATGAGGAAAATATCCTTGCAAGACAGGCTTATGCAGTCACCTCCAGTGTGAGCCGATCCAACTGTATATCTACATTTTCCCTCTCCTGAATGTTAGGCATTAGATGCTTGTTTTTGGAAAAGGGTGTTTGTTTGTATTTTGTTGCCGTTGGAGCAGAGTCGTTGAATAAATCTTGGCCAAAACATAACACCGGATATATCCAATATTGATCCCTAGATGAGATTTTTAGGACAGACCGAAAAAGGCGAACAAATCCAGACAATCCCGTTTTTGGGAGCGAAAATGCAGCCAATCCCAATTTTTCGAACCCGCGGACAGACACCAATTTTTTATACATATAGATTTCTGGATCATCCTACTAGATTATCAGAGGTCCTCGTGAATTAGTCATAGTTGCTTCTTCTTCTTTTCGTCACCGTCGCTGCTTATCAGTTCGTACCAGTTGTTCACTACATCCTTGTTCACTCGAAATAAGAGAGTTGTTTCAAATACTTCTTGCCCGAGAAGGTTCCGCAAGTCGCTTAGAACAAGCTTCGCCTGGGAAAAGACACGCTCTGCTGGTGCCGAAGGTGCAGGAATTACCAAGAGAATTTCGGCGAGCTGAGATATAAGGGTAAATCGACCTTGATTCTGTTTCCACCATAGCAAAGGATCCGTGTTGCGAGAGACGCTTGGGTCACGATCGTCCAGAAATGACTTCAATTCTTTTTCCCAGCTGTCCATTGTCCGCTTGCCAGTGCCCGACGTTGATGCACTTTTTAAGAAACCATCAAGCAAATCATGGGAGAAGTCATCATCGTTATTCTTTCTTCTTCCTCAGAATCATAAGTGTTGGCGGTATTGACTATATCTTCCTCCTTGCTATCCTCGCCATCAGCAGAAGTGGTTGTCGTAGAATCCGGCACCGCTCCATTCATCTCCGCAGTTCCGCCAGAAACTCCTTCTGCTTGTCCTTGTTGTGATTGTTTAACGGGCTCTTGAAGGACGTTGGAGGACTCAACCATCTTCCTTAGAAAGGCTTTGCCTTTGGTGATATCGCTTTGGCCGTTGATGTAAAGTGCTTCCGTGTCCTTGTACCTAGGATCCAACAGGGATGCTGCGTAAAGGATGTCCGGAAGTCTGGAAAACCTTAGAACAGCTACTCCACTAGAGTTTGGAGGAAGTCGGCCAATCGCTTGAGTTCCGGTTATGAAAGACACCGAGCAGAGGGATCCGTTTTAGTTAATACTTTGTGAGCGCGACGAGTAGCGTGCTTCATCATGCTAGTTGCTATGGCGAGACACTTGAAATCGAAGTCTTGAAGAGATCCGTGTCGCTCGTGGTCTCCTTTCTGAGCTCTCCCGCTCACGCCTCTGAGTACCTGCAATAAGGCAGCAGCTCCTTTACCAAAGTGCGTACACCATTTCTTGCCTCCAGACTGATAAGTTCGATGTCGGAGGCAATACAGTCTCTCATAATCGGTTCCAATAGCTGATTGACCCTACTGAGCATGTAGAAGGTGATGTTCCGACGAGTTGCTTGGTCCTAGCGCAACGCTGACGCCTTTAGCTCTTCGTCAGTGCCTGTAAAAACAGCAATGACGGAAGGGCGTGAGTACAATTGGAATGAGTCAAGTGAGTAAGCTGATCTTACACTCCCTCCTTAGAGCCGCTCTAGAAGTACCGCTAAGATTGAAGTGCTCCACAAAGTTCTTTGTATGCGGAAAGTTTGCAGCAAGGAATTTCGCATTAAGACAAAGCTGAAGCTTGTGCACTGCACAAGGCAAAGGTGTTAAGCACGAAAAAACAACGTTCCGGAGTCCTTTCTGATCAAATTGAAAGTCTCCATAGCAAGCGTCGGTCATGCGCATGCGCAGCTCGTCATCATCCTCTGAATCATCGCTTGTCCCTGAGATATCCTCCATCGAGAATAACAGATTAGTCTGATGCCCATTGATGTGTTCCTCAGCCTCCGTTATGTCCTCCTCCACTCCTTCCGATGCTGACTGAAGTGACTCTTTGTAGAGCTTTCCAGTGTGGACCAAGTTGCTTCCGCCGTCCGTGACCATAGCGATAATCTTATCCCTAATACCCAGCCTCTTTAATATCGTACATATTATTAGAGTTATGTTAATGAGGCTAAAAAGGCAACGCATCCAACCTCGAGAGCCTCATATAAGACTTTAAGTATGTTATCCGCGGTTTGCCTCTCTTCGCACTTAATGCACCCGATAACGATATCTTGGCGAACGAAGTTCACGCTAAAATGAGCTGTAATGCCAATATACTCTGCTTTTGCATTTTTGTCCTTCCCGCCGTCTAAGGTGACACTAACCTGAAGGCAAGAATAAGAGGAACGAATCAGTCATTGCTACGAACATAAGACACTTCTGGTAATAATACTCACCGCCTTAGTCTTGTCCATGAGCTTCTTGAGACTCTCCAGAATGTCTGTCTGAAGGCAGTCAACCTCCTTCCGTATCCTTTCCCTACTTGGTAGCTCCATGCCGTCATTGTGAGGCAAAATGTACTTTCTAACAAGGTGCGAAAATCCTGCTTTTGCTACAAATGTCAGAGGCAAGTATCCAGAGTGACCATCAAAGCTGGAGAAAGAAAGGACTGTTTAACCCGCACGTAGGTGTAGAAAATGCTCCATAATCGTGAGTGATTGTAAAATTTACCTATATCACGAGCAAGCATGCCTGTAGTAAGCCTCTTCCTCTTAGAGAAATGATCCGTCAGCTTCAAAGAAACTTTCTTCGTATTGGAAGCTATGTCTTCTTCAGCAGCGTGTCCACTTAAGATCCTATCATTGGAAGAGCGACGAGTGAGCTTTGCTTCTCGCTTTGAATGAAAGTCATCGGCAGCTTCTTCATTCTCCTTATCTGATCTCCCTGCAGAGATCAAATGGGACAAAAGATTGCTCGCATGCTGGGTAGGGAGTACTTTGGATCAGAGCTTGCAGACTGAGTGGTCCTTATTAACGCGGTCCTTCTTGAAATAGTGCCAGATAGGTTACTTCGAATGACTAAAGCTTGATTGTTTATAGCCCCTCTTTAGCTTCGAATATCCAGAAGATTCATTCAAGTTGTTGCTTCTGGGACTAGTTGTAGTAGCGCCATCGTCACGAACTACTACTACGTCAATACCGCCGCTCGTACTCTGTTGTGAAGGATGACTCTAATCTTCCTTTTCACACTGGAGATCTTTTCCTCCTCCCTCGTCGGTCCCCGCTTTCTCCAACCTCCTCTTCTAATTATGATGAGAAGAAGAAGCGGGGCCTTTAATATTGCTGTCATCGATTGCCTTGTCGTCACCAGCAGCACCGCTACCCGCCGTCATCCTGGCTAGCTAACGTAAACGACTTGCAGCCACAGTCTCTACCGTCAATACCGAGATTGATACAAATCGGTAGGTATACCGGTTTGTATTACTGACTGCACCCAGAATCGGTGAATACCGTCAGTCACGATACCGCGGCTTCCCGCCAAAGGTATGGGATGATACCGACTTTGGTAGCGCCGGTAGTGGTACGGTATAAACTCTACCGACTTTGCCGCCCACGGTAAACGGTAACGGTATTGTAAATACCGGTATTTTATACCGGTACCAATACCCCACACCCCTGGTAGCAATATTCATATCGTACTTATGAGTAAAACTCTATGTACTCGTTCTCGAAGCTGAGTACATACGTATGTTGAGCACTAATAAGTGATGTAGAGTACATAGCAGATGGAAGGTTGCTATAACTTCAACACCTTATGCATATCACACGTTAGGCTAGCTAAACACTTCTCAATACACATTCCACTGATCAAGTCCCTGACTTGGTTATCTTCGACTACTACCTGCGATCTGTCTATGGTTGCTGTTTCTATCGTTAGCGGCTTACTAGTTGTGATTTTATACAATATATACAATTTCTGTATATTGAAGGCATCAAATTACATCTACGGTTACTATCTACGCAAAGATGAACGACGAAACATTTCAACAGGTTATGAGCCCAAAGGGCCATGATGTATCAATTGATGAGGAACTTCACGAAGAAAACCGGCAGGTTTTGGTGATGAAGGAATTAAACTTTTGAGATTTTTCAAAAGGTGTCTGACCGACTGGATAAGCTCAACAACTCAAAGAGATTGGGTGCGCGCATTGCGGTTGGCGTCGCTGGACAGCACGCTGGATCAAAAACTAGATGTTCGTGGTGGTTTTAATAACCAAAACTATGGAATGGGTTTGCCATTACAAATCGACAACCCGTGTTCCTAATGTGGTGGAGTCTGTTGGAAGTGCATGTAGACTTTTTGGACTTTGCACTCTTCCAGAATGGTGGAATCCCATTGGCTGTTGGGATGATTTATATTTTTGCATATATTGGCAGTTACGGCTTTAAGTTGCATTTATCACTGGATAGCTACTTAAGTAACTTCACATAATATAACTTTCCAATTTTACACGTAAAACAAACAACTTTAATGAAACCTCCCACGCCGTCAATCGTCGTGGACTTGCTTGCCTCCGTGATTAATCCCACCTGGTCAAAAGTGTTCAGACCAGGTGGTTTAAGTCAAAAAAAAGTGATTACAACTTTTATTGTTTAATTTCTACAGGTTATGAGCCCAAGGCTCGCATAAGGCTCACGTGGATTTTTCTTGGTTATACAAGTGTGCTTTCGTGGAATTTTTCGTGGTTACGTCGCGTGGAGAACGTGGAAAGTCCCCAGTTACGAGGGATAGTGGAGTGACGTGGGTGATCGAGGTGTTTTGATTTGATTAAAGATGAGTGACTCCGATGGAAGCGATTTGCCTCTGCAGAGGAGTTCAAGGCACTTGTGCAAGGTTTGAGGGAGCTTACGACTCGCCTGGCTTCCGTGGAAGAGGGGCAGGCCAAGCACGCAGTTCCAAGTGTCTCGTCCGGGTCGAGGAAGGGCTCCCCGGTGCGTGTTAGAGATACTGAGTTCCGAGACAGTCTCCGTAACTACCGTCCGTTCGGCAACCAGATGACATTGAATGATCTGGACGAGGAAGAAGGGGTGGAAGTTGGCGCTAGTCCACACCCAAACGTGAATGCAGCACCTCGTGGAGTGCCAGTTGGCATGCAGGGTGCACGCGGGGCTGGTGTGTCTGCCGGGCAAGGGAATGTACCGATGTACCATGCCGGCCACAAGTTTCCGAAATTGTCGGTGGAAACGTTTTCAAGACGCGAGCTGTATCCCGGTATGGGTGCAGGGTTCCGTCAATGGGCCTACCTGTTTATGGAGGCCGTCGAGATCGGCGAGCTCACGTTTGATGGAGTGAGCGACTAAAAGTCAACAAGTTGGGTGAACATCTTGAGGGCACCGCCGCGGAATATTTCCGCTCGAACATTGGTTCGTGGTGGGAGGTATGCCCTCAGTTGACGTATTTTCTGGAGAAGATGTGGTTGGGATTTAAAGTGAATATATCCCACCACCAAGCTGCAATGTGGTTAGAAGCTGAGAAGGACTCTCGGCGAACGTGGACTGAACATTATCTTTACCTCGTAGCTCTGGACCGTGAGAGCCGGTCGAGCGAAAAGTTAATCGTCGAAAACATCGTAAAATTTGCTTCGCGAAATTGAAGATGATGCTTATGGCAAGATACGACCCAGGCAGGACTGACTACCTCTCTCACGCCCAAGAACTGATTGCATGGGCGCAAGAACTCGAAGAAGACGTGATCAAGAGTAAACAAGCAGTTAAGTTGCAGGTGCACGCGGCAACGTAGGGAAGGAGCCGCCGCGAGTGTTTGACATGCGGAGACGAGGGGCGCATACAAAAGTATTGCCCCGAAAAACGTCGAAAGAGTGGAGGCAGTAGCAACCAAGTGGTGAATCGAGGCGCAAGCGACAATTCATCTAAGCGTTTCGTGCTCTCTACCATGGATATTGCATTGCATCTACCATGGATATTGCATTGGATTCATATGTAAATGCATGTGAGAGTGATAATTATAATGGAAATGTCTGGATTATTGACAGTGGAGCAAGTAGACACTTGGTGTCGAACGCTAATTTGTTAGAAGATGCGAAAGAGTGTAGTGACACATTTGCACTGCCGAATGGCGGCACCTTGAAAGCTACCAAGGTTGATAAGCTTACGTGTGCGCGTGCGAAGGAAGTGAAACGGTCGTTGTGTTGACCGAAGTATACTTCGCACCGCAACTAGCAAAAAATTGAATATCGCTTGGTCGATTGCGTGAAAAGGGATGCGCCATTGTCGACGACGGTCACAAGCTCCGAGTTATGTTAAATAATGAAAAACTGTTCGATGTGGTGACCCACGAATCTGTCTTTATCGCAAGGTTTAAGGCGGAAAAATCAGATTGTTTTTCAAGGGATTTTAAGAGCACTCAAAACACACGATTGGACCAAAACACTACGTCCTTCTAGCCAACCCGATCGAACCGACTTGACAACTGGTACACTGGTAAATGCTAGTCAAAATTTTTCAATAGCACTTCACCACAGCTTCGTGACAACTTGAGCATCGTTACTGGAATTACTGCCAAAGTCACAGGGTACTTTCTTGGGTGTTTCTTGGATACTTTCAGCCCCATACTTCTATTGGACCTCATCTGCAGTGGCGTACAGCAACTCTGCCAAACGATTCAACAGTTGCAGCTCTGCTTTTTTCTGAGTACTAATAATTCTCCCCGCCTGTTGTTCTTTCATTGCACACTGTGTTAAGAAGTCGGCTGCTTGATTATACTTGCGAGCCACATGTACCAGACTTACTGCTTCAAACCTTTTTACCAGTGAGCGCACTCTGCCTAACCAGACCAATAATGATGCATGATTGCAGCGTAAATCTTCATTGACTTGTCCGATTACCAGTCTAAAATCTCCCCACAAAAGATTGCCTTGTTTACGTTGTGGTCTTGCGCGAGTTGTAACACATTGATTAATCCATGATACTCGCTTTCATTCACGGTGAGGTTGTCTTGAATTCCATATTCTGCCCCTACTATAGCCCAATTTGGTAGTTCCCATATGATTAATACAAAATCCCCTTTCGGATCGTTCTTTATCCGCACCGCTCCATCAAATGGTAAAACATATCCAATACTATGGCGATGCAGACGAGGAATGGGTTTAATGATCGGCACATCCTTCAATGTTTTCAGAGGAGCAATATCTTCTAAAACTTCATCCTTCTTCTCCACAGGCACTATAGACATTGCTAATAACGCAGGTTAGCCCACAGCTTCATGATACGTTCGTATGATTTCCAAAGACCATGGAGACAACATTACCGCCCACCGAATTCCTCTTCCCGTTAAAATTTTCGAAGTATATTTACTACCCATCGCATCGTAGAGTATCTCGCATAAACCGTTATATGTTGCCCGAAAAAAATGTGACTGGCGTCATGTAACGTCTTGAGTAACGCCAGCACCTCTTGTTACGCCCCTGTATACTTCTTCTCAGCATCTTTAAACACATTACAGACGTAACGCACTGGATGTAGTACTCCATCATACTCCAGACACACTGTTGCTGCAAACGCCCATGGATTTGTGTATAAAATTACACTTAATGGTTTCGATCGCTTGATGTGTCGTAGCAGTAGTGCGTTCACAGGAATATCATTTAGCAACGAAAACGACTTCTCAGCATGCTCCAATTGGGTACCGTCTCTTAGCTGTAGTTCTGTTAACTCATACAGAGATGCCGCTAGCGTCGCGAAATTATCAATAAACCTTAGATAGTATATCAAACTACCGGTGAATCTCTGAACCCCTTTTAACGTCCGTGTAAACGCCTTTTTTACAATAGACTCCAAATTTTGCGGAGAAGCCTTAATTCCTTCTCCGGATATGCGATGGATTAGAAACTTCACACTGTGCTTACCAAAAGCACTCTTTGGCAAGCTTATAGTGATTCTCCAATGTATAACCGACTCCAGAAGATTCTTAAGCATAAAGCACATAGTATCCCGACTATTAGCACCAAAAATAATATCGTCTATATATGATCACCTCCCAATGATAGGGTGCTCATCATTCATCACAACTTGACCATTATGGAACACATCTTGAGTGATGGACACATCTGTCTCCAAACACATGCCTCTTCATTATCAGCTTCATGACTTGCTTGTTGTTCAGCATTTTGCACGTCGCTCCCATCTGCTGTGATCGCCGTACCATTTTCCACAAAGCGTTATCTACTATACGCTGGTATATTTGGGGTGCATTTTTCAGACCTTGAGGCATCCGAAGACATTCAAAGTGTCCTAAAGGACATATAAAAGCCGTAATAAACCGAGCCCTCTTTGTCATAGGTATAACCCAATATCCACTCTCATTGTCCATTGAGCATTGCCATTTCACCCCTTCAAAATTGTCTAACAAGTCGTCAATCAAAGGCATGGCATACACCATAAGTCTTGTCTTGTCATTCACTGCTTGATAATCAATACACAACCGTATATCCGTCTTATTCTTCTTGAGTACTATGACGATCGGTGATAGCGAAGTAGATTCTGAGTACCGAATTAGTCCTGCTTGTAATAAACATCGTATCAATTCGTATAACTTTGGCAGCAGTGTAGGTGGTACTTTACGCGCTCGCTATGCAATAGGTGCATTATCCCCAACATCCACATCGCAAACTACGCCTTTAGATGGTGGTGGTAAAGTATTACCGGATCTTATGAAACCATCGACATACTCATACAGTAGGGCTCGTAAACTGTCTTCCTGTTCTTTTGTGGTAACCCCTGGCTCTCCTATATCTGCAGTAGCCATATCAGGTGGCTCCGTTGGACTTCCGGAATGAGCGCTAGCTGTTCCTCCATAGCTTCACCTGAAATCTCGACTCCTTCATGCAGGTAGACTTGTCTCTCCAATTTCGTTTGATCTATCTTCATCGTATCTATAGCATCCATTACGTATACAGCGGGTGGTTTATCTCCAACCGTCCCTACCGCTTGTACATTGGTACAGTTTATCGGAATAGCAGTACTCTCCATCACTTCCTTATGCGTTTTTAGATAATCTTCAGAGACCAAGTCCTCTCATGTCATCAAGGGTAATGGTTTTTGCCTGGGAATCTTGATCGTTCATGTTCAATATTACACCAGCCTTGACCAAAAAGTATGTACCCAGTATCGCTAACGCATGTGTACAATACTATCAACCCACATATCACAGGTGAATACCACTGACGGGCCTACGCGAACCTTGACTGTAGCCACACCTATTGCACCAATGGTAAGGTCCGTCACACCACAAAAGCTAGTTGGAGTGTCAAACATCCGAACTACTACTTGTAACTTACGTGCCACATTGGTATACAAAATAGATATATTTGCACAAGAGTCTAGCATTAATGGCAGATCCAAATCATCAGTTGCTCCATTTACGTAAACTTGCGTTGCATGCTGTTTTGCTTCAATCGACTGCTGCCATCCTTCGCGTTCTCCCTCCATTTTTATCCATCAGCGTGAGATATGCTGAGGTCTTTGTTGATCCATCACTTATCATTTTATCTTGCTTGTTATCTTCATCAGAAGTAGTTTGTTTTTCATTTTTTTATTTTTTTTTATTTTCTTGAAACTCTTCCAGAGGAATGAATCCATTCAAACAACATGTATTATTTTTCTTGGTCTTCTTATTCATTCATGGTGACAGCGGTGTTGTTTCCACTTTATTCGACAATTCCCCCTCTTCTCTTGACAGTGGTTGCAACTCACTGTGGGGTTAGGCGTTTAACTTCTCCGCCACCTGAGCCTTAGTAAGCTCTCCCTACTTCAGTTTACTGCGCATTTCATCCATTTCCTCAATAAACTTTCGGTAATACTTCACATCATGCCCAACGTTGTCACAATGTTCACATTTCAACAATTTCCAGCAGTTACTTCATGCCCCTTCCGATTAAAGTGTTTGCATATCACACCACTGACCGCATCGAAATTTGTATTAGACCGCGCACTTCTATCCTCGTACGCAGGTCTCATCCGCTGAACTGCATGGGCCTCCCCACCTATCATATACACGCTAGGTTGTGGGTCCCCATATATCACATCAGCGTTCTTACGTGCAGCGACTTTTTTACCAGGTCTCATAAGACGCGCCTCATGTTTGGTCAGCACCCTCTCTAACTCATCGATAGTTTCAAAATTGATGTGCTGATACTGCATATGTATGGTACGATCATGAATAGTGTAAAAAACTGTTGAATATGTTTTTCTAACAGTGAGGTGTTATACACATCTCTAAAGTCCATTACCGCTCGCAACGCTGCTGCATTTAATCGATACAGATAGGTAGTTGCTGACTCGTCGTGTTTTTTCGTCAGGTTTGAGTACATAACTCGGGGAGATACTTTGTCCACACAAAACTTCCTCCGGAAAAGGTTTATCACCATATTCCAATCATATTTCAGCGAATCTTCCAGTTTTTCATACCACCATGAGGCCGTGCTTGTCAAGCTATCAACGAACATTCCCAAGCTTTGGTTATCATCCCAATGTGAAACGTTTGCCACATGCGAGAATCTAGTAACCCATGTCCGTGCACTTCCGGCATCTGCATATTCCATCGAATGTTTTTATTTCTCTATTATTGATAATTGTGGTGACTGGTTGACGTGAGGGCGCCCATGCGTTCGCATTTCCACCGGGAATACCATATCCTGAGGTACCATGATGTGTCTTTGGCTGAGTAGCAGGTGTAAGATATGGTACACTAGTCTCTCCCCTCGTTGTATTAGGTGTGCGACTAGCCGTCAGAGCTGTTGATATTTTTTTTAACTCCTCCAAACTTAAATGAACATCTAGTATCATCTTCACTAGATTGGCCACCACTGGATCTTGCTTGGGCGCGGCCGGTTGTGGCGTAGATATGACATCATCTTCAGCTGGGGAAAACACCAGTTTATTTTTCGTCTTAGTAACTTTTTATGCCGTAATGGTGGACTTTCATCAAAGTCGTCTTTTTCAACGAGCTATAAGATACCCGGTGGCTTTGACTCCTTAACTGGAGTATGTGTGGTATCTGCTTTTATGTAATAAGTGGGACTATTACTTGTAGTCTCTTCCCGATACACCATTAGTGATGTCTCCCACTGATTTTCCGCTAATAATAGATACCATCAATCCAATATCTCCTCCAGTCCATTCCAAATTATAATCGCATTCACTTTCAAACTCTTCACGTCGGACGATATCATATCCACATTTTGCAAACAACACATCCAACGCCTCAACAGATTCTTGCAAGTCTCCAAACGAACTGAGATCCTCTCTCACTCTAAAGTTGGGCGCAGATTTCATCACCTTACGTATTTCAAATAGTGAAAACCAACTACCTGAATCACCTGGTAACCTGAGAACCTGTTGATGGTACTGAGCATTCTTTGCTTAGGCCTCTGAGAATGTGTATGTTCGATTGGTATCATCTTGAGATTACTCCAACGTGAAATAAAGCTCTTGGCCTTTCCCTTTCGATACCAAATCCATTTTATGTGTTGGAACTTTAATGTCGACGTTAGTCCCGGGTCGCGACATCAGTTGTCGTGAAGGAACTTAAAATTCAGTGTTTCCACTCAAATTACAACACAAGAAGGTAATTAATCTGTCCTTCTTGCTTAACTTCCCAGGTTCTTAATGCTAACGTCCGAACCAAAAAATAACCGAACACGTTATGGACACACTTACGAAAGAGTCTCAGGCTGCTCACAACTCTAGCTGGCCCCAGATAACTGTTGTTTATCTCACCTAGATTCTCACTTAAAGACCTTCTTGTATTAAACTTGATTTCAGTTAGGAACAGTAAGGAATGATTGCTGGAAGGTTTCAAACGACTGTTGTGTTACAGGGAAATTAGAATCTATTAAGTAGTATCAAAACCTATATCTAAGTCAAAAACTTATTTTACCTACTACTTCTTGGTCACTTCAGTGCTGACTCCAATACTTGATAGTTACTTCTGATACCCTCCATAATCCGATCGGTCGTGAGACGGCCGCCCAGGGTCGCATCTGATTGGTTGAAAATTTTGACCCAGAACTTTAATATTACACCAATCATGCACAGACCCTCTATAATCCGATCGGTCTTAAGACGGCCGACCAGGGTCGCATCTGATTGGTTGAAAATCTTCATCCAAAATTTCAATATCACACCAATCATACTCAGACCCTCCATAATCCGATCGGTCGTGAGACGGCAAGCATGAGATGGCCGGCGTGAGACGGTTTACCAGTCATGTTGCATCTGACTGGTCAAAAATCTTCACCCAAAACTCCAATAATTGACAATTACTTCTGTACCGGCTGATCCCTATTAATAACTGACTCACATCAGTGTCATCCATAACTGAGACCGAAATGCTACCTCACCACATGCAAATAAGGCATTTTGACGGAGCCAAAACCTTCAAGGGGTTAGGCTAGGGTTTCAAAGTGTGGGGCAGAAAATTTCTAAGGCAAGTGGGTCTGGATGAAGCCGCGTGTGAATATCCGTTGCCAGAAGACGTGAAGGTGGATCTGCTGGGCCATTATTTGGCGGGCCCAGCAGAATCCTATTACAACAGACAAGTTGAAGGGTGGTGGAGCGAAACACCAGCCCTATGGTATATTAGGGATAAAATGTTATTCTTTTTTAACATTGGAATTACGCCTGCGCAAGGAATAAAGTTGCTAACAGCGAAGAAAAGTACCTCAAGATCATGGTCCGATCACTGTCTTTACCTGAAGGCGGTTGCTGAAGCAGTCGAGTCAAACTGTGAGTCGTTCGTGCTGAATAACGCTATGTATCACGCAGCACCGGAGATGAGACAGATCCTCATCTCCAAGTACGATCACACCCGTCAAGATTACCTAAGGCAAGCTGAGGAGCTGTGTCAATTCGTTTATGAAGTGGAGTTTGAGGACAAGGGACCAAGATCGTATGGTGGTGGTGCAGTTAATGTGATATTAAGCAAGAATAAAAAGGCCTCGAAAACGAGATGATGTTTTGGATGCGGAGAAGTAGGGAATACGTTGCGAAACTGCCCAAAAAGGAAGCATAAAAAAGAAGATTTTGTGCCGACGGTGTCAAAGCATACACGTGGGTAGAGTGAAGATAACTGGATCCTAGACAGCGGTGCTAGCATACACCTGACCCATGAAGAAACTTGGTTAGTGGATGTCCAAGCAGTATCTGGCGTCTGTTACCATACAGACGGCCAGCGTCTGATAAATTAGCAAGTAGGGGGATGTCTACCTAAATGCGCTTTGTGAAAAGAAAGGAGACACTTCTTAAGATAACGAATGTTTATTACGTGGAAGCATTGACGAGAAATATTTTGTCTTATGGAATTCTTGAGGAAAAGGGATGCGTATTGTCGTACGTCAACGACAGAAGAGCGTTAATCGATCAGGACACGGGAAAGGCCATCGTGGAAGTATTAATGATGAATAACGTATTGACGGTGAAAGGAAGGGTCGACCGAGACCGAGTTAGATTTGGTGACACAGTTATGACGACGTTTCAAGAAAACGGGATGGATTTTTAAGCTAATAAAGATGTTCAAAGTGGAAGCCTGATGCAATTTTGTGGAGAAGCGTGCCCAAAATTAGGCACACTTCTGGTCAAGTTTCGTCAAGGTATTTGGTCTAATTTCGGATTGGTTTAAACAAGGGGGGGCTTTTCAGCCTATCAGACTCAAGAAGTGTCAAGAACGCAAGTTTTGGTGAGTCACCCGACTTTGGGTATTTTACATATTTTTTGTGTGGGTACATTTAGGGACTATAGGGTAGTAGTTTTTTAGTTGTGGATTTGCCTAAAAAAAGTAGAAGTCTTTTGGTTGCAGGATTTTTCTAAGTAGAAGTCCTTTGGTCTTGGTTCACTCCACAGCCAGCGGTCGCCGTTCTTCCCTTTTCGTACACTAGTCGCCTCCGCCCGCCGCGGAGTGTTTGGGGGAAGAGGGTCGAATTATCCCCTCTCGCCCATTATACCCGGTCTGGACGCGCCGCACGCGCACTTTGGCCCACCGGAAGTCCCTCGACGGGAGTACGATTTGGCGATCTCAACACCTCAACTCAAGTACGTTTGGAACGTGCTATTCACTGGATTGGTC
>CM047585.1:11632782-11655632 GCA_026184515.1 Peronosclerospora sorghi
TCTCGAGTGGTGGTCCGCGGAGTACCCCCTCCGAAAGTTGGAAGGCTGGGCGCGATGGTGGTAGTCAGGTTATCGATGCTAATGTTTTCGATTTCGAACTTGACTCCACCACAATTTCATTCATGCATGGGTCACTTGAGTTATGACCGGATTATTGAAATGGCTAAGGACGCAAGGTATGGGATCAAGATCACAGATTTCTCGCGTCGAAACGTTTTGACCTGAGCTCAGGGAAAAAAGTAAAAACGACCGGTTGAAGAAGGACACGGGTCAGCACGCACCTCTAGACCGCATAGGTGGAGTGATCTGTTCAGATCGTAAGGGACCAGTGACTCTAAGAGATAGACTGGGAAATCGTTACTTGGTGAATTTCATTGACTACAAGTTTAATTATGCGCGCATTTTCCAGGATAAGACCAAGGATATGGCGGCTAAGAATTTTGAATATTTTCTCGCTTTTTCGAAATGAAATTTAATTGTAAAATTCACGTGTTGCGGACGGATGGAGGTGCAGAATTCAAGACGCTTGACTATTTCTGTAAAAACACTGACATATCAAGGCAAGTATCGAATGCAGGCAATCAAGCAAGTAATGGCAAGGCAGAGCGCATGTATCGGACTGTGATGAACATGGCCCGATGCATGCTATTTGCAAGTGGACTGAACATATCTTTCTGCGGTGATGCCGCGGAGTATGCAGCATATGTGTTAAACCGTACGCGGACAAGCACGAACGAGAAGAGGATGTCGCCATTGGAACTTTGAACGGGTGTGAAACGTAACCTAGGAGAAATCGTGACGTTCGGGTCGCCTTGCACGGTATATAGGAACCACGGGATAAATACGTTGACGCATCGAGCGCAGATTGGCATTATCATAGGTAAAAGCGAGGAGACCAAGGAATACAAGGTGTATCTAAAGCGTGACAACAAGGTCACAGTGACGCCAGACATCAAGAATATAGAAACGCTAAATGTAACGCAGAACCGGCAGCTAAGGGAGATTTTTGAAGATGAAACAGATGAAATATAGGTGGAAAATGGAGATGGAATATCAGAAGGAGAAATTGCGGAGGCGAGTGATCAAAATGACGATGCGGAGAAGGTGCAGCGGTAACAAGTGCGAATAAAAAAGGAACTGGAAGAAAAAAAACAAGAACAAGTCCATTTGGAAACGGGAGCTACATCTAAACAGGAAGTATGTGGAACGGATGGCCGCAGAAAAAAATAACGACGATGATACCAAGGAATATGAAGCGCAAGAAGTTAACATGGTACTGGAAAGTGACCCAATAAATTATAGCGATGCAGTGAAGAGCAGACATTACGTTAACTGGTTGAAGGCTATGAAGGAAGTACTTCGAGCATTGAAAGATGATCAAGTGTGGAATGTAATTCGAGTACCGGATCACGCGAAACCACTACACACGAAGTGGGTTTTTAAGACGAAGACCGATGCGAATGGAAATTTGGAGCGGTTCAACGCGAGGCTGGTAGCCTGTGGTAACGAACAGCGGTATGGAATTGATTATGAATTAGCTTTCTCGTCCGTAATGGAGATGACTACGGTGAAATTTATACTTGGATTAGCAAGAAAGTGGAAAGTTAACGCACTACATGGTGACATTCCCGATGCCCACGTCAAGGCATTCGAGACGGAGCATGAGATCTTTCTTTACTTGCCAAGGGCATGGAGATAGAAAACAAGAAGCTTGAATAATGAAAAGTGCAAGATGCAAACAAGATGGTATTGCGTTTAAACAAGACACTTTATAGTTTGAAGGAGGCGGGCAGGCTTTGGAACCGCCTGCTACATGAAAAGTTGATGAATTTCGGATATGAACAAAGCATTACGGATGTTTGCCTGTATTTCAAGAAGATAAACGCTGCTCCTGTTTCGGGGAAGCAGCTTCAGCAGTTCCTTTGTGCCATGAATTGGAATCGCGTGGCGATCTCAGGGTACGCCAAGTTGGTGGAGCCGCTCACGGAGATCATGGAACGAGTCTACGCCGCTACAGGTGGTAGAAAGAAGCGTCAAGTCTAGCGCGTTGAGATAGCGGCCGTCGGCAGGTCGGTGGCGCACGCGCTCTGCTTGGAGGATTGTAAGAAAGCGCTGGGAAAGTCGCTGAAGCTGGCGCACCCGGACCCAACCAAGGCGCTCTTTGTTTTCATGGACGCCAGTGACACGAATTGACGGGATGCTCACCCCTCTTTTGTTCAACCTAATAATTTTTAATTTAATTAGGCACTTTTTATCCCGAAGCTACAAAGCCATTTTTCTTAGTTCCTTCAACATATCTATATTGATATCAACATGAAAAAGAAAAGTGCTTCCTTTAAAGTAGATATAAAACATATTTTTTAATTAATGGTTTAATTAAAAAATTATAATACTTAAGAATATAAGGATAATTTTTAAAATTATTATTAGGATTTGATATTAAATAATTAATAGAATAAAAAAATATTATTGAACTAGTATAGTACCCCGTCGTACCGACGGGGCGGAGGGTATATATAAAAAGGTTAAACTGTAGAAGCAACTACGTGACCGGGAACGTCACAGGGATGGAAAACTTTCAAATATGTAGATGTAAAAGCGCTATTTCTAACCAATTATATAGTCGTTTACACCGAGCTGCATGTCAATAGTACTACCACGGATTAGTTTTCAACAGAGCGATGATTTTCGAAGCCAAAATTGTATTTTATGTTTTTTGTCAGATAGTTTTTCCTTCTGTAAAAGCGCTATTTATAAAGTCGAATTAAATTAGGTCCGATTTATAGTACAGTTGGAATTCGATTAGGTACGTCCTCATCAGACGGTCAGCAAAAAAAGGTTTTGTATTATAGACCAGCCAATCCCGTTTTTTGGGAGCGAAAATGCAGCCAATAACAGTCTTGTAATGGAAAAAATCCAGCCAATCCCGATTTTTTTAACCTACGGACAGACACCAATTTTCTTATATAGTAAGACTAGAGTGTAAACCCATTTAGCGAGCTAAATGACTGCGGGGAGGGTGGTGGGGATATTGGGGTGATTGTAGGATAAGCAATTTCTTTATATAAGTTAGATATATATAGATGTGTTTGTCTCGCTCACTTAAGTGCTGGCCCTAAATAGTTTTTTCATATCTACCCATCATGTATGGAGGGGGCGTCCGATAGGCTACCGGCGATCGGTGGACGGCGCCATTCCCGTTACACATTGACAATCGACGGCGAACACATTAAGGCCGATGCAGTGCAATGTGGCATCGTCTCGTTCTGTTCGTCGTCACTGCTAAAGAGCATGGCTTCGAGGATATCGAGGTCCAGTTGATCAAAGAGTGGAAGAGTTGGTCTGGGCGTCGTCAACTGCTGCTGCGTCAGGGGTTGCACGTCCCAGCGAAGGTACAGGGGCATGGACATGTGCATCGTGACATTCATATCAAGCGGCGACACGGGCTTGATCCGCACGGGCGGGCACAGGGCTCCAGGCACGTGGTGCTGCAGTCGGGGTCGGTGCTGATCGAGAAACGTTTGGCCGGCGTCCAGGACCGTGGACGATGGACTTTGTACGCCGCGTCTCGGGTGCGACGGGAGCTGAAGCTGGTGCATCTGATGATCACACTGTTGTCACTGGAGCTCTCTCTGTTGCTGCTTGAGTACACGGCGTCGATGGTCTAAGCGCATTTTATTCCGATTCGCCTTTTCGCGATGCATGGCGCAAAACTTGTGCAAGCCGCCGCTCTTCTTGTGCGTGCGCTCCTGGTAGCACCGTTTGCTCGAGTATTGACAGCGCATGACATCGGGGTGGCATCGGATGTCGTCGTGGCGGCGGCGGCCGCGCGCGGCGTCTCGACTTGCTGCTCTTGTTCACCTGTGTGTCTGTCAGGTAGTCGTACCCGTTGTACCAACGGGGGGGGCGCGCGAAAATGCATCCAATGACAGTCTTGTAAGGGAAAAATCCAACCAATCACTAATTTTCGAGTTCTAGCCAATCACTAATTTTCGTGACACGAAATCCAGCCAATCACTAATTTTCGTTACACTATTTTTCGTGACACGGCCAGATCGCAATTTTTTTTATATAATATAGATTTTTTTTAAAAAACAACGTTTTTCTTAATTTAAGAATAAAAGTGCAATTTTACATTTAATTAAAATATTATTATGCATGTACAAATGAATTTTAAAAAATATCGAACAAAGGATACAATGTTCCAATATCTTTAATTTTTAGCGATTTGCTGGTATTATAGGTAAAACATTATCTTTTTTAATTCGAATGGAATTAGCTCAACCGGGGAAAAAAGTTAAGATTGGAGCAAATATAAATAAAATAACATCAGCATTACTAGGTAAAATAGATTCTTTTTTAGTTTAAGACCATCTGCTAGAGGTTGTAATAATCCAAAAGATCCAACAACATAAGGACCTCTTCTTTGAATAGAAGCTAATATTTTACGTTCCACTAAAGTAAAAAAAATAAGCAACAGCATTAATAAAGGTAATACTAAAATCAAAATTTTTAACATTGTGTAAGTGATAAATAGAATTAAGAGTGGTTTTCAATAATTTTATTTAGATTAATTATGGTTTTTGAATATCGTTCCAATATATTCGTATAATAATTACTTTTATTAAAGAATTTAAAAAGGGTCAACCTACCAGCACACCCCTTTGCCTTACGGGCACACCCTCACGTGACTTTCGAACAATAGAGATGAATATTGCTACTACTAACAAAAGTATCAATCATACCCGGCCTTAATAAAAATCGGTATTATGAATAATTTCGACAGTAAATGATGATGTAAGTTAGACACGCGATAAACTAATCGATACATTTTTTATAGGAGTATGCACAAAAAATATGTAGTGTCGTGAAGGGGTTGAAAATTATTATAAACCCATTTAATTAACAACACAAAGAGGTAATAAGCCAGTCCTCCTTGTTTTACTTCCCGGGTACTTAATACTTCCGTCCGAACCAACAAACCATTCAAACACACTTGGGGTACACTTCCAAAGGCTGTTCCGGGCTTCCTCCAACACTAGCGCACTTCAAATGGCTGCTGCTCCACTCACTAGGGCGTGCGCTCACCGACTTCCTTGTGTTCCACTTGGTTTTTGTATTGAATCAAAAAAAGAAGGGTTTTTGAGGGCTGCCAGAGATCTTCGTACTTCAAGGGAAATTTCGTTCTATTAAGTATTACTACCTCCTACATCAACGTCAATCACTTTTTTCACCCACTACTTTTTGGTTACTTCAGCGCTGACTTCAATACGTGGCAGTTACCGCTGAATCCCTCTGTAACGTGATTGATCATCCTTGAGCTACCACTGATTCACTCTGTAACCCGATTGATCATCCTTGAGAGCTACCACTGATTCCCTCTGTAACCTGATTGATCATCCTTGACAGTTACTTCAGAAACCCTCTGTAATCTGATTGAGCGAGGTGGCCGTCGCATGTCACTCCTGATTGGTCAAAAATTCCACTTATTTTTCCATATTCATACCAATCACAAACAAATTAGCCGTGAGGTGGCCGTCGCGAGGCGGTCGTCGCATGTCGCTCCTGATTGGTCAAAAATTCCATTTATTTCTCCACATTCATACCAATCATAAATATATTAGCCGCGAGGTAGCCGTCGCGAGGTGGCCGTCGCGGGTTGCCTCTGGTTGGCTGAAAATATTTTTTTCCAAAATGGAATAAAACCACCTGAGAACAATCGAAAATGCCCAATTAACCAACTTGGGCGGCCGAGGGCGCATGACTTTCCGGGAGCTTCCCACCACAACCAGACCTGTCGCTATGCTTATAAGGTGTGCCTGTGTCTTGGATTTCTGTAGTGGTGCTGACAGTTTGTTTTCGTGACTTGGTTTGTCTGCTACAGCCCGCGCCCTAGCGCCCACAGCTACAGGACAGTCTGCGAATCTGAGGGCACGTGACTTCTTGTCGGATTTACCGCTAGAATTGAACCTACCGTTGTGCATGTAAGATGCGTCTGTGTCATGGCTTTCTGTAGTGGTGCTGACAGTTTGTTTTCGTGATCTGGTTCACCTGTTATCCCATGTGCCCTAGCGTCACTAGCCACGGATTATTTAATATAGCTGAGGACGCATGACTTGTCCTTGGCTTTTCCACCATAAATGAACACGTTGTTATGCTTGTAAGTTGCGCAAATGTCTTGACCTTCTTTGATGATGCTAATGGTTTGTTTGCATAGTCTGGTGAACTTATTACTTCATGCGCCCTAGCGCCTTAGACTTAACTGCCGTGTTGCTAAAACCAAAACGACTGTAATGAGACACCATGTGGATGCAAGACAGACTACTTAGAGACGGACGCATCGTTAGCATTGTTCATAAGATGAAGTTACAACACAATCTTTGTTTTTGATGTTCAATGTTTGCAGACACCACATCAAGTCAGGGTAACGTTGTGCTAGCATGTAGAGTTTTGGCATAGTAAAAATTATACCGTGAATTGATAACTACCACAGATCATCTTCTATATGTTGTAAATAAAGATTCCACTTCACCACAATCGCCATTTGCGTAACTTCAGCGTAAGAGAGAAAAAGGCACGCACATACATACTTCTTTACCCCAATTCAGAAATGTACGTGAAGAATCGTCAGTCATAGTCGTGGTAAAACATGATATGTCACCTTACTTGCATATGTGCCTCATCTTATTCCAAGCACTTTCTTATTCAAACACATAGCGAGCACCTTGCTTTGTACTGTGAAGCACTTCTTGTACCACACATTTTGTGTTAGGGTGCTCTTTACCTCGAATCTGTATGTGTATTTCTTCCGTGTCTTCTCCGTATGCGCATGCAGCGACGTTTTCTATTAGCATGCTTGTCTTCGTCCTTAGCGGTTGACTGGCCCTCTCTTTTCTCATCGCCGTCCTTACCACGCACCTCATCCTCTATTGCCTCGCCTTTAACCTCGGAGTTTTCCTCAAACTTTAACTTTTCCTCGTCAATTCGATCCTCATCGTCGTCAGAATCTTCACCCCACAGTTTTTCATCCACGACGTTTTCATCATTATGGTCAAAATCACCCATTTCACGATCAAGCTCTTCAATGTCTTCACTGTCATTCTGTTCGCCTTCTTCATCGTCAGGCATGTCGTGCATCGTACCCTCAAAATCGTTCTGCATCTCAAGACCCATGTCTTCAGCTTTCCGCTCAGATGGTGGCTCAGGCTCCTCCTGTCTTTCTACCTGCAAGCCTTTTTGTTGCCATGATTCTCTAACGCGAATTTCACGATAAGACGGGATTTCGAGCTGTCAGTGGCACTAGAGGCAGCATTTCGGCTGACCGCGTACATTGTGTACTTTGGGTTGTTGTTCAATTCACGCAGAGCCGCTAATATATGCAGATGCTCTGTAAACTGGACGAAACCGAACACCCGTGACCGTGGCCTCTGGTCAGCTTTCGCGGATTCCATGTCACGCAACACTTTTGCCATCGCAGCAAACTGAGACGCAAGAAGACACGAAAAACTAGATATCATCTAGTTTCATCTCCTGCAAAGCATCGAGGCGTCGAATGAGCGAAATTAGCAACAGGAGGACGCCTGACCATGACGACACATATTCCACAGTCGAATCGCGCAGTGTATCTCTCATCAAACAGCGATAATAATGTCAGTCATTCGGATAATTTTTCTGGATTTACGTTGGGCTTGCTCGTTTCCAACGCTTTTGTCGTCCAAGATGGAGCCTTATCAAAGGAAAAAGAACCAGCAGGAATGCGATGGAGCATGTCCTGCGCGATAGCTCGAGGTGGTTGTGGACGGGGAGTTGTAACGTCGGACTTTTGGTCTGGTGGCAAATTGTTTTCACTATCGCTCGAAGCAGCTAGTCACAAAAAAAATTATCGCTCGGGCGAATGGATTGACCATCAGGTCGGATTTCTCTGATTTTTCTCGGACTGTGAGCAGGTGAGGATATAATCGAGCCAGCATGTACTCGAGCGTTACATCCACCTCGTTTTGGCGAAACCGCCACAATGTCACGATATCGCCGAGCCTTAACTCATGTGCTTGACCTTTTTTGAGCTGAGTGTCATTGACACGAATGCCGTTGGTGCTGGTATCTTCAATAATCACCTTGATACTTTCTCGGGCAGAATCATCTCGGGACGGCACATTGTGAACGCGAATCAAGCAGTGGTGTCGACTTAAGTGCGAGATCATTCCACCATGAATATTGTCGCCAAAGATATCCTGAAACTAATCGCGACCAAGTACAATAGGACTCTGTTCCTCTGCCAACGGGATCGTGAGCAAGTTTGCTTGTTCCATTCGCTCACGCTCTGCTTTCGAAAGGCTCTTGGCCAGTTTTCCGCAGAGGCTTAAGACGACGGCTTCTGTCATGTCGCATTCCTTGATAGAAAGATCATCGAGTTTTTCCTGCGAATGCGCGCCTTCCAACTCTGAAACGTCGCGGCTCAAATCAAAATCGTCGGCATTAACTTTTATTGTCCAGATGCTTCCAAAGAGGGCAAAAGCGAGGGTAGCGCCGGATTTGAAGGTACTTTTTCTTCTTCTATTTCTCGTTTCTGCATGATTGGACTCTTTAGCTCTTGATTGCGTATCGGTGACATGTCTGGACTGCCGGCCGGGACTCTCTGATGCATGAATGGTCTCACCTTGTGCATCACCGGTATTGCGGGCATTGACGCATTCAGGGGTGTCGTGCTCTTGATTTTATCTTGATGCTCATCTCCTCCACATGCAAACACTGATCGCTGTTTCCCAATTATCTCGTTCTGCCGTCGATGCGGACTGATTACAAATGGCGCCTCGCTGTCTTGTAGCTCGCAAGGTACTTTTTCTTCTTCTTTTTCTCGTTTCTGCAAGATTGGACTCTTTAGCTCTTGATTGTGTATCGATGATATGTCTGGACTACCGCTCCTTTGACCGGCCGGGAATCTCTCATGCATGAATGGACTCACCTTGGGCATCGCCGGTATTGCGGGCATTGACGCATTCAGGGGTGCCGTACTATTGAATTCATCTTGATGCTCATCTCCTCCAGATGCAAACACTGAACGCGGTCTCCCACTCATCTCATTCTGCCGTCCATGTTGACTGATTACGAATGGCGCCTTGCTGTCTGGTGCAGCGGTCACTCGTCGCCCCGGTGTGACGGAATCTGATAGCATTACGAGACTATCATCAACTTGAGCGCACGATTCCTCGTGTTTCTCGCTTAGCCGGCGGCTCTTGATGGCGGCGCCAGTGCGCCTGCCATATATTTTGACATCGGCACGGCCACGAGCAGCTGCAGAAGATGCGACGTGGGCGTCTAAATGCCACGAACTGCTTTTATCGCGCTTCAACGAGGCTAAGGGAGACGTCAGAGGCTTGCGCTTCCCTTTTTCTTTAATAACATCAATCTTCTTCACGGGTCCGATTCCACTAAATACGTGCTCCATCTCCTCTTGGGTTACGCCAAACGGCAGATTGCGCACAAACACGCTTGACATGATTCACTTTTTCTCCTCGCGTGTCATTGCACTGTTCCACTTCTTCCCATACTCGATCCGTAGGCTCCACATACACATTGGAGTCAATAATGTCTTCCAAATACTCAAGAAGCTCATCTTCATTCGTGCCTTCCGCTCCCTTACTTTTCATCATAGCAATCTGATCTACTTCCCCTGAAAAATAAGAAAACGATTGTTGTCCAGATTGATGCCCTTATCCTGTAGTAACTGCGTCACGCGTGTAAAATTACTGGGCTTGTCATTGATAAAATACTTGCCCACGTTGCTTTTCGTTGCTGTCCGCGTAACACAGAATTCGGAATTAAGCACAACCACGTAGTTGGCTTCATTATCTATTATCTCAGAAGCAACTTCACCCTCTTCCGTGTCAATAATCTCATGAAAGAAAACGGAAACTGTAGCCATGTTGAGATCAGAAAAGTCCGCAGAGCGATGTACGTGTTCCGATACTTTCTTCAAGCGCAGATTGGACGCGCGTTTGCCGAACGCGAAAAGAAGCGCGTCGATAACGTTTGACTTTCCACTGCCGTTGGGCCCCACGACGGCGCTGATGTACTTATGAAATGATCCAATCTCGACCTTTCCAGAGTATGATTTGAAATTCTCCAACTGCATTTTGGTAATCATTAGTCGCTTTGTCGGCGCCGTCTTGGCGGGCGTTAGAGTGGCGGACGTCATGGAGGCTGTAGGAGAAGCTGGCGTTGGCTGTGACTGCACAACACATTCAACTTGTCTATATCCATATCTGTAGCATGTTGTACCTCTTCCTCCGTAGCTGTCTTCGTCGCTTCGGCGTCCGCGTCGTCAAGTGCCATGTTTCTTTTGGGTTGCGCGAACTCAACTATTTAATTCATCGACTGTGATAGCTAACTAAACATTTTCTTGGAGCACGCGCGCGGTTTCCTCCTCTTTTTGTTTCAATCTCGTCAAAAGGTCTCTCTCTCTTACGCAAGCGCCTCGACCTTTGACGCTCTCTCGTATGCCTCGTCCTTTTCTTTCCACAGCACACGAATTCTCTGCTCCAGCGGCGCCTGCTTCATCGATAAGGCCTGACCTAACTCTAGCAATGTAATTAACTTCTCTTCCTTCTCTCTCAACTCCACTTGCAGTATCTGGACTTCGGTACTTTGACTACGACTTGACTCTCGATTCAACTGCGTCAATTTAGCCACTTTACGCTGCAATCTTTTCCAATTTATCGATTAGATACTGCGCACGTTCCACTGCAACTACTTCACGACGACATTTTTTGTCTAATTTGTCATGCAGCTCTCGAACAATCGTCGACGATTCCAAGAGCTGCGACTCTCGCACTCGCAGCTCCTTTTCTAGCGCTAGCACACGTTTGTTATCGTCCTCACTCGAGCAAACTCTTTCAGTGCATTTTCGTCCCTTTCCACGCTTTCCACCACTGGATTCGTCTCGAATGTCCGTCCGCCTTCTCCTCTTGCTCCCCACTTTCTGTCTCAAGCTGCTGCGCACCCTTTTCGTCTTCCTTTGTGCTCAGTTTATTTCCCCATGGCTTATTTATTTATTTATTTGTTTTTTCGTAACATCTCGTGACTCTCCATACAAGTTTTGCATCTGCTGGACCCTTTCGGGTATCCCTTCGTACTGTCGCCCTCGATATACATGTTTTCTTCGTTTTACTGTACAGTAGCCGTACATGTTTCACACCTTTAGAACCCTGACAGGTTTCTCTTCGTACGATCTTTGTTAGTTATGCGGTTCTCCGTGTTGTTTTCAATAGAAGTACAAGGTTTCACACCTTTAGTACCCTGACAGGTTTCTCTTCGTACGATATTTGTTGTTGCCGTACAGGTTTCACACCTTTAGTACCCTGACAGATTTCTCTTCGTACGATCTTTGTTTTGTTATGCGGTTCTACGTGTTGTTTTTCAATAGATGTACAGGTTTCAAACCTTTAGTAGCCTGAAAGGTTTCTCTTCGTACGATCTTTGTTGTTGCCGTACAGGTTTCACACCTTTAGCACCCTGACAGGTTTCTCTTCGTACGATCTTATTTTTGTTACGCGGTTCTACGTGTTGTTTTAAACAGAAGTACAGGTTTCACACCTTTAGTACCCTGACAGGTTTCTCTTCGTACGATCTTTGTTGTTTCCGTACAGGTTTCACACCTTTAGCACCCTGACGGGTTTCTCTTCGTACGATATTTGTTTAGTTATGCGGTTCTCCGTGTTGTTTTCAATGGATGTACAGGTTTCACACCTTTAGTACCCTGAAAGGTTTCTCTTCGTACGATCTCATTCATACAAAAATTTCACATCTTAATTCTAATTCATGGAGCACTCATAGGCTCACTCTTCATATTACCATCGTCATAGTTAACCATATTGCGTCAATAAAAATAAATGGCGACGTGACTTATCCACATGTTACAACAAACTTCCAGTTCTCGGCTAAACATATATCTTTGTTTTGTATTCTGCTTTTCGTTTGTTATTCCACCTAATGCAACCAACTCGGGTCCGCATTCTACTCATCACAACCAGCATGGGTTCGTGATAGGGATGTACTACATCGTCAGGGTTCTTGCTATTTTCTTGAATGTCTTGTTATTTTTCTCCTTTTACTTTTTTTTGTGAGGCTTCTACATCTCCACCTCAGCTTTATCCTCTTCCGCTGGGTTCCGACTTCCTTTAGATCCAACAGCATTATCTTCCACAGAGTATGAACCACCATTTATGTCCTCCACTTGTCCAACATTAACATTTTTCTTGGGTTGAGGCGTTCCATTAGTTGGCTTCTCCATACTCCTTCTCCCACATTTTTATCCACCAGTGTGATACATGCTGAAATCTATGTTTCTTCATCACTTATCGTCAGTTCAGCTTGTGTCTTATCCTCACTGGAAGTAGCTTTTTTTTATTTTTTCTTGCGTTTTCTTATTTTCTTGATCCTCATCCAAAGTGAGTGATCCATCCATACAACATGTAGTATTTTTCTTGGTTTTCTTCTTTATGCAAGGTGACAGCGGTGTCGCTTCACTTTCACTTGACAATGCCCCCCTTTTCTCTCGACAGGGGTTGCAATGCACGGTGGGGATAGGCGTTTAACAGCTCCGCCACCTGAGAATTGGTCAACACTCCTGACTTCAATTTGGTACGCATATCGGCCATCTCTTCAATGAACTTCCGACAATAATTTGCATCATGACCAAAACTATCGCAAAGCTCACATTTCACCAATTTCCAGCTGTGAATTTTGTCATGTACCCGTCGGTTACAATGCTCACATATCACAACATGGTCAGTATTAGGATTTGTTGGCGCTCGTGCACTCTTGTCCTCATACGTCGGTCGCACCCGCTGTACTGCATGCACTTCCCCGCCCATCGCATGCACGCTAGGTTGAGGGTCTTCATACACCGCATCAGCATTCTTGCGTGTAGCTACCTTCTTTCCAGGCCTCATAAGCCGCGCTTCATGTTTAATTAGTATCTTTTCTAGCTCTTCGATAGTTGAGAAGGTTATGTGTTGATACTGCATCTGTATGGAGCGATCATGAATGGTATCAATGAATTGTTGAATGTGTTCTTCCAATAGTAAAGCATTGAACGTATTTCTAAAGTCCATTCCTGCTCGCAACGCTGCTGCGTTTAATCGGTACAGAAATGTAGTATCCAACTCATCATGTTTCTGCGTTAATCTTGAATACATAACTCGAGGCGACACTTTGTCCACACAAAACTTCTTTTGGAAAAGCGCAATCACCTTACCCAAGTCATACTTTACCGAATCGGCTAGTTGCTCATACCACCATGACGCTGTGCTTGTCAAACTATCAACAAACATTCCCAGACGTTGACTATCATTCCAATGTGATATATTAGCCACGTGTGAGAATCGAGCGAACCAAGCCCGTGCACTTCCGGAATCCTGCCTATTCCCATCAAAATATTTTATCTCAGTGTTCTGAATGATGGCTGTATCTGGTTGAGGTTAGGGTACCCATGCGTTTGAACTTCCACCAGGCATACCATACCCTGAAGTACTATGATGCGTTCGTGGCTGCGTAGCCGGTGTATGATATGAGGTACTAGGCGCCCCTATCGTTGTATTGGGTGTGCGACAAGCTGACAAGGTTGCCGTGACTTTAGTCAATTCTTCTAAAACTTAAATACCCATCTTGCATCATCTTTACTAAATTGGCTACCACTGGATCTTGCTTAGGCGCAGCAACCCCTGGACCCTGCCTAGGCGCAGCCACTCCTGGATCCTGTCTAGGCATAGACACCCCTGGTTCTTGTTTAGGCACGGCTGGTTTGGGTGTCGACATAGTTTCATCGTCATCTGGCGAGAATTCCAATTTCTTTTTGGTTTTGGCAATTTTCCGGGGTCGCAACTGTGGTACTTCTTCAAACTCATTTCTGTCAATGAGCTACAACATACCCGGTGGTTTAGACTCCCTTACTGGTGTATGTAGGGTATCTGCTATATATAGTAAGTGGGAATGATATTTTCAGTTTCTTCTCGATATACCATTAATGATGTTTCCCACTGATTTTCTGCTAATAGTAAGGACATCATCAGTCCAATATCTTCTGCGGTCCGTACCAAATAGTAATCACAAGCACTCTCATACTCATCCCGTCGGATAATCTCATACCCTAAATTTGGGAACAAATCCTCCAGTGCCAGCACAGATGCTTGTATATTTCCAAATGTAGTGAGATCTTCTCGCACCCTAAAGTTGGGTGCAGCCCGCTTCATCTTACGTATCTCAAATAATAAAAACCAACAGCTCTAATCACCTGGTAATCTGAGCACCTGTTGTTGATACTGTGCTACCTTTGAACACGCTTCGGAAAATGTGTAAGTTCTGTGAGTATCATCATCGGAGTATTCTAGTGTAAAATGAAGATCTGGACCATCTTCTTGTGGTACTAATGCCATTGGGTAAGCTTGAATCTTCAGTCGACGTTAGTCCCGGGTCGCGGCACCAGTTGTCGTGAAGGGGTTGAAATTATTATAAATCCACTTAATTAACAACACAAAGAGGTAATAAGCCAGTCCTCCTTGTTTTACTTCCCGGGTACTTAATACTTCCGTCCAAACCAACAAACCATTCAAACACACTTGGGGTACACTTCCAAAGGCTGTTCCGGGCTGCCCCCAACACTAGCGCACTTCAAATGGCTTCTTCTCCACTCACAAGGGCGTGCGCTCACCGACTTCCTTGTGTTACACTCGGTTTTTGTATTGAATAAAAAAAAGAAGGGTTTTTAAGGGCTGCCAGAGATCTTCGTACTTCAAGGGAAATTTCGTTCCATTAAGTATTACTACCTCCTACATCAACGTCAATCACTTTTTTCACCCACTACTCTTTGGTTACTTCAGCGATGACTTCAATACGTGGCAGTTACCGCTGAGTCCATCTGTAACCTGATTGATCATCCTTGACAGTTACTTCAGAAACCCTCAGTAATCTGATTGAGCGAGGTGGCCGTCGCATGTCACTCCTGATTGGTCAAAAATTCCACTTATTTTTCCACATTCATACCAATCACAAACAAATTAGCCGTGAGGTGGCCGTCGCGAGGCGGCCGTCGCATGTCGCTCCTGATTGGTCGAAAATTCCATTTATATCTCCACATTCATACCAATCATAAATATATTAGCCGCGAGGTAGCCGTCGCGAGGTGGCCGTCGCGGGTCGCCTCTGGTTGGCTGAAATTTTTTTTTTCCAAAATGGAATAAAACCACCTGAGAACAATCGAAAATGCCCAATTAACCAACTTGGGGGGCCGAGGGCGCATGACTTTCCGGGAGCTTCCCACCACAACCAGACCTGTCGCTATGCTTATAAGGTGTGCCTGTGTCTTGGATTTCTGTAGTGGTGCTGACAGTTTGTTTTCGTGACTTGGTTTGTCTGCTACAGACCGCGCCCTAGCGCCCACAGCTACAGGACACTCTGCGAAGCTGAGGGCACGTGACTTCTTGTTGGATTTACCGCTAGGATTGAACCTGCCGTTGTGAATGTAAGATGCGTCTGTGTCATGGCTTTCTGTAGTGGTGCTGACAGTTTGTTTTCGTGATCTGGTTCACATGTTATCCATGTGCCCTAGCGTCCATAGCCACGGAGTATTAAATATAGCTGAGGAAGCATGAATTGTCGTTTACTTTGCCACCATAAATGAACACGTTGTTATGCTTGTAAGTTGCGCAAATGTCTTGACCTTCTTTAATGATGCTAATGGTTTGTTTGCATAGTCTGGTGAACTTATTACTTCATGCGCCCTAGCGCCTTAGACTTAACTGCCGTGTTGCTAAAACCAAAACGACTGTAATGAGACACCGTGTGGATGCAGGACACAATACTTAGAGACGGACGCATCGTTCGCATTGTTCATAAGATGAAGGTACAACACAATCTTTGTTGTTGATGTTCAATGTTTGCAGCCACCACATCAAGTCAAGGCAACATTGTGCTAGCATGTAGAGTTTTGGCCTAGTAAAAATTATACCGTGAATTGATAACTACCACAGATCATCTTCTATATGTTGTAAATAAATATTCCACTTCACCACAGTAGACAGACGACTCATTGTCTCTAACCTTCAATAAAGCTCTTGAAAGCAGTAATAAGCTGCAACTTGCACCACCATATTTGGTACAGCCTTTACTAACGTTGGCGTGAGTCCGCGAAAAGCAAACGGCCCATCCTTACTGACACGCCAGCTTCATCGCGCCAGCATCTCGATCACATACGACGATCTAAGAGCAAGTCCTACAATATAATCCTATCTTAGAGGCCTTTGGCGATGCTCGCATTGTGCGAAAGGACAACATCTTGCGTTTTGGTAAGTAGATCGTGCTGCGCTTTCGAGATCAACGCCAACGGCTGGCGGGTGCCCGTATACGAACTTATCTTTTGGAAAAAATTCGAGTCGTCAAACAAGCAGCCAACAAACGCAACTTTCATATTTTTTACGAACGGTTGAGTGCCGAACCTACATGTGTGAACAAGGAGAAGAGAGAAGCATTCGCCATCGGTGGAAGGCCTCGAAGCTTTCGTCTGCTCAATCAGAATTTATTCTCTAAGCGGCGCGACGGGGGAAGGATGCCGTGCAGTTTCGTGCTACTTTAGGAGCGATGCAACAGCTTGGTATGATTGAGCGAGAGATAAGTGGAGTGCTCAAAATCGTGGCAGCCGTGCTTCGAATGGACAATGTAGATTTTGAACAGGTGCCACACAAGCGTGAAGATAATGTATTTGTTGATGAAGCCCGGATAATGACGTCAACAGCAGAAGAATGCAATCACTTAAAAAAAAAAGGTTGCAGAACTGCTAGGTTTCTCAACCGAAGCGTTGGATCACGTAATAACGAAGCGTCGTTTGTATGCTTCTAATGAAACATTGGTAGTCGGGGTTGACGTCGCTCACTCTCGTAACACTCGCAACGCGCTTACTATGGAGTGTTACCGTCTTTTATTTGATTGGATCGTAGCCCAAGTTAGCAATAAACGTCAAAGACAGGCTACTGGGTTATTGGATACAGAAGACGAGAATGAAATCTCGACTGATTTTATTTATCTACTCGATATCTTTGGCTTCGAAGATATGATAGAAAACTCTTTTGAGCAACTATGCATTAAATATGCCAGCAAGGCTTTGCAACACCAGTTCAATCGATATATTTTTGAAGAGAAGCAACGATTATACCGCGATGAGGCTATTTGATGGAGCTTCGTCGATTTTCCAAACAACCGCGCGTGTATGTAGCTAAATGAAAACCGTCCGATAGGCAACATTTCATTAACAGACCAAGAATGTGTCTTCCCTCAAGGCACATATCGTTCTCTAGTGGCTAAATATTACCAGGGGTTTGGGAAGAAGACTCCTAATCCGCATTTTCGGCCAGCACCCGTCACTCAGCGCACAACTCAATTTGTCGTGGCGCATTATGCTAGGTGCGTCACTTTCACCGTCGATGGTTTCCTAGCAAAATGAAAGATTCATTTTGTGAGAAAAGTTGCATTTGACCCATATGCGTCGGGCGTGGGTCCTTCCAACAATACAATCTGAAAACTACATGATTTTGGACGCCTATTTCTTCTTCCGATCCAGAGAAACATGACGTATACGATTTGATGGGTCCAAAAGATCTGTGTGGTTACTCAATATGCATTGTTGGAGCAACGCTTCCACTATTACAGACTTGGTTTATTGTTTCTTGGTGGCTTTCAGGACTGAGAACGTCAAGCAAGGCACACGAAGCCCCGTATTCAATCACGATCTCATTTATCGCGTACATTGTGTCACGAAACAGTTTATCGAGTATCTTGAAAGTGCACGCATCAAGTTTCACCAAAAGATAAAATTTCGACAACAGAAACCGCTGCGATTAGCCAAGCCCACGTAAGTTTAGCTTCAATCAAGGTCCACAGACGTACAAGCATCTCGCAAGCGCCAAACAACATTATTAGTGGACAGTCGTCGTTAGTTTAAGGCTGCTTTAGTTACAATACGCAGGCATATCAACTGTTTCACGTCGAGATTTTTTATCTTCAGCGGTTTTCCCTTGCAGCTAACGATAGAGTTTCAATATAAAGGCGCACAGTATGGTTGATGTCGCTGTTCAAACTGCCATAAGATGGAAATCGAAAATGCCTCGGATTTTGGTAGCCAAGATTCCACTTGAGGTCAGAAAAGAATATCTTACAGGCGTGGTGACGTTAAAGATAGAGGTTTGTCGCTCTGATTCTTTTGATAATGCGAGTCTGAAGACACATTTTATGTCAGTTGATCATGCTGCTTTCAGCTGGGGAAGCCGTTGAAAATTCTTCTTGCGTCATGGAATATCGGTAACACGATGCCACCTTAGGTTATTGAACGATGGGATTCTAGAGTGTGGTTGTGACTTTGATGTCATTAAGATTGGGTTGTACGAAAGCACGTACAATGTGAAAAGATTTAGGAAACTTAGTGCATGAGGATAAGAGGAAATCGACGGTGGATGATAACGAGGACAAATAATTTTGACGGAATTGTTGATATTGCTGTTGATCCCAATGTAGTCGAAAATGATGAAAGGAGGGTAGAGTGAAATAAATACTTCTTGACATCATTTCGGTTTTGAAACAAATGGTAAGACAAACAAAGAAGCAGCCACAATCGCAAAAGCTGACGAAAAATTAGAAGACAATTCTACGTCAAATGAAGACGAGAAAGGAAGAGAAACCAAGAGGTGCAGCGGACGCAAGTGGAAGTATGTGCGCGGTGGTGTCGGACAACACATCGTGCCAAAGAAAGACGTCTAATGGTTGTACCCAATCATACAGACACGATGGAGCGCATTCGCCCTGCCAAAGCAGCTATTCTCAAGATTTAACTCGAGCTTTATGCATTTGTTCAGCTTAATCTACTTCAAATTTTTCTGACAACATTTACATGTTCATCATTTCTTTTGTACCAATGAAAACAGGAGCCACGCGGGTCGGACATTATCAAGCATGGTTATGCGATTAATTGGATTGGTCAAATATATAGCCAATAAAAGCTGCTCCTACAGTGATAACGATGACAATGCCGTCGGCCGAAGTAAACGCTTTGTCTTTGCGGTCATCCCCAATTCGATGCGGAAGTCTCCATCACTCATCCAGGAGGGATCGCTCGTTATTCTTTTTGAAACACATAACTCGGTTACATATTGCTACGCCCAGCGCGATGCCATCTACCAGAACCGCCACGGCGCCTTCTACCACAATGATATGATCGGTCAGCCCCCGTGGACGGGATCCTCAAGTAAGCGCAAGCCCATCATTGTCGCGTGATTCAATTGAAAGAGACGTGGTTTGAAAAGCTGCAAGATTGGGAAGCAGCGCTCGTATTTTATGATCTACGGCTGCACACCAAGAAGCTTACGAGTTTGCGAATGAAGGCGTCCGCACATTTGCTGTGAAAAAGCTTCGTCAGATGGCTGACACGACCTTAAGTTACTTTTGCCACAACTTGTGCAAGCTATCAAGTTTGAGAACCATCAGTGTCGCCTCTGGCTATGCTTCTCATTGAAAGAGCTATAAAGAATCCAAAACAGATTGAGTTTGATCTGTTTTGGAGCATGATGATAGAAGCGCAGAATGAAAAGTATCGTGAAAGATATGGCAAGATCTTGAACGCTTATTTGGACGTCTGTAGCTCGAAAATGCGCGCCATGCTAAAGCTTCAGGATAAACTTTTCTCGGAGGGTGGAATGCTTGAGCGCATTTGCCAAAGCGTAAGGCAAAGAAAAAGGACGGTGAAGCAGAAATC
Organism: Peronosclerospora sorghi; assembly: GCA_026184515.1. NCBI lineage: Eukaryota > Oomycota > Peronosporomycetes > Peronosporales > Peronosporaceae > Peronosclerospora > Peronosclerospora sorghi. The sequence goes on from CM047585.1 coordinate 11,652,575, forward strand.
AAACGGGCAATGCAGCAGGGCTTCGAGGCGCTAAATGAACTACTACCTGGTTCCTTTCAGCTCCCACTCGATACTCGTATTGAAGTTGGCAAGATTATTGTGAGCAAGTGCAGCGTGATGAATTCAGATAAGAAGCCGTTATGGATGGTATTTGAGAACGCCGAGGAAGGTGGCGATCCTGTTACCGTGATTTTCAAGCCAGGTGATGATGTTCGACAAGACTGTTTGACGCTACAGCTGATTCAATTAATGGACGAGATGTGGCGAGACGATGGTATTGATATAGCTATGGAGCCGTACAAGTGTGTGGCGACGTCACCAATGACAGGTATCCTTTAGATGGTACCAAACTCAGTCACGACTGCCGAGGTACACCGTAGTGATGGTATTATGGGGACATTTAAAGATCCCAGCTTTTCGGACTGGATTCTTGCAAATAATTTACTCATTTCGTTCTGCGTACTTGCACACGCGCGTTCCTATGCACTCATCAAGTACTAGCGCTAGCTTTTCCACTAGAGAACGACATCAACAGAAGAAAACGTAATGCGAACAATAAAACGTAAATAACTTCTATTATCCACTTTAAATCCAATCAATCCACTACGTAACTTGACGAGAAAACGTAACTTAATCCACAATCCACGTGATATTCCACAGAAACTTCCGCCTACAAACACGGCGTACAGTAGTGACTTGACGGAATTAAATCAAAAGCAAAAGTGACTTTATTAGTGTTAAGTTATATACTTAAACTAATAATATGCATATATGTAATTTGCTGTACTTAACCTAAATTGTGTACAGCACACCAGTTTTTCATCGAAAAGTCACAAAACAAAAACGTTTCATGCGACGCCGGGTGCCGCAGGAATTGCGCGCCCTTTCAACATAATCCGCATCCAAGAACTCGCAAAGCTGCGATTGACCTGTTTGGCCGCTCATGCGCAGGATACTGTGTTGCGACGTGTGTACTTGGTCTCGGTGATCGTCACAACGATAACATTCTGGTTGGTGAAATAGTTTGTGTCATAACTAGAGTCTTTCCTAACGCTGTTTGTTTGCTACTCAGATTGCGTCATCGGGCCGCTACTTCCACATCGACTTTGGCCACTTTCTTGGTCACCTCAAGTACTACAAGGTAAAGACGAGCTCATTTTTCTGCGATAGATACTTTTTATCCATTTTAGATCCATTAACATATACTTATGATCATATGTAGCTGGGAATTCGTCGCGAGTGATCCCCCTTCGTGTTTACAAACGAAATGGCTTACGTCTTAGATGGAGTGGAAGGAAAGGATTTTGCTAAGTTCGTCGATAGAGCCTGAACAGCTTACTGTGTTCTTCGGAAACAAATGCACCTCTTGATGACGCTTCTGTGTGCTGATGGTTCCAGCAGATATTTCAGAGTTGACAGGAAGGGTGGGGGGGGGGGGTAATGCAGGACCGCGTGAAGGATTTCGCGCTCGTAGAACCGTTCCATGATGTCATTGACAGTGACTCGTACTTTTCACGAAGAATATTAGCAAGGCGCGCGGTCGCCTGGATCCTCAAGTGAGGTGGGCTATAAAATCCTTCTGGGTCATTCACGCCATGTCTGCGTCTGCGTGTCAGCTGGCACGGTGCCGTCAAACGTTTCGAGAAGCAGTGGCGTTTATCCATTGGAGATGGTCAATAGTTCGTTCTTTGGATCGTTTGCTGCGAGAGGAGTCGAAGCCGCAGGGAGTACATAGAACACAAGCAAGATCATGCATGTGGAATCTGTCATCGCAAGCTAACCATGTTGAACCGACGTATTCCGTTTCGCAATGGGATGGAATGACGGACTATGTAACGGAATGTGCGACGCATCAGGATTCGCGGCATCCATCGCGCGGCGTTGTGTTTGTAGCCGGTGCGTATACGCACGGTGCGACTAGCGCACAGAGGAAGACTCTTCCTTAAAGCGGTAGCTACCGCTACTTTGCCGATACGCCCTTGTAAAGGGCTTAGTAGGAGAGTTCTCCTACTCGGGGTCAAGATTCCCGGGTTGGTTTACTACGTAGCCTTAACGTCTGTATTCCCTTTACGGGATGTAAGCAAAGGTAGGGCTCCCTCTTACCTACGACACTCACTGCGCGCGCGACCGGTCGAGGTCGCACGTCCACAAAATAGAGTGAAATGTAAACTGAATATATTTAATATGTAATTAGCCTAAATTAATTTAAACTAATATAAACTATATGTAATATTAAGTAGAATATTCCTAATTCGTGCCTAGCTAAAATGTAGTGTACACACATGTGTACTGACACGTGGATGGCTGACACACCACTACACCAAGGACCCCTGCCCTGATTGGTTAAAATAACCAAATGTTTAGAACCTTTCAACCGGTCAATACTGACCTCAACCGTGGTGTACACATGTATACCAACACTAAATGTAATCCGAATGGAACCCCGTTACATCCTCCCCCATCAAGACTATTGCTTACGCAATAATCAAAATCTTGTTGGAGAACTCCAACGCCGGTTCCTCTGGCCCGCCATATGTACACCTCCAGTGGTGCTATGGCGTCTCCTCTAGAAGAGGTAGACTACTCCGAAAACTAGGAGGTGTATGCCCTTGGGTATACCTCCCGAACGGTTAGCCGCTCCGACAGCGCCGAACGGCGTTGTCGGCAGCCTAATCCCTTCCCCACACGTGGGGAAAATGCTCTAACCAGTGCGCCACCCCTGCCCATATCGGATGATACATCAGAATCGCCAAAGTCGATCGTCACTAATGAGCTGGACGCAGCTCAAGGCACCCAACTTGCCGCACAGGCACTAAGGGCTGCGTTACGCGCCCCCAAACGCCCGTCAAGGGCGGCTTATAATTTTGATGGTCCTTGTAACAGGACTGATCCTGTTACAGGCTTACACTGTGTTGTTCGAGGAAGCGCGCAATACAAGAGGGGTAGGATTAGTTGATGACAACTAATCCTATACTAAAAGTAAATATAAATATTTACTTGTTATCTAGAACGCAAAATTAAGAGTGTTTATTTAATGGGTGGTTTAGAGGCTAATAGT
>CM047585.1:11655642-11729981 GCA_026184515.1 Peronosclerospora sorghi
AAGTATTCAACTAACTGTACTATTAGTTAACGTGCAAGATTCGGTATTTATACCGAATCGACTTTTCCTTCGTAGATTATAATAACTTATAATCTCTTATTTAAATTTCAGACAACGCGTCTGAAATTAAACTGTGATATTCTAACTTGAATATCAATTATGTAATGGCACCCCATTACAGTCTTCGTGACCTTCCAAGGTGGGCCATGCGTTTGGTAAGGACCGGTTTAGCGTCCTATACCCCTGGCCCCGCGGCTGAACAGCCGTATCAACGCGAGCGCCGTGAGCAACTCCGGCAACAACTGCTTACACAAAAGCAGTTCACTAGCGTCTCATACCGAGAGGGCTTAAACAGGCAGGCACAGGGTGCCCCTGTTGAGAACCTCCGCGAGGTTCCTTTCGTTCTTTCTCCGGGAGAAAGTGCCGATGATGCAGAGAAGAAATTCCGCGCTTGGGAGGAAGGGGAGAAGATTCTACCCAGCTTCGATGAGCTGCATGACAGCTATTCCCGTCGATACATTTGGGTGGAGAGGGTGTTGCGCCTGACATTTGACAAAGCCAAAGCGATGGAGCAACTACGTGCTCCGTATCGCACGAGCTACGCCAGCGTCCCTGTCTCCACCATTGTGTCCGAAGACAGTGTGAGCGTCACATCTGCCTCCGGCGAACTCCCACTTATTGGGAGTGAAGGGGCTTCCCATTCCCCTCTGGTCGTTGACCTACAGCGGGATTCTCCCGCTCAAAAGCGTCAACGACGCCGCGGCAATCCTGCCGTAGGGGAGTCTCGAACTCCCACGAACTCTGTGAGTGTGGATAACCTTTCCACTTCACCAGATACTGGGTTTGACCCCGATGATGGCGTCGCGCCATCAGCCGCTCCACATGAAAGTGTGGAGTACCCTCCGCATCAAGCATTGGATGAGGAGGTCGCGCAATTGCGACGTGAGATTCGCGAGCGCTGTGATCGACACAGCCATCGCATCCATGATCTCCACGAGGGGATCCGCGATGAGCGGGATGCCACTGATCGCTTCGAGAGGCGGCTTGCCTCTCTTGAGAAGACCGTTGCGGAGATTCGTGGTCGCATTTAGCCCTTTCGGGCTTACTTCTCCCTGCCGTGCCTTACGGCTATCCGCCTTTCCACCTTCCTCAAGGAGGGGTCCCGCCTCCGGGTCCTGGTATGGCTTAAGCATACCGACATAAAAGGTTGGATGCGTACGCATCACCTTCGGGATGCCCAAGGTATACGATAAGCCTTTTCGGGCTAGTACCTTAAAGGGCCCCACAAACCTGGGGCGCAGTTTATTACGCAACACATTTGAAACTGCATGTGTAGGAAGATTTTTAGCGTTTAATAAAACACTTTCTCCCACTTTGTACAACCTTTTGTTACGCCGCCCCTTGCGGTTAGCTTGCTACTTCGGGTTGTCTTGGATTTCCGCCATGGCATCGCAGACGTGTAGTAAGACACTAAGGCGCGTCGATAAAAACTTATCGATGTGCTTTCGCACAGATACAGGGCTGACATCGGGGAATCCTCCCCCCTCAAGCCCTGGGCCACACACACGTGGCGTTAACGGAACCCTCGGATTCACCAATCCGTTTACGTAAAACGGGGTAAGCCCCGTAGATGCATGTACCGAATTGTTGATAGCAAATTCAACCATCGGAAGCATCTCACTCCAACTCTTTGGAGAATCCGGACATAAACTCCGGAGAATATCCTCCACAACGCGATTAACGCGTTCCGTCTGACCGTCCGTCTGCGGATGATCCGCAGTGGACATGAGCAGCTTGGTGCCTAGCACCTTAAACAACGCTCCCCAGAACTGTCCCGTAAAACGGGGATCCCGATCCGACACCACGGAATCGGGTAAACCATGCTGTCGAAAGACACGGTCTAGGAACACTTTTGCTGTTCCTTGTCCATCTATGGACTCTGGCACCGCCGGCAGGTGAGCCATCTTGCTCAAACGGTCTACAAAGACCAATATGCCGGTGTTCCCGGCCTTATCTTTCGGAAAACCGAAGATAAAATCCATACTAATGGATTTCCAACACTCCGTTGGAACCGACAAGCTCGCCAAAGGCGCAGCTGAACTTGCAGAGGGTTTAACCCTCTGACACGTCTCACAGGTGCGTATATACGAACCGACCCACTTATACATGTTGGGCCACCAATTCAAAGCGCTTAAAGCGCTGTAGGTCTTATCCCGACCTAAATGACCCCCGGTAGGGGCGTCATGTGCCTCAAAGAGGACTCTATACTTCAGTTCCCCATCATGAGGAACAACCACCCGCGGAGTGTCTTCCGCGCTCGTGCTATAATATAGCAAACCGTCACAGTACCTGTAACGGTGTAACCGAGCTTTAGCTCGACTTGACAGGGTAGGTTCAGACGAGCCAAGTCCCTTTCCTCGCAACGCGCTGATAAGCGCCGTACATTATGGGTCTTTCTCATACTCCTGGCGTATGAGATCCACCACAGACGAGGTGAAGAATGTCGCGTGAGCGAGCTCGTAATAGGGACGACGCGACAACGCGTCTGCAAGCACATTATGTATGCCAGGTTTGTACTTTACCTCAAAGTTGTACTCCGCAAAGAAGGAGAGCCAACGGGCCATCCGTTGCGAGAGATGAGGCGACTTTGTCGCTGTCCGTAAGGACGCGTGGTCAGTATAAACCACGAACGGTTTGAGACGAGTAGGTGAACCCTAAATTTGACAAGGGTATACTTCATATCAAGTAGCTCCTTATCATGAACGAGATAATTCCGTTCTGCAGCTTTAAGCTGCCTCGACTCAAACGCAATCACGCGTTCTCGTCCCGCGTCGTCTGCTTGTAACAAAGCACATCCGATTGCGAAATCGGAGGCGTCGCAGACGACGCTAAAAGGTTTCCCAGAGTCTGGGAGAACAAGAACGGGGGCTTTTAACAAGCTCCCCTTAACCGCTTAAAAGCGTTTTGGTGTTTGGTTTCCCAACACCAATCAACGTCCTTCTTAAGAAGGTCAGTTAATGGCTTCGCCATCTCAGCGTAGTTCTCGATGTACTTGTGGATATAATTGGCTAATCCAAGCCACTTCCGTAAATCTCTAATACTTACAGGCGAAGGCCACTCCACAATGGCTTTCACCTTCGCGGGATACTCCCGCACTCCATCCTTACCGATGAAGCATTCCGAGGAAAGGAATTTCCTCAGCACCAAAAATACATTTGGATGCGTTTGCATAGAGTTTATGCTCTCGCATACATTCGAGCACCGCTCGAAGGTGTATCAGATGCGTCTGAACATCAGACGAATCTCCTTCCGCGCGACTATGAACGAATATATCGTCGAAGTACGTCTGAGCGTACTTTCTATGAGGGCGGAAGAGTTGAGTCACCAAGCGATTGAAAGTCGCTGGTGCATTTGAAAGCCCTTGTGGCATACCAAGCCACTCCCACAGCATGCCGCTAGGCGTGCTGACCGCTGTAAGCGGAATATCAGACGCTCGCATGGGCACCTGATAATACCCGTCCATCAGATCTAAGGCACTGTACACCGTACAGCCCGCCATATTGTTCTGGAGGACATCCTTCCGAGAATCGGAGTCTGCATGGGTACTGTAACTGCATTATGCTTGTTGTACGCATGCACAATGCGCCACTTTCCGTTCGGTTTACAAACAAAAAAAGTGGGAGAGGAGTGGGGATATTTCCTCTCCCGTACCATCCGTGCCTCTTATTCCCCCTTGAAGAATGCGTCGATGACGTCGCATTGCTCCTTGGGGAGATGCCAATGCCTAGTGACGCAGTACTTGGTTCCAGGAACCAAATCAATTTCATGTCGGATTCCCCGATCCGGTGGTAACCCCATCGGCGGGTTGTCACTAATGACATCTCCAAATTCCTTCAGTAAGGAATGGTAAGGGTCCTCAGGATCCGCAAGGATCTTGAGGCCGCTTCGGGAATTTAATACCTGTTTGGTTTTCACCAAAACTGACTCGTCCATCGTGGATGAGGATTTCAACTCCTTTTCCGGACGCAATACGACAACCTCGTCGATTTCATCTGCTTTCAAAGCAGTCTCAAACTCGTTGAAGGGCATCTCCTCCAACGACAACAGTTCGCCTACCCCATGCAACCGTTCCAGGCTTACGCCTTCTGTAAAAACACCTGTCACACTATTCATCATCCTGTAGGATTGATGACTACTGGCCTCGGGTCTCATCCCGACACCCAGATGGGGGGAGTCAATAGCCCCATATATTGGAAGAGCCACGCGCCTATCCACAGAGGTCTCTACCTCTACCACCGGTGACTCGCCGGTCTCACCTATAACGGCGTGGTCGGAATCATTTCCGACGTGCAAAAGAGACGAACTACGGGTCTCTTTGCGTGGAAGCGACTCGCGCTTAACCACAGGGGTCTCTACCCCTACCACTGGAGTTACCACAGGTAACTCATCAGTCTCGCTGTTCACGGCGTGGGGATTAACCGCCGAATCCCCCTCGTTAAGGAACTCTTCCGTAACGCCATTGGGAATGATAATTTCAGACATCCCAATATCTGGCATCTCACGCCAGAATCGCTTTTTCGATCGAGCAAAGGTGGGTTCATGACTCGCCAATGCTTCACCCGACCGCGGGTGCGTTGAGCCAATGGATTAAGACTTCCAGTCTATCCATGGCTCGTGGCGTTCCAGCCACTTCACGCCCAGAATGAGGTCATACCTCGAGTCTAAATCCAGGACTAGGCAACGTTATAAGCTTTCGAAGTCTGCAAATTTCAGCTTAAGGTCAATAGAGACCTTGGGTACAGAAACCTATACGCCCGTCGCTAGACGGGCCGTGACAACGTCACGAGAACGTACCTCTAGGGCCTCGGCATACAGCCGACTCTTTTAAACAGAAGCTCGTCTGACATAATTTTCAGACGCTACAGAGTCTATAAAGACTCTCCAAGGCTTATCAAAGACTTTCACGCCCGCAAGGACAACCAGCAAACCTGGCTGGTACACCAACTCGGTGCTAGAAAGCACCGCTTCCCTCGGGGCTTTGTGCTGTCGTCCCCTACCCTGGGGCTTAACAGCACTGAGGTGTCCCCCAGTAGGGCGCCCCGCACCTACTGGGACCCGCCGTTTCCCGACGGCTTGGGCGAGGGCTTTTTACCCGCCCTCGGCCCCTTATAGCGAGTGTCTCGCTGGGTTTTTTTCGGACATCTGTTCCTCAGATGATCCATGCTCCCACACAGGAAGCATCTCAGCGGCCCATGCCGCTGCAACATAGCTAAGAGCTCTGCCTCGAAGGTCTGTGAAAAAGAGTCAGAGTGACTCTTAGCGGGAGGTTTCTCCTCCGCTTCGACCTGACTCAGGTCCATGGGTTCGGGACCCACCTTAGAGGAACGGAAATTCCTCTCGGCGTTAAACGCCATCTTGAACGCCTCCTCCAGGGATTGGGGTCGGCATCGGAACAATTCCGAACGTGCTGGCCTTTCTCTCAGGCCTCCCATGAAGACGGGGATGGACACATCGTCCGAATACGCTTTCGCGTATATACCCCTACCAACAGGATCTTAAGCTCCTGGATATAAATCTCTAGGTCCTTAGTGCCTTGAAGGCACCTCAGGAACGCCAGTTGATTCTGGAAAACCAGATTAGGCGTTGCGTACATGTCAATGAGCTTCTGCTTAAGGACCTTCCATGTTGGGAACACGTCCGTGACTGACTCCGAACACGTAAACGCCCATGTACGGGATTGCCCGTACGATGGGTCAATGCAAGTACCACTTGCAAGTGATCAGCGGTCATATTCGCTGTGGCGAAGGCCGTTTCGACCTCTCGCAACCACACGTAAAGGTTGTCACCCTTCTCTCCGGTGAAATCCTTTATCTTAAACGATAAAGGAGGGCGCACCCCCGTGGTATGACCTCCACCGCAACTCGCCTCATGAGCGATGAGGGCATTTACCCTTGCCTTTACGTCCTCAAGTCCCTGCTCCACTAGTAGCTTCATGCCTTCTTCCCCCGTTAAGGGTAACAGCCTTTTAAAGGCTTCCTGCTGGACGAGGGTCAAACTATCCCAATCGTCCTGATTCATCCTTTGCAGAGGATGCAAGCCTACCAACACAGGTGTTGGATTGACTACAAGTGCTACCAGATGTAGCCGGTGCGTATACGCACGGTGCGGCTAGCGCACAGAGGAAGACTCCTTCTTAAAGCGGTAGCTACCGCTACTTAGCCGATACGCCCTTATAAAGGGCTTAATAGGAGAGTTCTCCTACTCGGGGCCAAGATTCCCAGGTTAGTTTACGACTTAGCCTTAACGGCTGTATTCCCTTTACGGGATTTAAGTAAAGGGAGGGCTCCCTCTTACCTACGGCACTCACTGCGCGCGCGACCGGTCGAGGTCGCACGTCCGCAAAATAGAGTGAAATGTAAACTGAATATATTTAATATGTAATTAGCCTAAATTAATTTAAACTAATATAAACTATATGTAATACTAAGTAGAATATTCCTAATTCGTACCTAGCTAAAATGTAGTGTACACACCTGTGTACTGACACGTGGATTGCTGACACACCACCACACCAAGGGCCCCTGCCCTGATTGGTTAAAATAACCAAAGGTTCAAAACCTTTCAAACCGGCCAATACTGACCTCAACCGTGGTGTACTCATGTACACCAACACTCAATGTAACCCGAATGTAACCCCGTTACACGTGCAATGAGAGTCGCTTAGCAATATCGACGGGTATTCCCCTAGAACCTCCAAACTGCTTATTTGCCGAAGTGCTTTCAGAGAAAAAACAACGGCCAGCTGCAATGAACCGAAGGAAAAGATTCTGGGTGAAGGAAAGCTGATCAAGAACTCTGATCAACCAGTCGTTGAAGCAAACATTCGATCGGCTTACTCACTACCGGAGAGATCAGCCAAACTAAGACTTTCTCTCACCTCCATCTCTCTTGTGCTTCATCATTCATACCCATAAATAGTCATGCGTGAAATGACTATCCAGGTAGAGGAGAGACTGGAGAACTACGATCGGTGAGAGTTATGGCGGTGGTCTATTTTTGTAGAAGGGTGAGAGACTGCGGGACGAATTTTCACGCAAGTGATTTTTCACGAGCAGCACGGAGTTTATTCAGGAAGACACCAGGTTTTAACAGCTGCCCTAAACTAGGAACGATAAATAAAAGGGCAAGTGGTGGTATTTGCATGCTCGAATAACGGATGAGCGCTCGGGAGTTCAAGATGCACTAAAGAAAGTCAGCAGCAAGGCACCTCTAAGGTGGATAGTATCGACCAATCATATGACAGGATTTGAGGATATATAATCTGGGCTAGGTCACATGATTTAGTGTTGTGCACGTCAGGTTCAGTGAATGGATACACAAGCCTTCACGCCATTGGCTCAGCTGTAAGAAGGTTAACAAATCTGTATACATCCTCGGGCAGCATAGTATTAGGATCCCCTGCGAGTTATCGAAGGGGCGCACGCTCGATTTAATAAAAACGCCCGTGTTCAGAATATACGATCTACTATCTTTGAAGGAGAGGTGAAATTTTGGCCGCTTTTGAAAGCTTGGGTAAGTTTAGTGAAGTTTGGCCACTTTTCGACGTTTGGGTAAGCTTTCGTGAACCTTACGGTGGATTGTAGTCGTCCCCTTATTTGGTTATTGGTACTTTTCGTTCGGAGGTCCTCAGTATACAGAAATTAAGTATTCGCTCCCCGACAAAAAGTTCCGCCTAGGAGCTAACCCAGATATTATCTGTCCCTCACCAGGCGTCACGCAACCAATCGTCAAGGAGTCTACCGAGAGAGCCAAACCGCCCATACTCATGGGTACATACAGTGGGAAGTGGATAGTCGAACCGCCCGCGATCAAGGTAATGATATCGATGATTTAGCCGGCAAATACGATGCCGACTGGCCCAATTCTGAAGCAGAAGAGTGGAGCAGCCTCTCTGATAGAGAGTAGTTTTTGTCGCCCATGGGTATCCGCATGAGGAAGAAGATTTCCGAAGTACAGCGGTGCACATGTCCGGATCACTTGGTAACCTTGGCTTTGATCGCGAGCCCCGAGCTGACGATTGCACAAAACTAGTTAAGGTTGTGGGTAGTGAGTGATCTTTGGTGTTCATTGACGAAGGCGTTTTCTTGCCGAAAGAAACAAATTAATGATCAGCTTAAACATAGGTAGTTCCAAGTTGAGATTGATGATGATAGTGATGATCACCCAACGCTCCTGCCCTAATTGTAATGAAAACAATTCGGAAGAGAATCATGACTATGGTTCTAAACATCTACGTGGGATGCATATGGGAAAAAAAGGAAAGATAAAGCAACTGTTGATGTCCGGGAAATTGAGCCCCGGTCCATACCCGGGCATGTTGTAACAATTGGTGTTCGAAGACTATGAGTCCAAAGCCAAAGGGGGTAAAGAAAAAACGTATATACATTTGTCTTTTCATCTGGAAAAGCTGGAATATGTATTGAAGACCGAAGAAGTTTTGGACATTTCCCGCCCCAATGATATTGGCAAGTTAGAAGGACCCCGGTTGCTTCGGACAGCATATTTGCATATTTTGAGAGCTGTTCGGGAAGCCCAAGCAAGCAATGGTTTAATTTAGCACGTTTGACTCAAATAGGCTGCTCAATTTGAACGTCGATTTGATCGTGAAGACCACGAAGACGCTTCATCACTGCTTGGCGCCGCTGATATGCCTAGCCGAAGATTGGGCACAATCTCGTTAACTATGGCTGTTGCCACAAACAAGACGAGAGTTCAACACGAGTCGCAGCGAATAATACCACAAGATCAAAGCCAGACCGGAAGTCCCAGTCAGATCAAACGTGATTTGAGGAGATCGCGTTCGGGTAGATCAGGTCGTTCCGCGGGGCAGTCGGCAGTTAACACACAGAACACACGAAATGCTACCGGACCTGAACTCAGCAGACCAAAGCGTGTGCAAGTCACCTAGAAGTACCCAGAACACGTCAACACCGGTTCCAAGCCTACCAGACCAAGTCAGAGCCAGCACGTTCCCAATCGGATGAATGAAATGTTCTCGACCAAGAGGGAGAGATTCCTATAGACAAGAATAGACCGGAGGCTATCGGCATCCAAACGTGTGTCCGAGTACGTGAAAATAGAGTCTGTAGTGTCCAGAAAAAATATGAGTCCAGAAAGATCGCCTCATAGGTCCAGAATACCGCCTTCCTGGCCGGGAGGGCTACCCAGCCAAGCGGGCAACGGTCGATCAGATAGAGTCAGTCATGTCAGCTGCCGAGCAGTATGACCCTGACAATGTCGAATTTAACGAATCTCGCGAATGGTTGAGTGAGATCAACTTAGCTTCCTGAGAGACCGTACGCCGCCCCGACGGCGAGCCATGTGGCGAACACTTAAGTGCAGGAAGATGTCCAATCACATTCACCCAATTTGAATTCCATACAAAACGTATTCACACAAGGATCGTCTTTTTGGCCATTGGACAAGATTGGTATATAGTGCGTTGATTCCCAAATCTTTTGTAAAAAACTTGAAACCAAATCTGGCAGGCATATCGATCGCCGTCATGTTCATTACATAATATTCCATGGCCCCGTCCGCACTACATCGGCGGTCTTCCGCCCGGTGATCAGATCCGATCGCGATTGAGCGGTTTTGGTTCACCTCTGAAAAGATCCACGGGAAAGAAAGCGTGTCAAACATCTTCAGACAAGGGAGTAGAACGCAGTTGGACAAGTTGGGTGGAGTCGTTGGGGACCGGGCAGCTTTCTCCGATCCGTCACGATGTCGATCGAGAGGAGAAGGAAAAGGTCGAAGTGTGAGCTGCTGAACAGGTAGCTGCGTCGGAATCGTCGCCGTCCTCGATGCTCTGGGTAGTTAGTCAGCAACCCTCGACATCTTTTCGGAATTTTTCCTTTTCGACGTCTGGATCATTGACACCACTAGACGTGTTTGGATTCTCTGTCTACTATACACGCGGCTGATGGGTAGTACGTTCACACCTGTAGCCTAATAACTCGGAGAGAATCGGCCGATCCGACGATTCCTAGCCCGAGACTGTGCAAAGCGGCCAAGGTATATTGCTTCAGATATTTGTCGTCTTTTCTCCTTCTTCGTTGTCTTTGTCGACAAGATTCGCGACTTTAGGCAAAGAAAAACCCAAATTGCCATGAGAAGTTTACGTTTCTTTCGTTGTTTTTTGATTTTCTCTCGCATTAGTTCGACCCGATCGATGGAGCAAACTCTTAATCGAGGGCTTTTGGTACTGAAATTAAGTGCCATCGATAACCCGTATGTTAAAAATAGTCTGCATACTTTATTATTATTATTATAATTAGGTAGGACCATTTGTTTTTAGTTAGCAATCTGTATTTCTTATCTTTTAGGTGCTAAAAATAAGGCAGCTGTACTCGGTTCTGAGTACTGCCTATTTTTGTACTGATAAGGTATGTAGGTAACACAACAGCCGTTAGCGGTATAGTATACCAGCAACAGCTCATGCATATACATGTTAGGCTAGCTAATCACTTCTCAATAAACTTTGCATTGGATAAACATCTAATTGTATTCACTTCGTTGGACGTTCAACAATCTCTCAAAGGGTGTCACTCTCGCAACCTAGCTGTAATTGGTTGTCGAGATACAGACATGAGACGATTTGGTATATTTGACTTCACTATACGACTATTACGACTCGAGTTTCCTACGTATCTACGCTACGATGGACAACAACAACTTTCAACACCGTACCCCAGTGAAATTTCCGCCGGGGCACACCCTTCGTCCTGATCAGGTACAGATCCAACCTCACATTTATGATCGCGGTTCTCCCCGTGAGTGTAACTACCAGTTCATGTGGGTAAAGAAGAATCATCAAGTATCCAATCAGATCTGAATGACGTGGATCGGATCGATCACGCCAATCGGTCCTATTTAAGTTCGGATGTCGAGGATACGCAGTACTGTCGTGAAGGGGTTGAAAATTATTATAATTCCACTTAATTAACAACACAAAGAGGTAATAAGCCAGTCCTCCTTGTTTTACTTCCCGGGTACTTAGTACTTCCGTCCGAACCAACAAATCAATCAATTACACGTGGGGTACACTTCAAAAGGAAAGGATGTTCCAGGCTGCCCCCAACACTAGCGCACTCCAAATGGCTGCTGCTTCACTCACTAGGGCGTGCGCTCACCGACTTCCTTGTGTTACACTTTGTTTTTGTATGGAGTAAAAAAAGAAAGGTTTTTGAGGGCCGCCAGAGATCTGCGTAGTTCAGGGGAAATTTCGTTCTATTAAGTATTACTACCTCCTACATCAACGTCAATCACATTTTTCACCCACTACTTTGTGGTTACTTCAGCACTGACTTCAATACGTGGCAGTTACCGCTGAGGCCCTCTGTAACCTTATTGATCATCCTTGAGAGCTACCACTGATTCCCTCTGTAACCTGATTGATCATCTTTGACAGTTACTTCAGAAACCCTCTGTAATCTGATTGAGCGAGTTAGCCGTCGCGAGGTGGCCGTCGCATGTCACTCCTGATTGGTCAAAAATTCCACTTATTTTTCCACATTCATACCAATCACAAACAAATTAGCCGTGAGAGAGTTGGCCGTCGCGAGTTGGCCGTCGCGTGGTGGCCGTCGCGAGGTGGCCGTCGCATGTCAATCCTGATTGGTCAAAAATTCCACTTATTTTTCCACATTCATACCAATCACAAACAAATTAGCCGTGAGGAGTTGGCCGTCGCGAGGTTGCCGTCGCATGTCACTCCTGATTGGTCAAAAATTCCACTTATTTTTCCACATTCATACCAATCACAAACAAATTAGCCGTGAGGAGTTGGCCGTCGCGAGGTGGCCGTCGCACGTCGCTCCTGATTGGCTGAAATATTTTTTTTCCAAAATGGAATAAAACCACTTAAGAACAATTGAAAAGCCCAATTGATCATCTTGGGCAGCCGAGGGCGCATGACTTTCTGGGAGCTTCCCACCACAACCCTACCCACCGCTGTTTATAAGGTACGCCTGTGTCTTGGCTTTCTGTAGTAGTGCTGACAGTTTGTTTTCGTGCCTGGGTTTGTCTGCTACAGCCCGCGCCCTAGCGCCCACAGCTACAGGACAGTCTGCGAAGCTGAGGGCACGTGACCTCTTGTTGGATTTACTGCTAGGATCATACCTGCCGTCGGGCATGTAAGATGCGTCTGTGTCTTGGCTCTCTGTCGTGGTGCTGACAGTTTGTTTTCGTGATCTTGTTCACCTGTTATCCCATGTGCCCTAGCGTCCCTATCCACGGAGCATTAAATATAGCTGAGGACGCATGACTTTTCGTTGGCTTTGTAACCATAAATGAACATGTTGTTATGCTTGTAAGTTGCACCAATGTCTTGACCTTCTTTGATGATACTAATGGTTTGTTTGCATAGTCTGGTGAAATTATTACTCCATGCGCCCTAGCGCCCTAGCCTTCACTGCTGTGATGCTAAAACCAACACGACTGTAATGAGAAACCGTGTGGATGCAAGACACACTACTTAGAGACGGACGCATCGTTCGAATTGTTCATAAGATGAAGGTACAACACAATCTTTGTTGTTGATGTTCAATGTTTGCAGACACCACATCAAGTCAAGGCAACATTGTGCTAGCATGTAGAATTTTGGCATAGTAAAAATTATACCGTGAATTGATAACTACCACAGATCATCTTCTTTATGTTGTAAATAAAGATTCCACTTCACCACAATCGCCCCTTGCGTAACTTCAGCGTAAGCGAGCAAATGGCACGCACATAAATACTTCTTAACCCCAATTCAGAAATGTACGTGAAGAATCGTCAGTCATAGTCGTGGCAAAACATGATATGTCATCTTCCTTGCATATGTGCCTCATATTATTCCAAGCAATTTCTTGTTAAAACACATAGCGAGCAGCTTGCTTTGTACTGCGAAGCACTTCTTGTACCAGACATTTTGTGTTAGGGTGCTCTTTACCTCGAATATGTCTGTGTATTTCTTCCGTGTCTTCTCCATATGCGCATGCAGCGACGTTTTCTATCAGCATGCTTGTCTTCGTCCTTAGCGGTTGACTGGTCATCTCTTTCTCATCGCCGTGGTTACCACGCACCTCATCCTCTAGTGCCTCGCCTTTCACATCGGAGTTTTCCTCAAACTTTAACTTTTCTCGTCAATTCGATCCTCATCGTCGACAGAATCTTCACCCCACAGTTTTGCATCCACAAAGTTTTCATCATTCTGTTCAAAATAACCCATTTCATGATCAAGCTCTTCCCTGTCTTTACTTTCATTCACATTCTTCATCGTCAGGCATGCTGTGCATCGTACCCTCAAAATTGTCCTGCATCTCAAGACCCGTGTCTTCAGATTTATGCTCAGATGGTGGCTCAGGATCCTCCTGGCTTTCTCCCTGCAAACCTAACAGTTGTTCTTCATCCTCAAATTCATCACGCACGTCCTTCTTTCCTTCGCCTGCTCCATGCGAGTTCCTTCCACGTCGTCCTGAAAATTACTTTTGTCCGAGCGATTTAAAGAAGTTCCTCAACGACGGCCAAAGCGACCAATTTTTCATCATCATGGCTCTCGCTTTCAGTCGCTACAACATCCAACACATGTACCGTATCCTCGTCAGATAAAGCTTTGATTGCATTAACGTCGCTCGAGACAGAAGACTGCTCACTTATTCTTTCAGTATCGAGATCTCTCTCGTCGACAACCCCGTATAAAACAACCTCCACGACTGTGTTGGGTGTCGTTTCATTTTTACTCCCAACATCTGTCTTTGCGCTATCATCTCTAACTTTAAACTCGTTCTTACCCGCCTCCTCATATCCCAACTCCTTATTCATAAAAGGAGTCAAGACTTATTTGTCGAAAATCACATCCTTCTATTCTGAGACTACTTCGGGTAAAGGTTCAGCACGTGATACTTCTGAGTTACTCACCACCTCGCCAGAATTAACACTAATTTCAGCCTCGCCAACAGCAACACTAGTCGGATTATCGTCAAAGTGAACGCTACTCGACTCCTTTTCAATATCTTCCATGTCAACTTCAACATCTGAAACAGCTGTTTCCATTTTTGCCTCTGAATTCTTCACATCCACATCAGCGTCTGTTGTGTCTTCGACTTGGGCTGGATCGAACAAGTGCTCGTCCACACCACTCATGGATAGTCCAATGCTATCCTCATTTGAAAAGACTAAAACTTCCTCATACGCAGACTCAAAAATTCTGCCTCATCAATAGCAACAGACAGTTCTTTATCACCACTAAACGATTTCCCAGAATTTTCGTCGACAGCTCCATTTAACACATTGACAGGCATTTCAATTATCACTCCATCTGATGCTGGGTACGGGTACAATAACTCTAGACCCTCCTGACGCATTTCCACCTCCACAACGCTTTCCGCTTCGGTTTTGATATTTTCAGCTATGATGTCTTCATCCGTTTCAAACGCAACGTTGGGTATTTCCTCATCATCATTGAAAGAGACGTCCTCAATCGCGACAGCGACAGTCTCTCCTTCGGTCTCGGTGACAGCGAAATGACGTCTTTCGCACCACTAACATACTCTATCTCATAGACTATAGGTCTCACGAAGTAACCCTTCGTCAGATTGTCATCAGTAGAAAATTCAATCGACTGAGGATCATCACTTAAAGGCATTTCTTCCAACTTAGGAATATCCATAATTTTCTTCATAACCTTCTCCTTTTCTTCCGCTTCTGTTCTAGATAAAATGCTTGCTTCACTAGTACGATCACCGGAAACGACATCCTCCACCAACGCACTAGAATGAGAGTTTTTAGTCATAACCTCTTCATGTAAGGCGTCGTTTTCTTCCTCTACTGGATTGTGCTCCGACGCATAGGGTGCCACCGCAGCTGATTTATCCTCTTCTATGTTTACTTTTTCAGTCAACAAGACATCAGAACCAGCATAATCAGCCGCACTTTCATTGTCTATATCAGTAGTTTGCAATTTATGCGAGCTCGTCATATCATCATCCAGATGTTTATTAAACGCGGTGTCGACAGACAAGTTCTTCGATACACCCTTTTCGAATCCTGCTAGCTCTAGAGCTGATGACCACACAAATGACAAAAGATTTAGTGATGTATCCACCACATTCTTAACGTAGCTGTCGTAAAACTTTTGTGCCGGCACATGCCCTTTCACGGTCATAACATGGCGAACCAATGATTCAGGCGAAAACGGAACCGTTCTTGCCAAATTGATAAGTTCTTTGGCCGAAAGGGCCGCGAACAACGCTCTTTCGCAAGCCTTCCACTCGGAACAGAAGCAAGACTCCGGGTGCGATTGGCTCACGTAATCGGCGACGCGCTCGTGAGTGAAAGTCCCAAGCTCCTTTTTCAGTGGAAAACACCCCTCTGCAACTTCATGCTCTTTCTCCTCAAAGGAATGGCACTCCCACGCATCCAACACAACAAAATTGACAAAAACCGCACGAGAGAGAAAGATACTAGAACTGAAAGCCAAAACGACAATAATATCATACGAATAAAGCAACCTCGCTGCATCCTCGACTCTTTGCTGCTCATACGAGCTTGGTGTGAACGCTCCAGTACGTACAAGTTTTCTTCCAGCCGTCTCACACTTAGTGCTCCATAATTTCCCTTAAACAACCCAACTAGCTCCCGTTCCTTGCCTGCGTACTGCTTTGCGACCGTGGAAACATTCTTGAGCTTATCAGGTTGATGATTCTTGTACAATTCCTTGAGCAACCCCTCCAGGGTTACTGGAGATTCTGCTGTAATAGGTTTCGGGTTATAAACTGACGGTCGGAGTCGCTGACGAAGCCCTATATTTTTATACATACTAGTTTGAGGACGTGAAGATATTAGACCACTTTGATCACTTGGTTTTTCCTTATGATTCATAGGAGGACCACTCGCCGATTTTGGGACGTCATTGCCGACTGCATCAGTCGTGCTGCCATTGTTGCTCGTTGTTTGTGGCATTTGAGACGAGGTTGGAAGGTCGGATGAAGGAGTCATGTTGCCGTCAGGGTGCTGTTTACGCAGATGCTGCTGGGAACTGATTGACTCTTCTTGGATTAAATCGTCTTCGTTGGAGATATTTGTGATCTTGATCTCTACTTCTTCCGTCGCTGCTTGCTTACGACTGAGACTCTCAGTTCGCTTTTCACGCTCTCTGGTTATTTGGTCGGCATTTTTTCTCACCTCATACTCTTTCCTCTGTTCACTTATGACGGAACCATCTCCGTTTTGTAATAGCCCTGTTTCATTCACTAAGTGCAGAAAGCAACCTCCCATCCCGACTTGAGAGACCTGCTATGGCTGGAATCGTTTCAATTTTTTGTGACTTGTTGAGATTGAGAACAAAGTGTGGGTATTTCTTGAAGAGGAGTCGATGATGGCATTGAGGGTGTATTGGTACCCGTTGGCCGATCGCCATTTCTGGCATCTGCATGTGGTTGAAAGAACTGGGGATGTTGGGGATGATTTTGACGTTCCACATTCGAGCGACTTGGGATGCTAGATGAGTTCGTTGCCTCCTTGTCATTGCCAGAATGTTCACCGCTCATATTTTCAAATCGACCTTTCAACACTGCCAAATCTGTCGCGCCATATCGCTTAGTCAACTCAGCAAATAGCCACTTCTCGCGACCTGCATACCTCTTCTCGTACACATCGGCCATTTGTTTCTCCTCTCTTACTTGCTCTTCACTTTCTGTCTCAAGCTGCTGCGCACCCTATTCGTCTTCCTCCGTGCTCGGTTTATTGCCCCATGGATTACTTTTTTTTTTTTTCCGTAACATCTCGTGACTATCCATACAAGTTTTGCACCTGCTGGACCCTTTTTGGGTATCTCTTCTTACGGTCGCCCTCTATGTACAGATTTTCTTCGTTTTATTTGACAATAGATGTACAGGTTTCACACCTTTAGTACCCCGCTAGGTTTCTCTTCGTACGATCTTGATTGTTGCCGTACAGGTTTCACAACTTTAGTACCCTGACAGGTTTCTCTTCGTACCATCTTTGTTGTTGCCGTACAGGTTTCACACCTTTAGTAACCTTACAGGTTTCTCTTCGTACGATCTTTGTTGTTGCCATACAGGTTTTCACACCTTTATTACCCTGACAGGTTTCTCTTCGTACGATATTTGTTTGTTATGCGGTTCTCCGTGTTGTTTCAATAGATGTACAGGTTTCACACCTCCAGTAACCTGACAGGTTTCTCTTTGTACGATCTTTGTTGTTGCCGTAAAGGTTTCACACCTTTAGCACCCTGACAGGGTTCTCTTCGTACGATCTCATTCATACACAAATTTCACATCATAATTCTAATTCATGGCGAACTCATAGTCTCACTCTTCATATTACCATCGTCATAGTTAACCATATTGCGTCAATAAAAATAAATGGCGACGTGACTTATCCACATGTTCCATTGAACTTCCAGTTCTCGGCTAAACATGTATCTTTGTTTTGCATTCTGTTTTTCTTTTGTTATTCCACCTAACGCAAACAACTCGGGTCCGCATTCTACTCATCACAACCAACATGGGTTCGTGATAGGGATGTACTACGTTGTCAGGGTCTTGTCACACTTTTTCTTCTTTTTCTTGCTATTTTCTTGAATGTTTTGTTATTTTCCCCGTTTACTTTTTATTTTGTGAGGCTTATACATCTCCACCTTAGATGCATCCTCTTCTGCTGGGTTTCGACTTCCTTTAGATCCAACAGCATTATCTTCCAAAGAATACGAACCACCATTTATGTCCGCCCCTTGTCCAACATTAACATTTTCCTTGGGTTGAGGCATTCCATTAGTTGTCTTCCCCATACTCCTTCTACCACATTTTATCCAACAGTGTGACACATGCTGAAATCTCTGTTACTTCACCACCTATAGTCAGTTCAGCTTGTGTCTTACCCTCACTGGAGGTAGCTTGTTTTGTCCATTTTCTTGAATTTTCTTATTTTCTTGATCCTCGTCCCAAGTGAGTGATACATCCATACAACATGCAGTATTTTTCTTGGTTTTATTCTTTATGCAGGGTGACAGCGGTGTCGCTTCACTTTCACTTGACAATGCCCCCCCCTTTTCTCTCGACAGGGGTTGCAATGCACTGTGGGGCTAGGCGTTTAGCATCTCCGCCACCTGAGCTTTGGTCAACTCTCCTGACTTCAATTTAGTACGCATATCGGCCATCTCTTCAATGAACTTCCGACAATACTTCACCTCATGACCAAAGTTCTCACAATGCTCACACCTCACCAGTTTCCAACAGTGAATTTTATCATGTCCCGTCGGTTACAGTGATCACATATAACAACATGGTCAGTATTAGGGTTTGTTGGCGTTCGAACTCTTGTCCTCATACGTCGGTCGCACCCGCTGTACTGCATGTACTTCCCCGCCCATCGTATACACGCTAGGTTGCGGGTCTTCATACATAGCATCAGCATTCCTACGTGTAGCTACTTTCTTTCCAGGCCTCATAAGCCGCGCTTCATGTTTAATCAATAATCTTTCTAGCTCTTCAATATTTGAGAAAGTGATATGTTGATACTGCATCTGTATGGTGCGATCATGAATGGTATCACAGAACTGTTGAATGTGTTCTTCCAATAGTGAAGCATTGAATGCATTTCTAAAGTCCATTCCTGCTCGCAACACTTCTGCGTTTAATCGGTACAGATATGTAGTAGCCAACTCATCATGTTTATGCGTCAGTCTTTAATACACAACTCGAGGCGACACGTTGTCCACACAAAATTTCTTCTGAAAAGGCGCGATCACCGTACCCCAGACATACTTCACCGAATCTTCTAGTTGCTCATACCACCATGACGCTGTGCTTGTCAAACTATCAACAAACATTCCCAGACGTTGACTATCATTCCAATGTGATATATTAGCCACGTGTGAAAATCGAGCGACCCAAGCCCGTGCACTTCTGGCATCCTGTCTATTCCCATCAAAAGGTTTTATCTCAGTGTTCTGAATGATGGCTGTAACTGGTTGAGGTGAGGGTGCCCATACTTTTGCACTTCCACCAGGTATACCATACCCTGGAGTACTATGAGGCATTCGTGGCTGCGTAGCCGGTGTTTGATATGAAGTACTAGGAGCACCTCTCGGTATATTGGTCGCAAATGTGATACTTCTTCAGACTTACTTCTGTCAATGAGCTCCAACATACCCGGTGGTTTAGACTCCCTTACCGGTGTATGTACTGTATCTGCTATTATATAATAAGTGGGAATGATACTGTCAGTTCATCTCGATATACCATTAATGATGTTTCCCACTGATTTTCTGCTAATAGTAAAGACATCATCAGTCCAATATCTTCTGCGGTCCGTGCCAAATCGTAATCACACGCACTCTCAAACTCATCCCGTCTGATAATCTCATACCCCAAGTTTGGAAACAAATCCTCCAGTGCCAGCACAGATGCTTGTAAATTCCCAAATGTAGTGAGATATTCTCGCACCCTAAAGTTGGGTGCAGACCGCTTCACCTTACGTATCTCAAATAATGAAAACCAACAGCTCGAATCACCTGGTAATCCGAGCACCTATTGTTGATACTGCGTCATCTTTGCACACGCTTAGGAAAATGTGTAAGTCCTGTTAGTATCATCATCTGAGTATTCTAGTATAAAGTGAAGATCTGGACCATTTTCTGTGATACTAATGCCATTGTGTAAGCTTGAAATTGAAGTCGACGTTAGTCCCGGGTCGCAGCACCAGTTGTCGTGAAGGGGTTGAAAAATATTATAATTCCAGCTAATTAACAACACAAAGAGGTAATAAGCCAGTCCTCCTTGTTTTACTTCCCGGATACTTAGTACTTCCGTCCGAACCAACAAATCAATCAATTACACTTGGGGTACACTTCAAAAGGTTGTTCCAGGCTGCCCCCAACACTAGCGCACTTCAAACGGCTGCAACTCCACTTGCTAGAGCGTTTTCTCAACGACTTCCTTGTATTACACTTGATTTTTGTATGGAATCAAAAAGAATGTTTTTTACGGCCGCCAGAGATCTGCGCAATTTAAGGGAAATTTCGTTCTATTAGTATTACTACTCCTACATCAACGTCAATCACTTTTTTCACCCACTACTTTGTGGTTACTTCAGCGCTGACTTCAATACGTGGCAGTTACCGCTGAGGCCCTCTGTAACCTGATTGATCATCCTTGAGAGCTACCACTGATTCCCTCTGAAACCTGATTGATCATCCTTGAGAGCTACCAATGATTTCCTCTGTAACCTGATTGATCATCTTTGACAGTTACTTCAGAAACCCTCTGTAATCTGATTGAGCGAGTTGGCCGTCGCGAGGCGGCCGTCGCATGTCACTCCTGATTGGTCAAAAATTCCACTTATTTTTCCACATTCATACCAATCACAAACAAATTAGCCGTGAACGAGTTGGCCGTCGCGAGGTCACTCCTGATTGGTCAAAAATTCCACTTATTTTTCCACATTCATACCAATCACAAACAAATTAGCCGTGAGGAGTTGGCCGCCGCGAGGTGGCCGTCGCATGTCACTCCTGATTGGTAAAATATTCCACCT
Organism: Peronosclerospora sorghi; assembly: GCA_026184515.1. Taxonomy (NCBI): domain Eukaryota; phylum Oomycota; class Peronosporomycetes; order Peronosporales; family Peronosporaceae; genus Peronosclerospora; species Peronosclerospora sorghi. The sequence continues at coordinate 11,676,244 of CM047585.1, forward strand.
TTTTTTCCGCATTCATACCAATCACAAACAAATTAGCCGTGAGGAGTTGGCCGTCGCGAGGTGGCCGTCGCATGTCACTCCTGATTGGTCTAAAATTCCACTTATTTTTCCACATTCATACCAATCACAAACAAATTAGCCGTGAGGTGGCCGTCGCGAGGTGGCCGTCGCACGTCGCTCCTGATTGGCTGAAAATATTTTTTTTCCAAAAAGGAATAAAACCACTTGAGAGCAATCGAAAATGCCCAATTAACCAACTTGGGGGGCCGAGGGCGCATGACTTTCCGGGAGCTTCCCACCACAACCAGACCTGTCGCTATGCTTATAAGGTACGCCTGTGTCTTGGCTTTCTGTAGTGATGCTGACAGTTTGTTTTCGTGACTTGGTTTGTCTGCTACAGACCGCGCCCTAGCGCCCACAGCTACAGGACAGTCTGCGAAGCTGAGGGCAAGTGACTTCTTGTTGGATTTACTGCTAGGATCATACCTGCCGTCGGGCATGTAAGATGCGTCTGTGTCTTGGCTTTCTGTCGTGGTGCTGACAGTTTGTTTTCGTGATCTTGTTCACCTGTTATCCCATGTGCCCTAGCGTCCCTATCCACGGAGCATTAAATATAGCTGAGGACGCATGACTTTTCGTTGGCTTTGCCACCATAAATGAACATTTTGTTATGCTTGTAAGTTGCACCAATGTCTTGACCTTCTTTGATGATACTAATGGTTTGTTTGCATAGTCTGGTGAAATTATTACTCCATGCGCCCTAGCGCCCTAGCCTTCACTGCTGTGATGCTAAAACCAACACGACTGTAATGAGAAACCGTGTGGATGCAAGACACACTACTTAGAGACGGACGCATCGTTCGAATTGTTCATAAGATGAAGGTACAACACAATCTTTGTTGTTGATGTTCAATGTTTGCAGACACCACATCAAGTCAAGGCAACATTGTGCTAGCATGTAGAATTTTGGCATAGTAAAAATTATACCGTGAATTGATAACTACCACATATCATCTTCTATATGTTGTAAATAAAGATTCCACTTTGCCACAGTACCCCTCCGATAGTTGAGAGTCTGGGCCTATGGGAAGTAGGATTTCACATCACAACACTGGGATAACGACTTCACGTCGGTCTCACGGGATGATTTGAAGCTTCCCGAGCGGGGATGAAAGTTTTTAAGAAGCAACATCACTTCCTCTAGACCACAGCAAGACACATGAGTTCAGTGAATACATCAGGGGGCGCGGGGTTTCCTCCGCAGCCGAGAAGGTGAAGGGTGTAGAAGATCCCGCAACAGGAAACTGCCACTTTAACGTAATATGATAAGCTCTTGATACCTCACATGACATATTTATAGATCGAGAAGAAAGACTACCCAGCCCTTGGTATCCTGGTCTGGATAACTGGCAGCAGATCACGTCCTTGTGGGATGTTTTAACAAAGAAAGACATTATTAAAGATCTGCCGTGCAGTCTTTAGGAGCATCGCGTCCTACTAGTTGACCGCCTTAAAAACAAGGACTTCGTAGGTCTAGACATAACTGTTTTTTTACCTTCTTAACACATCTTTCATTATGTCTACCACCTCCATATCTGCTTGTGTTCGAACACGTCGGAACGCGAAATACTGGGTCCCAGTGGTAATCAGGCTCATCGCATACGCTCTGATCCTCACGACCACCATGCTGCATATGTGCCACTTATCGAGCATAATCCTTGGACGCAGTCTAACTACAACCCTAGTTCGATGCATTGCAAGCTGAACAGACCGCTATTTCGGTCAACTTGCTCCTTACTCGCCCATACACTTACTGACCTGCTCGCGGGAGACGTTCGGTCTTCCTTTTCAACCGTCGAGCTTCCCAATCTCGACTCCTCGTGCATCCGATCGTGCCAGCAGACTCCCAGATGGATCTTGGGTCCCAAATATATGTCAAATAGATAAAGTGTCCCTCTTACCCGGTCTAAGACGAGCTCAATTCCAGCTTTAGTTACATACATTTTAGTCACCCGGGTCAGCTTCTGCACCATTGTTCAGCTTCTCCGTTGGCGAAAAGATGATAGGCCATAGTTGCACTCTGCTTCGTCCCAGAATTTTGTTGAATAATTGGAGGACATCTGCCAAGAATTAGGACTCTCGATCATGACCAATCACTTTGCTGCACCAAATCTTCGAAACACGCACCTTCGTTGCTATGGACAACTTGTTGTGCCATGCGGAGAGAGCCGGCCTTGGCATCTAGCCCGTTGAACAGATCAGGACAGATGAAGGGCTTCCGTGTGACGACTTGGGAAGCGACGGGATATGATCCATTGCGATAAATTGAAAAGTTATACTTCTGAGCAATGCTTGATCTCGAAAAGGAAGGATCTCCCCGGTTTGAAGTCCGTACTGCCCACATATATCTGGACACTTTGATCGAGGCCTCCCAAGTAAACCTTAGCGTTGACCTCGTTGTAAGTCGTTAATATCATATCATCCTTTCAGGGGAAGTGATAGTGGTGAAGATGACATGTTGAGAGGAGTCTCCAAGACAACCATTTTAGCGCTCACCATTCCAGTCATCTGCTAGAGTAAAACAACTTCGTGTGGTGAAGTGACTTTTCAGTTACGGAAAATACGGACGTGGGTCTTGTATTGAAAGGGTATAAGGTGTTCCGGCCGGCTAAGAAGTAACTATCGAATATTGAAGCCAGCACTGAAGTAAACGAGAAGTAGTAGGTGAAAAAGCGTTCGAAGTGGATATAGGATATAGGATTTAGTAATACTTAATAGATTCTAAATTCCCCCTTAGCCCAACAGTCGTTTGCAACCTTACAGCAATCCTACCAAGCGGTCGTATAGTGAAACCAAGTTTAATACAGAAAGGTCGTTAAGGGAGCATCTAAGTGAGAGGAGCAAAAGTAATCTGGCACGACTAGAGCTGGGAGAATCCTGAGACTCTTTGGGAAATGTATCTTAAAGTGTTTGGTGACGGTTCGGACGTTAGTACTAAGAACCTGGGAAGTCCAAGCAGGAAGGATAGATTTATTACATTTTTGTGTTGTAATTTGAGTGGAAACACTGAATTTTAAGTTCCTTCACGACATTCGTAATCTTAAGTAAACATTAAACGTTACTTATCCCGATCAAGGCTCAGTGATTTGTATGTACTCGTTCAGGTTGACCATCCATTATTCTGGATTCTGGACTTGAAGGATCCTTTAGGCGCGCGTAACAGCTGAACTCCCTATTCCCAAGAGTTTTCGTGACGGGGATTCAAACGGCGAATATTAGAGCTGGTTATAACTGTCAGCTAAATTTCGTTTTTTTGTTTCTAAGAATTGATTATTTCATCGTTAACATAGCTAAGACAGACCTGACCGCACCACTCCAAAGTAGCCAAGTAATCAGCATTGTGCTTCCACTCATTTTTCGCCTTTACTAACTCGTAATCAGTCCATAACTGGGGTTTCTTCATCTATCTGTCGTTTAATAGCTTAAGCTTGAAGGCTTTGCACTCAATTTACCATTGATCTACAAAATCCCTTGATTGGAGCCTCCCACATATGAAATTTCGGCACTTAACCCGGCGAAAAGGCAGATACAAACAGAGCATCAGCCATAGGTACTCCGTTTTTGTTGATCGTTTTGTTCGAGTAAAAATATGAGGCGGCGGTACTCACTCTCGAACCTTCGTAAAATTTGAACTATAGGCGTCTACACCTTTCATGACGATCTCCGACCCGTTGAAACTCACTACCAACATTTCTTCATTCTGCCTGACGGTCGTTGGCGGATGAGGGATGCATTTTTTGTCCTGTTAGATTTCCTGCTATCTAGATCAGTATTTCCTCTACTTCTGCTCGATGCGTTATGATAGCTACTAGAGCCTCGAAGATTTCCTTTTTGCCCTTCTCACACTTAATGATCTCCAGTGTTCAGGGCATCGCTCCGAGCTCGCCGACCGTCAATTTCAATAAATGTGAACAGCAAAGGCAAGGTTGACCCCTGGACTGCACCTTGAGCGGCCTCAAGACCAGCAAAGTGTACCTTACATCGAGTATCTGTAGCGATACCAGCACCTCCTTGTCGACCATCTTATAGTACACTGATTTGTGGTGGAGTCAAGCTCAAAATCGAACACCGTAGTGTCGAGAACCTGACCACCATCGTGCCCGGCCTTCCAATTTACGGGGGGGGGGTACACCGCGAGCCTTCGCCTTCGATCCGATCGGAACGTCCGCTGCTGGCAGACGACCGATCATCAACACAGGACGCCTGGCCCGATTTGTTCTTCATCTCACCTTGTGTACCCGATGGAATGGGCTGGTAACACACTCGGTGGATCGGTGCTGGGAATTGACTTGTGGTCTAAATGTGGGGGACCGTGCTGGGTAGTGTACTCCGGGCGGAAATCTTCACTCGGGTACGGGTAGACCAGTTATACTTGGAGTGAGTATACTCCAAAGGGAAGATCGTTCAACCGATCGTAGAGCCCGACCAATATGAGAATAAAACTCCAATAATCCAATAGGTAGATCCAAATGAGAACGTGATATACTCCACCAACGATATCTCCACGTAACAATACAAAAGACTTAATAACACGTTCCAAACGTGCGTAACTTGAACTTGAGAATCCGGCCAAGGTGTACTACCGTCGAGGGACTTCCGGCGGGCCAAGTGCGTCCGTAACGCGTCCCGGTCGGGTATAATGAGCTGGAGGGGATTATTCGACCCTCCGCTCCCAAACACTCTGCGGCGTGCAGAGGCGACTGATGTACGAAGCGAAAAAGCTAGCGACTTCTTGTTGAGTTTAAGTGAGGCCTAAACGGTAAAACCAAAAGCAAGCAAAACCAAAACTAACCTACCTACGGTTCCCAATATGTACACACATGAAAATATGTAAGTACACGCAATCTCATGTGACTTAGCAAAATCCATGTTCTTGACACCTCTTGCACATGATAGGCTTAAAATCCTCCTGGATTTCCACCAATCCGATCGCCGATAAGCCGATAGGTCTGCTGCTGATCGGAAGCAACCGGAATTCTTGAGTCCGCTTCACCACAGCCGCCCCTGAGTCGTGTCGCAGCCGCGCAACGGTAGCGGCCCGATCTCACCATATCCAGATCTTCAAACAAACAAACTTCACCAATGGACAGATCTCCGAGTCCATCTTCACCAAGTACTTGCCTTGCACACCTGATCGTCTAGTAACCTCTCTTGACATTCTTTGGTACAGGCGCCCTGCGTTCCTCATCACCCCATCTCGATTCGCCAACCAGATCGGCCCGATCTGACAGCCCTCTCAGTAATTCAGAGTCCGACACACTGGACAAGCTTCAGATCGAGGCCGATCAGCTCCGGAAAACGGTCCGTGAGCTCCAGTCCCAGTTAGGCATCAGGGATTCTTCACTCCTGCAACTGCGGAAGGAGGTGGATACGTTGATCCCCATGTCCACGAAGTTGCAGGAGGTGACTGCTGAAAACATACATCTCCGGGACCAGATCGCCCAACAAGCAACGCGAGGTAGGTCGATCGGTCTGTTTCCATCTTGGGTCTGTCCTGGCCTTCCTTTGCATGGCGATCAGTTGGCCGCCGATATCGCCAAAGCGTTCGACGCCTTATTCACGTCTGATCGGCAGTCTCATGATCATCGCGATCAGCTCCGACCGATCTTGGACGGGCTGATCGGCGCACGGCACGATCTGTCTCGCTTGGAGGCCTATAGGTCCCACCTCCTGGAATAGCTTGCGGTGGTCGACCGTCAGAGGTTGGAGGACCAGTCCTATCGGACTTTACTCCGCACCCAACATGGTGACCTGGAGAGGCAGATAGGCGAGTTGCAGGTCGTGGTAAGGGAGCAGATCGGGAAGGTCGAGTCCTTCCAGAGCCGATCGGATGCCTGGACCCTGGAGTCAGATCGTCTCTGGGCGACCGTAAACCGGTGCTACCAACAGTTGACTGACTTGTTGCACCGGCGTCCGGCAGCCTGCTCTAGCGCTGTCCGGTCTGCATCGGCCGTTCTGGTCGATCTGCATCAAGACCGGACCCGACGCCACCCATTGACCAAAAGTAAGCACCCCAAAAATTTGCAAACTTCAAAGAAGCGAAAGGACGCGTCGAAGGGCTCAGGGCGCGGGGCTGTGCGTGACTCCGAACTCGAGGAGAAGCGAGCGGTGCTCCAGAAGAAATCCAAGACGCTGGAGCATCTCCCAAGCCCCAGATCGGATGCAGGTGACAAGTCTATCCCCACCAAATCTCGTGCGCCCTCGCACCCCCGCGCCGCTCGCATCAAGTGTATAGAGGTCTCCTCCGGAGAGGACTCGGGGCGCGGATCGAGTTATTCCGAGTTCTTGATCACTGCCTTATCCAATTCTCGGTCCGATCAACGCCGAGGTTCCGTTCCTGCGAAGCCTGCATCGGGGGATAATAAGGCGATCAGCTCCCAGGGTGATGGTGCTGCACCGACGCGCCAGTCGACCGGATCGGTACCTTCGTTACAGCCCGGCCCATCTGGGCTGCGCAATCACGCCCGATTGAAATTGTTGTTAGCCGGAGATCGACCTCTCCCGTCGCTGACTTCGGATGCCACTTCGTCATGGTCATCGTGGCAGATCTGTAGCTTGTACCAATATGCCCTGACCAATCAGATATTAGCCCGATCTCTATCGCGCCCAGACTCCTAGCTTTTTCCTCCAGCTCCAAAGGCTCCTGACGCTTCTGCATGGCGGGAGGACCTGGCCACAGCACCACAAATCGCCCTTCTGTACGCAGATGATCCATGGAAAGTGTTCGTCCGCCCCAAGTTGGGGTCCACGTTTGCGTCGACTGCGTGGATGTCTCGTTCTTAGGTCGAGTGAAGTACTTCAACGAAACTTACAGCCAAGCGATCTGGGAGTCTACGCACTATCTAGTGCTTACTCCTGGTCGAGCGCAACATGATCAAGGCCTAATCTCGTTCCAGAAAAACCGAAAGAGGCGCCGGAGTCGGGCGGGCGAGGCTTGGCAGACCCTATGCCAGTTCGTTCTGGGAGGGATGCTGGCCCGCGAATGCTACATCGACATCTTCTTATATCCTGTTGTTCTCCATATGGCCAAGCGTCGGGTTGATAAATCTGGGGTATTAGCTGACGACGGCGTCTGGTATCCCGGTCTTCATTGTGACGAGCCGGTCACAGACCTGAAGGACTCTTTGGCCCAGATCAATCGGAAGGAGCCGTGGCGCAATCAGCACCAGGACCAGATCGGAGACCATCCGGTGCTGACTATCGGCCGTCTTTGGGCGATTGCGATTCTTGATCCAGCAGTTAGCTGACCAGATAATCCATAATACATGTCATCATTCTTTTTACATTCCTGATCATCCAATCACTTGACCAAATTCACCAATTTCTCCAAACTTGCACCAGCACGTTATAATACACAGTTTCCATCCACATCGCGAAAATCATCACCACGTTCATCATTCCACTACTCCCGTTCATCACAGTTCATCACAAAATTCACAATAATTCAGTCCTTACACATATTCACACCGATAGATATACTAATCGGTGCTACTGTGTGTCTTGATCTTCGTCTTCATGAGTCTGCATCACTGCGAAGAGATTCCGACTGACTCGTTCTCGCTCGAACTCTCGTAGCAGTGCTCCACAATTTAGATAAAGTTCGTCGATCCAAGTTGCTTCGTCATGATTCTTCCAGCGGACCAGATATTCTCGGTGGGTGCGACCGAAACGTGTCTTCTTGACCGATCGGACATCTAGCACCTTTTACACCTCGAATTCTTCCTCCTCCAATGTCCTTTCCCAACTGCCCTCCGGCAGCAGGGCCTCATCAAAATTGAACCTCTCCGCTTCATCCACCAGACAGGTCATTTTAGGCCGATCGGGGAATTCTCTGACCAGCTTCAGCTTGGACACATGCACGATCGGAAAAAAATTGTAATCTGTGCCGATCGTGATCAGACGGGCAGAGTGCTAACCGATCAGCTCTGCTACACGTAAAGGACCGTGCCACATATGACCCAAATTCTTCGCATAGCCTTCCTTGACCCGATCGAGGTATAACCATACCCTCGCCCCTGGTTCAATACCATGAAGGCGGACCTGATCGTTATTCCGATCTGCTCGATCTTGCGTAGCCTGACGCAACTTTTCATTGACGACTTCTTTCGCATATTGATAGTGCTTCTGGACCTTCATACTCCAACGACGGGTATCGCGATCGCGGGTCCGAGTGCAGCTGATCGGTATCGCCGCTTCAAGTGTCGATCGAGGGTCACATCCATACGCCAGATAAAAAAGCGTTTCTCCTCGGAACCGATCGGTTGAAGAGTTGAGTGTGAATACCAGTCTTTCTGCATACTCGTCCCAGTCACGTTAGTCCGGTCAGCCACATACATCTCGATCGCCCTTGTGATTGTTGCACCATGCGTTCAGCCGATCCGTTCGCTTGCGGACGATATGCCATCGTCTCGCTCTGCTTCTGGCCTAGCATGTTATTGAACGATCGGAACACATCATCCATAAAACCGGGTTCCAGATCGTGTCTGATAACTTCGCTGGCGCCGAACCTTCTGAACACGCATTCCTCGTAACTCTGGGCGATCTGCTCCGCAGATCGGGATGCATTAGACTTTGCGATCACCAGACCAGTGAACAGGTCGATCCAGATCAGCAGTTCAGTGTTGCCGCGCGTCGATCTGGGCAGCGACGGTATGTGATCCATTGCTATCACCTGGAAAGGGTAAGTAGCCTCTATATTCCCGGGCGATCGCCCCTTGATTATCGGTCTGCCCTTTCCGGTCTCGCAATCCGTGCAACAGCCCACATATTTCTGCACGCTCCGAAAAAGTCCTCTCCAGTCAAATTGGGCCCTGATCTTGTGATATGTCATGCCTACGCCCTGATTTCCCCCCTCTATACTCACATGGTAGTGATGAAGGACATTCGGCTGTAGCAACTCAGGGATCACCAGCTTCACCAGTCGATCTCGATCGGCACTGTCTTGGTCAACATCAAGGCAGTAATATAGCAATCCATTGTCATCCACATCGTAACTGTCCGCGATCTTGGTACACTCTTTCGCTTGATCATTCGTTAACTTGGACAGTTCACCGCGCAGATAGGCTTTCAGGTTGACGATCCACTCTTCTTCGTCCTGAGTCTTGAGGATCCGTTCCACCCTTAGGTTTTGTACAACGTACTCGCTCATCCTTTCCTTTGGGAACGATCGGCGAGACTTCTGAGTTCGCGATCTAGTCACCGCCATCACATGCACCTGATCGGGGCTGTTCTTGGGCTTGATCAACTCCGGGAGCCTGTTTATGTCCATAAGTTCATGTAGAACGTCCTCCTCGGTGATCGTCACACCGATCTGGTCCCTCATGGCTTGGGTCGCGAGGTGGTCGGCGCTTCTGTTCCAATCCCGTTTCACGTGCAATAGCTCGTGGTTGGGATAGTCTTTCAGTGCCTTCATCACCCGATCATTCATCAACTTCAGCCGTGGTGCCTTACAGTCGATCTCCCCGGTGATCTGCCTTATCAATAGGTTGGAGTCACCACATATGATGATCCGCCCTTTCTTTTGTGATGACAGCAGATCAAGACATAGAAGGAGTCCCCGATATTCCGCCTCGTTGACCGTTATGTCAGGCGTGACATCGGCGGCGGCTGCTACTATAGACCACTGTGATAACTTCCACAGTATGGCACTATAGGAGCCGACGTTCTTCTTCACGCTAGACGATCCGTCGAAACTCAAGCCCAGGAGTTCCTCATCCCGATCGACGATCGGCGGCGGCCGTGAGATTGATTGTCGGGGTTGCTTCCTTGGGGCAATCGCCATCATAGCTTCATACACTTCAGACCGAGGGGTGATACTGGCAGCCAATGTGCCCAATATCTCTTCCTTCCCCTTGGTGCACTTGACGACCTCGAGGGACCACTGTGACAGGATCGCTGACCATCTGCCGAGCCGACCGTCCATCCCATTGGCCGATAGTAGCCAGGCCAATATCGACTTTCTCGAAAGAACTTTTACAGATCGGCCGACCAGTAGGTTGTAGCACACATCCAAAATCCGTAGTAAAGCCAGAACTTCTTTTTCGAGGATCCCATAGTTGACTTCATTCGGCTTCAACGTCCGGCTCGTAAAAGTGACCGGGTGGTACACTCCATCATGTTCTTGCACTAGAGGCAGAAATGGCCCACTTACTAGCATACACAATGATGATCGGCATTTTTTCCGGATAGAAGTGCCTGAGAATCGGTGCCGTCGCCATCTTGGCCTTCAGCATACCGGAAAAAAACTATGCACACTTCATGTTGTCATCTACCTCCACCGGCGGAAAATATGCAGGCAGATCGGAGTCGCAGCCCTCTCGTAAAGTTGCCCGATCTCCTTCGCGCAATATATGGTAGTCGACTTCCTGGAGATCGTACAGCACGGCCGCGTAGACCGCGAAGTCTTCAATGAAGCGGCTGTAGTAATTCAGGCTCCCTAGGAAGGACTGCATTGCATTCAGAGATCTGGAAAACGGGAGGTTGCTCAGTGACTCCAGATCCTTAGGATTAGCCTCCAGCCCACTGATTGATACCATATGACCCAAATAGGCGACCTTGGACATGCCCCATAAACTCTTCACAGCACAGATCGACAGGTTCCAGCGATCAAACGTCTACAACAACCGTTCAACCTTCTCGAACAGATCGCTCCATGACGAAGCAGCGATCAGTATGTCGTCGATATACGATCGCCTCCCCAGAACGGACGGTCACCTTTCCCGATCGGGTTCACCCTCTGTAAATACATCATGGTTTTCGGTGGGGTCCCGATCGGTACTGATCTTGAAATGTCCATACAGTGCGTTGTCGATCAGCCTCTGGTAGAGCTGGGGCGCGTTCTTGAAACCGAACGGCATACGGTTCCAATCGAACAGACCTAACGGCGTAACAAATGCGGAAATCTCGCGAGCCCGATCGGTCATCGAAACCACCCAAAATCCTCTTGCCATATCCAATGAGCAATACCATAGGGTCTTGGCGAGATCTTCTAGCAGATCGCTGGTCAGCGGCATCGGGTACACCATAAGCTTGGTCAACCGATTTACCAACCGGTAATCGGTGCGCAACCTGATGTCGACGCCGTTCTTCTTGAACACAATCACGATCGGCGAGGCCCACGGCGAGGTCGACGGTTTAATAATCTTGGTATCCAACAGTCCTTTAATAAGATCAGACATTTTTTCGCGGTACTGTGGCGCCACACGTCGGCATCGCTGGGCGATCGGCTTGGCATCACCAACATCGATGTCACAGATCGCTCCGCGAGCAGCAGGGGGTAAGGCATTGCCTTTCTCGATCAGCAAATGTTTCTTCTTCCATATGATCTTCTTAAGCTGATCGATCTGGTCGGGACTGTTGATATCCCGATCACCCACTTGTAGATCGTCCAAGGTGCCAGAATCCATTGATGGACAAGGAACAGCAAAAGTGTTCTTAGACCGTGTCTTTTGACAGCATGGTCTACCCGGTTCCGTTGTGTCGGATCGGAATCCCCGTTTTACGGGACATTTTTGGGGGGCGCTGTTTACGGTGCTGGTCACCACGCTCCTCATGTCGACTGCGGATCACCCGCAGACGGACGGTCAAACGGAACGCGTTAATTGCGTTGTAGAGGACATTCTCCGGAGTTTGTGTCCGGATTCTCCAAAGAGTTGGGGTGAGATGCTCCTATGGCCGAATTTGCCATAAACAATTAGGTTCATGAATCTACGGGGTTTACCCCGTTTTACGTGAACGGATTAAAGAATGGAGGTTTCCGTTGACGCCACGTGTGTGTGGCCCAGGGCTTGAGGGGGGAGGATTCCCTGATGTCAGCCCTGTATATGTGCGAATGCACATCGATAAGTTCTTATCGACGCGCCTTAGTGTCTTACGACACGTCTGCAATGCCACGTCGGAAAGCCAATACAAGCAGAAGGAGAAGGCTGACCGCAAGGGGCGGCGTAACGAAAAGGTTTACAAAGTAGGAGAAAGTGTTTTATTAAACGCTAAAAATCTTCCTACACATGCAGTTTCTAATGTTTTAAGAAAAAAACTGCGCCCCAGGTTTTGTGGGGCCTTTCAAGGTGCTAGCCCGAAAGGGCCTGGTGTACAACTTGGATATTCCGAAGGCGATGCGTACGCATCCAACCTTCTATGTTGTATGCTTAAGCCATACCAGGACCTGGAGGCGGGTCCCTTTTGGAGGAGGATGAGAAGGCGGATAGCCGTATGATCCGTAAAACGCGGCAGGGCGGAGTAACTCCGACAGGGTTAAAATGCGACCACAAAGCTACGCAACGGTCGACTCGAAATAGTCAAGCTGCCTCTAGATGCGGTCGATCGCACTCCCCTCATCGTGGAGTCCCTCCTGGACTTCCAGTATGCGACGGCTGTGACGGTCAGAACGCGCGTAAACCTCACGTCGCAATTGCGCGACCTCCTGTTCCAGTTCTCGACTCGGAGGGCATTCCACATATCCATGAGGAGAGCCGGATGGCGCGACCACATCAACGGTTTGAAATCCAGTATCTGGTAAAGTGGAAGGGTTATCCACATTCACAGAATTCGTGGGAGTCTGAGACTCCCCTGCGGCAGGATTTCCGAGACGTCGTTGACGCTTCAAACGGGAGAATCCCGCTGCGAGTCGACGACCAAAGGGGCGGGAGAAGCCTCTTCACTCCCAGTAGTTGGTAGTTCGCCGGAGGCAGATGCGGCGCTCGCACTGTTCCCCGGCACCGCAGTGAGGGCATGGGCGCTAGCATAGCACGTGAGATAAGGGGAACGTAATTGCCCCATCGCTTTGGCTCGGGCAAACGCCAAGCGCAATTACCTCTCTATCCGAACGTCACGTTCGGAATAGCTCTTGTACAGCTTTAAAAAGTCAGGGAGACCTCTCTCCCTTTCCGCCCTAGAGCGGAACTTCTGCTCTGCCTCATCGGCATCTTCTCCTTGTAGAAGAACAAAGGGAACCTTTAGGAGGTTCTCAACAACGGCACCCTGTTCCTGTTTTTCTAGGACCTCTCGGTATAGGGCAGCAGTGAACTGCTTCTGCGCGAGCAGTCTTTCCCGTAGTTGTTTCCGGCGTGTGATTTAACGCCGCTGTACAGCCGCAGGGCAAGGGCTATGGAAGGCTTAACCCCTCTTTATCTCTCCCTTAGCCCACTTTTGGAGGTCACGAGGACCGTCAAAGTGATAGGCCGCCCGTGAAGGGCGTTTAGGGGCGCGCGATGCTGCCTCTCGTGCCCGTGCAGCATGTTGAGCTTCCTGGGCCACATCCAATTCGTTGGTGATGGTCGCCTTCGGCGACCCGGATATGCCATCCGAAGCTGGTAAGGGTGGCGGACGAATTAGTCCATTCTCCCCACGTGTGGGGAACGGATTAGGCTGCCGACATTGCCGTTAGGCGTTGTCAGCGCGGTCATCCTTAGGGGAGATATCCGCAAGGGCCCCCTCCTCCGAGATACCGGAGTCGGAGTATTTGTCTTCCCCTTCTCGGGGAGAATCTTCACCACCACTGAAGGTGTTCATTTGATGCCAGAGTTCTGGCAGTTGGGGTTCCCCACTATAATTTATTATTGCGTATCAATAGTCTTGATGGGGGAGGATGTAACAGGGCTACATTGAATTACGTTGGTGTACGTAAATACACAACGGTTGAGGTCAAGTATTGACCGGTCCGAAAGGTTTGGACCTATTGGTTGTTATAACCAATCAGGGCGAGAGCCCTTAGTGAAGGCGTGGCAGCATGCCACGTGTTGGTACACAGGAGGCGTACATTACATTTCAGCTAGGTACGAATTGAGTAAGTTCTACCAAGTATAGTTTACATTAGTTTATTAATTAGGCGTATCGCCGCTTAGGGAAAGTCTTCCTCTGTGCGCTAGCCGCACCGTGCGTGTACGCACCGGCTACATCCAAGGTTCTGCTACTGGGCAGAAAACTCCTTCGTAATCCCGCTATGGGAAGCTGATAAAGCCCACTTGTGCGCATACAAGATCATCTTTTGGATCTTCTCTGGGTCAAAATGCTTCAAAAATGACGCAGTCGCATCTTCCTTTTCAAAATGCCAAACGCCATCACTCGTTGCCTGTGTCATATAGTCATCTGGACGGGTGGCGGGCAGGTCGGGGTGAAGTTAATGGTCTCTAGAAGTCCTTCATCTATCTTAATGACTTCGACAGCCGCCTCGGTTACAATTTTCCCGCCGATTTCGCTCACACAGCATGTTATAATCCATTCCCCGCAATTTGTGTAGAACTGCGCCGTAGACGGCGAACTACTCAAAAAACGATGCGCAGCTCTTAGGGAACTTAAGTGGAAGGTTAGGAAAGACCTCAAAATCCTAGGGGCTGGATTTCAGAGATCAATTTTGTGCAAGTCAGCACTCTTGGGCTTTCTCCCAAAACGCTTGCCAAACTTATTTAAAGATTACATCTTTCACACCTTGTCATATAGAACACTTCAAGATGTTGCTGTAACCAATTTATCGTTGATAGTAGACATCGGCTTTAATACTGAAAGATTTTTCTCCGGATAGGATTTACTTTCTGTTTAAGACATCATGGACCGGGGCAGGGCCCTGGTCACCCGTAATTTTGAAATGACCGTATAAGGTATAATGATCAGTCATAGGCAGATTTGGGGTGTTAGGAAGACCAAACGGCATCTTATTCCAATCATACAATCCAAACAAGGAAGAGACACCAAAATTGCTCCAGCCCATTCAGACATAGACACCACCCAGAAAACACGTGCCTGTCAAATGAACAATACCACGACACCTTATACACGTCATCTGGCAGGTGATTAATATGTTTCATCGGATAAATCACTTAGTAAATCTGCTCACTAACCTATAGTCGATGCACAAACGAATATACGCGCCATTCGTTTTGATAATGTTGACTATTGATGACGTCTAACCTGATGTACATGATTGGATGATCTTGGTAACACGTAAAATCATAATCCGTCGGACAGTTTTTCACGGTACCCCGAAGACAGCTTTGAGTGACCAGATCTGCATTTACCACATTTATATCGCATAAAAGTCCATGGTCAGCAAATGTCGCCTCTCCATTTGTTCTTCTTGAACTGCTCTATATCACTGTAGAGTTGGTCCTTCCGTTACCGACCTGCAGAACATTCATTCTGACCTTGGACGGACCAAGCGACATCTTTAGGCACTACTCTATGAAGTGATTACAACCTTCGTGAATGCGTATTCCGACACCACTTCAGTTGGCCCGTCCTGCCAATGGACCTTGCATCTTGTTCGACACGGGCAGCTTCTTGAATGATCCCCGTTGGAAGGCCTATGACTCTGCACGTTTTCCGACCAACCAGATCCTGATATGTTTTCTCATCTCGGCATTAACCGTCTCGGCCGCTTCTTTCACCAATTTACCAGCCCGGATTTTTTCGAGGGCACTGATTTTTTGCTGGACATCTTGGTGGGGATGTGGTACCCGTATTCTCCACCATCGCCGACGTATCATCTACTATTGACTCCTCATCGCTGACCAGGTAGGTGGTCGAGTGTCAGACCAAAATTTACCACTCCACATATCGTCTGAACCCACCGTATATATCTGGGCTGACAAGGTTTTGCTCTCTGCCATCACATTGTCACAACAATCGCTTCCTGCAAAATTAGAGGCTGATCTGAGTTGCATCGAATCTAAGTGCCCTTCCCTGACGAATGTCGACATCCATCACTCTACACGACAGCCATAATTTATGCCGGCGATGGCGAGAACGCAAGATAACATCTGTTAATCTGCCGACCTAAACGGTCGTTAATTCTCCCAAACGCATGAACTGCTTTATAGCGGATGTAGTCCAGCTAAATGGATCTGAATTTAACCGTCACTCCATTGGCATGTCTAGCAGAGTAGCGGCAGGAACCAAGAAGTACAGCCCCAAAATATGCCAGTCACTCGATCCAAGCATTAAACTAGCAGTCGAACGAACGTGCAACTGTGATCTTGACTCAAGTTCTCCCTTCCGTCATATAAGAGCTTTCTCTATTCCAATCAATTCTTATTTTGTGTTTCGTCAGTTTGACACCCAACGTTTCGAGCAAAAGTGGCATCAATATAAACTTCCGCCCCGGAGTTAATACAATCATGGCTCTTTCATTATTAATTTCTCCAATGGACTTTGCTTGTTTGAACCGGGGAGAGACACTTCCATTATCTGCGTGACTCCACGGACAGCAAATTAACTCCATAAATAATGACATTTGAGCTAGAAAAATCATGCACGCGTACCCTGTTTACCGGAAACCCCCCAAGGATAGTGCCCAAACATCGACATACCATATCGTCAAGTTCACACGCACTTTTGGTTGTCTCTTCTTCGTCTCTCTTACTCCTTACACCGACATATGCTTTATATTACCTCGGACTGCCTGCTTGAACCAGAGTCCGGCTTGGCGAGCGCTCGACTTTGGGGGGCAGCAGCCAGAAAACTTAGTTGAGATATAACATTTCATCATCATGTTAAAGAATTATTACATTGGGCACAGTCCCTCTTCGTGCACATCCCCATACGTCTAGCGGGTGAAGAGACAATGCTTGGTTGGGTGACCTTTCCTATCAAATTTCTTGCAGCTCAGTCTCTTCCAGCAGCCTCGATCATCGTGCTCTATGGTACCTGTGCTTTGAGGGGTGTAGTTTAGTATGGTATGGGTGGCCTTTCTGCTGGTCGATTTGTGTCTGCTTTGAGCGGATATGTCTGAGTCTCCGCTGTGAAAAGGTGGAGTGACTGTTCTTCCTCGGATTCTCCACTGGAAATATTCGCTGTCGGAGAACAGCACTGCCCTGGTGGGCCTAGGAGAGGTACTCTGGAGCTGTCTCTAGTCCGATACCTTCCCGAAGACCGACGGGGACGTGGGTACTTCGATTCTTGAATCGCTGATGAGTAAGTAGCATTACCTCCAACCATCGGCGTTTTTGAGATGCAGGGTCAGCTAGTTCTTAATATCTTAGGATACGGATAAGTTGTTCAACATGTTCCCCTCAATCTCTAAGATCGCCATGCTCTTTGACGGGCAGGTTCGAGCTACGTTCATGCAGTGTAAGTACTCGATGGACATCTCGTGCCGGCGTTGCATCATATGATTGTAGCCGGTAACAACGCACGGTGCGGCTAGAGCACAAAGGAAGACATTCCTTAAGCGGCGATACGCCGCTACTTATCCGATACGCCCTGATCTAAGGGCTAAGTGGGAGATTGCTATCTCACTCGGGTCCAAGTCTCCATGAGTTCACAGTTAGTAAACACTAACGCCTTATTCTAAGGCTTCCCTTAGTAGGGAGTAGCTAGGGGAGGTGATCCTCTGCTACGACTGTAGCCGGTGCGTACAGGCACGGCGCGGCTAGCGAACAGAAGAAGACTTTCCTAAAGCGGCGATGTGCCGCTACTTAGACGATACGCCCTTATAAAAGGGATTAGTAAGAGAGAACTCTCTTACTCGGGCCAAGATTCCACTTTGGTTTACTAGTTAGCACAAGCTAACGCCTTAACACAAGGCTCCCTTAATAAGAGGGTACCTAAGGGAAGAACTTCCCTTACGCTACTACACTCACTACGCGCGCGACCGGTCGAGGTCGATCGTCCAGTAGTTTTTGAGTGAAATGTAAACTGAATGTATATTTAATATGTAATTAGCCTAAATTAATTTAAACTAATTTAATATATATATAATACTAAGTAGAGCTTACTAAATTCGTACCTAGCTAAAATGTAGTGTACACCACCTGTGTACTAACACGTGGCTGGCTGCCACGCCTCCACCAAGGCCTCCTGCCCTGATTGGTTAAAATAACCAATGGTCCAAATCTTTCGGACCTGTCAATACTGACCCCAACCGTAGTGTACTCACGTACACCACACATACTAAATGTGACCAGAATGTAACCCTGTTAAATCCTCCCCCATCAAGACTATTGCTTACGCAATAAATCAATTTTAGTAGGAGAACTCCAACTGCAAGAACCACTGGCTAACCATGAGCACCATTAGTGGTGCTAAGGATGGAAACTATTCCGATAACTCAGAATGGATGACCTTGGGGGTATCTCCCCAAAGGCTGACCACTCCGACAGCGCCGAACGGTGGTGTCGGTCATCCAATCCATTCCCCACCCGTGGGGAAAACGCGCTAACTCGTGCGCCATCTCTACCAACTACGGATGATGCATCCGGGTCGCCGAAGGCGACCATCACCAATGAACCGGACACGGTTCATGAAGCCCGACATGCCGTACCGGCACGGAAGAGACCTCGTGACCCTCAAAAGAAGGCTAAGAACGAGGTGAAGAGAGGTTTAGCCTCCTATACCCCTGGTCCTGCGGCCGTACTGCCGCGTGAAATTGCGCGCCGGAAGCATCTCCGGGCCAAACTGCTAACGCCTAAGCAGTTCACTGTCAAGTCCTACCGAGCGCGCCTCGGGAAACAGGCACGTGGTGCCATCGTAGAGATCCTCCGCGGGGTTCCCTACGTTCTCCTACGGGACGAGAGTGTCGAGGACGCATAACGGGAATTCCGCGATTGGGCGGAAGGAGAGAAGCGCCTCCCCAACTTTGATGCGCTGTACAACAGCTTTTCCGAACCCGACGCTCGGGTAGAGAGGGAGTTACGCTTGGCATATGCCCAAGCCAAAGCGCAGGAACAATACCTGCCTCTTACTACAAGCGCCCTGATCTCGATGTGGTGCCGGAGAGCAATGCAAACTCTGCATCTGCCTCCGGCAACTCCCAACTACTGGGAGTAAAGGGTCTTCTTCCGCCCCTTTGGTCGTTGACTCTCAACGGGATTCTCCCGCTCGAAAGCGTCAACGACGTCACGGCAATTCTTCCGCAGGGGAGTCTCGGACTCCCACGAACTCTGGGAATGTGGATGACCTTTCCACTTCACCAGGTACTGGGTCTCACCCCGGTGGTCGCGTTGTGCCATCAGACGTTCCACATGGTAATATGGGGCTCCCTCCGTATCGAGGACTGGAGGAGGAGGTCGCGCATTTGCTACGTGAGTTCCATGAGCGCTGTGATAGACACAGCCGTCGCATCCTGGATGCCCAGAAGGGACTCCGCGACGAGGGGAGTGCGAATGAACGCATCGAGGGGCGGCTTGCCTCCCTCGAGTCTCTCGTTGCGGAGCTTCAGGGTCGTATTTCGACCCTGTCGGTGATGTTCCGACCCGTCGTGCCTTTCGGCTATCCGACTTCCCACCCTCCTCCAAGAGGGGACCCGCCTCCGGGTTCTGGTATGGCTTAAGCATACCCACATAGAAGGTTGTATGCGTACGCATCGCCTTCGGGATGTCCAAGGTATACGACAAGCCCTTTCGGGATAGTACCTTAAAAGGACCCACAAATCTGGGGCGCAGTTTATTCCGCAACACGTTGGAAACTGCATGTGTAGCAAGATTTTTAGAATTGTTTATGGCAAGTTCGGCCATAGGAAGCAGCTCACCCCAACCCTTTGGAGAATCCGCCATAAACTCCGGATAATATCCTCAACAACGCGATTAACGCGTTCCGTTTGACCGTCCGTCTGCGGATGATCCGCAGTGGACATGAGGAGCTTGGTGCCCAGCACCCTAAATAACTCTCCCCAAAACTGTCCCGTAAAACGGGGATCCCGATCCGACAAAACAGAATCGGGTAGACCATGCTGTCAAAAGACACGGTCTAGGAACACTTTTGCTGTTCCTTGTCCATCAATGGACCCTGGCACCGCCGCCAGGTGAGCCATCTTGCTCAAACGGTATATAAAGACCAATATGCCGGTGTTCCCGGCCTTATCCTTCGGAAACCCGAAGTTAAAATCCATTCTAATGGATTTCCAACACTCCGTTGGAACCGATAAGCTCGCCAAAGGCGTAGCTGAACTTGCAGAGGGTTTAACCCTCTGACAGGTCTCACAGGTGCGTATATACGCACCGACCCACTTATACATGTTGGGCCACCAATACAAAGCGCTCAAAGCGCTGTAGGTCTTATCCCGACCTAAATGACCCCCGTTAGGGGCGTCATGTGCCTCAAAGAGGACTCTGTACTTTTGTAACAGGACTGATCCTGTTACGGGCTTACATTGTATTTTGCGAGGAAGCGCGCAATACAATAAGGGCAGGATTAGTTGGTAACAGCTAATCCTATACTAAAAGTAAATATAAGTATTTACTTATTCTTTAGAACGCAAAATTAAGAGTGTTTATTAAATGGGGGGTTAGCGGCTAACAGTATAGTAATTACCTAACTAATATAATAATATCAAGTATTAAACTAACTGTACTATTAGTTAACCTGCATGATTCGGTATTTATACCGAATCGACTTTTCCTTCGTAGATTATAATAACTTATAATCTCTTATTTAAATTTCAGACAACGCGTCTGAAACTAAACTGTGATATTCTAACTTGAATATCAATTATGTAATGGCAACCCATTAAATCACCCCCCACTGATGGATCTTCTTCCTCCGCCTCAGCACTAGGTGCTGAGGTGTTGAGTGACAACAGTGACGCTGAATTAGCAGCGTCAACTACGCAAGGGTCGGAAGACGTACCGTCTTCGAGCACAGATGCTGCTAAGGCGGCATCTGACAAGAAACGGGGAGATGTTGCTAATGCAACATCTCGCACGATGACAACACCGAATGGTGTTTTGCCAGGAAGGGTTCTTCCATGTTCGGAGACAGTTCTGACTCCGAACAAAGTGATCGGGGCACGGCTTTCCCCACGAAAGGGTCTAGCGAGTCGAGACTCGCTAGGTGCTCATCGCCTAACAGCGATGATGACTCTGGTGTCGCTGTCAGCTATGACAGCGACAATGATTATTACAGGTGGTTGCGGGAACGCAGCGCCCACCTGGACCAAGTACTTCTCCACGTCGGGGTGATTTAACACCGGCGCGTGGTGTTGAATCAGGCGGTGTTCCGCCTGCTAAAAGAGCTCGAACAGAAGCGGCGGCTGCCGCTTCCAAAGCGTATCATCGTACGGAACCACATGTTCCGTACAAAGTGGGGTTTTGGACCCCTGGCTGGGCTATTGCCCCCAACAATGGCGGTCACCGTAAACGGGACTGCCAGTATACGTTGTTCGATATTAATGTGCTGGATGACTGCGAAGACATCCAGTCACGTCGATTCGATCGAAGTACAGACGATAGGCGTCTGTACTTTATTGACCTCTTTTTCCAGGTTCGATATTATTCGAGCCGGAAAGGGTCAAGGAAGAAGAGGGACGATAAAGACGCCCTGACTCAGAGTTGGAATGCTTTTGTTGACAACTACAACAAAAGCCCAGATGATTACGTGAATAAAGTTCACGTAATGCGCGAGCGCTTTTTAAAGCACTCACGAACAGGCAAAATGGAATACATCCATTTTTCTTGCATCAAAGAACGGTTGAACTGTGGTGTCCCTTCTCACCTCGTTTGACTGCGGTGTACGCATGGCGCTCCTCGTCTGTCAGAGGAGGAGTTGGGGGGGGGGGGTACGGTGGTTTTTCAGTACCCGCCGAAATTCAGGGTTTAATTGATACCCTGAATGCATCAACACCTACTGTTGATGCTACTTCGCATTATGAGTTTGAGACTTCTTCTCAAATCAGTCAAAAGGTCTGGGGCGTCGGCCCTCAGAACCTCAATCGTCTCCCAAGAGTCGAACTCTTGGGGATATCCCAGCCAGCGTACCAAGTACTCGGTACGCTGCCCCTTCTTCGAAGGCACCGAGCGCTTCAAGATCAAGCGCTCGAGGATATATCGCTTTTTCCCCTGATTATCAATCAGGGGCGGCGGAGGTTGAGAATTCTATCGCCGTTGTTGTTGCGGAGCATGGTTTTTTGCTCCTCAAGATCGAGGAGGGTTATTCCGCCTTGAGCAGCGATATGTCTCACTGTGTGAAGACATATCGGTCTCTTCGCGAGGATGTCCGCGACATCCTCGGAGCGCACACTGCCCCCCAGCAGAAGAATGATCTTCTGTACATTGAGCTTTCCCGCTATAAGGGAGAGCTCGATCGGCGCACGGCTGATCTTGAGCAGTCGAAGGAGGAGGTAACGACTCTCCGCTCTGCTCATCAACTGCTGGAAGCCGATTACAAGTATCTCTTGGGAGACTTGTAGAAGCACGGTATCGTCCGTGGTTCTGTATCTCGTCGTAAGACGAAGACGAATGATACGATTTGAGCCGCCCAACATAAAATGTTGGGTGGAGCCGCATTGCTGTGGTAATGTCTAAAGTATAGGCATTCCCCCGAATGTCTTGGACCTTGAAAGGTCCAATGTACTTAGGAGGCAACTTCCGTGTAGTGAAGTTGCTTATTGCATGTATAGGCAAATTAGTAGTACTTAATAGTACCAATTCCCCTTTCCGAAATGAGTTTTTGTTCTTCCTTCCTTGATTATCTTCATTTTGCTTCTTCTTATCCAAAGCAGTAGCAAGTGCATCTTTTATATAGCGTATTACAGCTTGGCGCTGTAATACGAATTCATCTACTGCTTTATCAGCAGTAGGTGAGTTGCCATTATTGTCTGCAGCCATTGCTGCAGATACATATTCTTCATATGCAGCTTCAGTTTCAATTGAAGCTGCTTCCGCTTCTACTGTACTTTCAGTAGAAGGGCAATCGTTTTGTTCACAAGTTGCAGTTGCAACTTGAGCATTGACTCGCTCAAAATTTGAGCGTGTCCCTCCCCCACTTAGATTTGGCGTACCGCCAAGTAAAGCTGGGGTTAGTGGATGCCTTAAGGCATTCCCATAGAACAGTGTATGCTTAGTTGAAGCATGCACCGAATTGTTAATCGCGAATTCAATGAGTGGCAGATAGTCACTCCACTGTTCAAAGGCATGTGCGTATGATCGCAACATGTCTCCGAAACAGCGGTTAACCCGTTCCGTCTGCCCATCCGTTTCTGAATGGTCCGCAGTTGACATCTTCAACTGGGTTCCCAACAATGAGAACGTTTCTTGCCAGAAAAGTCCTGTAAATCTCGTATTTCGATCCGAGACAATGTCTTCCGGCATTCCGTGCAAACGGAATACCGTATCAACGAATATCCGCGCTGTTTGAGCGGCGGTTACGTTCGCTGATAGTGTAGTAAGATGTACCATCTTACTGAAACGGTCTACAAAGACCACTATTCCGGTCATCCGACTATTGTCGGGTGGAAGACCGAATACGAAGTCCATTGAAATGGACTTCCAACACTCTGTCGGAACCGGCAGGGATTGCAGCGGAGGCTGTGCAGACTGCGCAGGCTTAACGCGCTGGCAGATCTCGCAAGCGCGTACGTATTTCCGTACCCACTTGTACTGGTTTCGCCAGTAAAAGTCACGTGCGAGAGAAGCGTATGTCTTCTCTCGACCTAGATGCCCCGAAATCGGTGCATCATGATACTCAAACATAATTTGATCTTTGAGATCATCGTCGTTTGGAACGACGATGCGACTTTCATCTTTTTTGGACTGTGCTGTAAAGCAGCAGACCATCGTGCAGTCGATATCGATGCACGCAAGCGCGGAGGAACTCTGGGAGTTCGTCGCGCTTCTCACTTGATTGATTACTTAAGTAATCAATCAACAGACGTGTCTCCTCGTCTGTTTTGTACGACTCGAGTACTTGTCGTATAATTGACGACGACAAAGCAGTGCTACGGATCGAGTTTGCACTGGCCCCTTCGGTTACGGACGGTTTCGTCTCGTAATCGGTCCTTCGTGATAGAGCATCCGCTATCACGTTCAACTTTCCGGGTTTGTATTCAACCCTAAAGTTGTACTAAGTAAAGGATGACAGCCATCGAGCCATTCTTTGAGAAATGTGTGGTGAATTCACGGCCATGCGTAGCGACGCATGGTCCGTGTAAACCACAAACGGTCTATCTCCCAATAGATAGATCCGAAACTTGGCCAGTGCGTACTTCATGGCAAGGAGTTCCTTGTCATGCACTGGATAGTTGCGCTCGGCTGGGCGCAACTGACGCGATTGATAGCAGATTACGCGATCACGATCATCGTGATCACGGTGCATCAAAGCACATCTGATAGCGAAATCGCTCGCGTCGCAAACGACGTGGAACAGACGCTCGTTATCAGCTATAGCCAAGACAGGCGCTTCAGTCAAGCTTTGCTTGACTGCATCAAAAGCATCTTGGCATTGGGTATCCCAATGCCATTCGACATATTTCTTAAGTAATTGAGAAAGAGGTCGAATTAACCCAGCATAGTTGCACGAATACTTGTGCAAATATGTTGCCAACCCAAGGAACTTTCGAAGTTCCTTAACGTTGTTTGGCGTAGGCCATTCAACGATCACCCTGATCTTTTCTGGATCAGGACGCACCCCGTTCTTGCCCACAAAGCATCCAAGAACGGGTATCTCAGGTGCACCAAAGGTGAACTTCTTCAGATTTGCATAGAGCTTATCCTTACGCATAAGCTCTAACACTCGACGTAGATGCTCCCTATGGACATCTACATCGCTTTTATCGTGTTCACCCTTACTATGGATGAACACTTCATCTAAATAACTCGGTGCGAATTGTCGCACCGGGCGTAATAGATGCGTTACGCATCTGTTAAACGTAGCAGGGGCATTTCGAAGCCCCTGCGGCATAACAAGCCACTCCCAAAGCATGCCGCTTGGGGTGATTACCGCCGTGAGAGGGATATCCTTCTCACGCATTAGGATTTGATAAAATACATCTCTTAGATCGAGAGCACTAAAGATGGTGCTCCCGCACATGCCATCAATGATGACATCTTTTCGCGGTATCGGCGTCTGCGCCGGTACCGTCGCTGCGTTCAGCTTGTTGTAAGCGTGAACGATTCTCTACCCACCTATGGACTTTTTTACACAAAAGGTGGGGATAGAGTGCGGTGAGATAGACTCCCGCACTTGGCCTTCTTTACGACAAGCTTCGAAAAACTCGTCGATAGCTTTTACTTGATCACGCGGCAACGGCCATTGCCGCGTGACACAATACTTCGTGCCTGGCACGAGCTCAATTTCATGACGAGTTCCCTTATCCTTAGGGAGCTCGCTAGGTACTTCTTCTGGGAATACGTCAGCGTATTCCCGAAGTACCTCATAAAATGGGGAGTTCGCTTTAAGCGACTACCAGCTCTGCGCTTCAAAGCGCTGAACTTTGGTTTGATCATTGGGAACCTCGTTCCCAATGTTTTCCACTTGTAATGTGGATATTCGTTCACGAATATCCACTACATCATCTGTTGCAACGATGATACAGATCTGTTCGATCTGATCATCGTGCAAGTTCTTCATAAACTTCTTCCAGATTAGCGCTGGAAGAGCCATCACCTCCGAACCTTCTTTCGGAAGGTGTTCCATCAACAGAGACTGGGTAGCTAATCCGGTCTCCGTTTGCGTCAAGACGTTGATCGTCTCGACGAAACTGTCCATGCAATCAGACGCACTCGTCCGATTGACTGCTACACGGTGATTACGATTAACCGGGTGCGAATACTCATCATCATGGTGTCCACTGCATACCATGGAATTTTCTTGGCGATCAGATGTGCTCGTCTGATCGGCCGCCTTTTCTGCGACACGGTGGTCTTTATCACCCGTGTGCATTGCTAACGTAACGTGGTGGGCACTGGCCACCACGGAGTTGTGCTCACGATTGCACTCGATCGTGAGTTCACTTTCATCAACACGGAATTCATTCGTCGTGTTGGAACCTTCGGTCGCACAGTGGGTGTTTCCCACTGTGGATACTATTTCATTCTCACGGTGGGTGTTCCCACCGTGGATATCACTTCATTCTCACGGTGGTCTTTATCACCCGTGGAATGTTTCTCTCCAACACGCAACGACTCTTCTGTTGCGTGTGGTAGTCCCTCTGGACTCTCACCAGCGGAGGTACCTTCCGCTGATAGTGTCGGAACAGACTTGGTGGTGCCATCGCTATCCGCCAGACTGTCCGACGCTGCGGTTGTATCTTCTGATACAGCCGGATTACACACGGTGATCAGTTCCTGTGGGTCCTCCGCAGTCGATCGATAGGTTAACCTAGTCGATCGAAGGTTTAAACTTGGACATCCATGGGATTCCAAGTATCACATCGAACTTGTCATCTAAATCGAGGACGATGAATTCATCCTCGAATGACAGTTCATTCAACTCGAAGAGTGTTTTAATCACACGCTTTGGAATAGTCACGGTTGCACCTGTTGCTAACCGGACTGAAAACATACTTCGTGGGGTTTCTACCTCCACGAAGCTCAACAGCGTTAGACTCTGAGTTCTAACGAAATTTTTTGGCGCTCCTGTGTCAAACAAAGCTCGCATGGGGACATCGCTCCCGTGCGGCTTAACCTCCAGGGTGATAAGAGGCTTATCATCACCCTGCAACTTTTGATAGGACATAGTCCCGTCTGGGGCTATTACCCTCACATGCCCTATGTCGGCATGTGGGATAACATTCCCAGTAGGGCGCCCCGCCCCTACTGGTGATTCTCGTTTTTTGCACCAACAGGGTGATGTCCCTGTTGGTGTCGCCGTGCAGCGGACGGTTCCGTCCGCTGACTGCGTGGCACCGGACGCGGTGCCATACACTCATGGGCAAAATGCACCACTTTCACGCATCGATTGCAGCGAATGTTCTTCTTAAATTTCGGTTGCTTCGAGTTCGAAGCAACCGCAACCGATAGGTCCATCGGCTCTGGACCTCCACCGCCCATGCTCTGGCGCGGGTGGCTGTTTCTTGAGACGAAGTGTGAACTTCGTCTGCCCGACTGCTGATTGTTGACATGCTGTTGCGGCATGTCAAAAGCGAAGGGCTGTTGAGCCCTTAGGCTTTACCCAGCATGCGATGACGCTGATCGCATGCTGAACTCTTCATGGATGCTCATATCAATGGTATCCCTAGAGTCTTTGGCGGGTACCGGTAAAGACTCTGTTTTACGGGACCATCATTGAGTCCCTTCATGAATCCAGTGACCTGCATAGCAGGGGGAACCGGCTCATACACAATATTTTACAGCAAATATTGCGTCTTCTGAGCGTAAGCTTGAAGGTCAAGCTTACCTTGCCGGAGTTCCATGAACTCCGGCCGACTACTTAGCTCCATTTCTGGAGCTTCAAAGTTGAGCTTTATCTCAGCTTTTAATTCCTGATAAGTCAGGAACGCAGAGTCATCAGTGGCTCTGCGACTCATCGCCCATGCCCTGTCTCTGCCGCCTAGCATGTTGTGGCGAAGTACGCCTGTTGACGTTCGTCAACAATATTTTGCGCAGAGATGGCATCTTCCACCTCTGCGAACCATCTACGAAGGGGATCGCCCCCTTCACGGGTAAAGGACGGTACTCGAGCCTTTACCACTCCAACGCTATGCGTTGCAGGTGCAGGTGCGGTCCGCGCTGCCTCTTGCGCGGGCCGTGCTGGCTTTTCTAGGTGGTTTCGCCTAAAGCGATTCACCACCTCTATCGCTTCCTCCGGGGGCTTACCCAGGAGGAAGGTAATGATGTCGGTCCCCATGGACCGAACCATTTCTACCGTCTCGTCTTTACTACGCGACGAGAAGTGAGGGAAGTGTTCATTAACCACTTCCAGCGTTCTCTCTCGATCGGCAGGCGGCATGTCTCGCGACATGATGCCGAGCGGCTATTAATCTTCGCTCCGCTAGTTAACTAGAAGAACGGAACTGTGGTCGTTAGGACGGACCACAAAGTGATACCAGGTGTAACAGGACTGATCCTGTTACAGGATTACACTGTAATTGCGAGGAAGCGCGCAATACAATTACTGCAGGATTAGTTGATAACAACTAATCCTATACTAGAAGTAAATATATATATTTACTTAGGTCTAAGAACGCAAAATTAAGAGTGTTTATTTAATGGGTGGTTTAGAGGATAATAGTATAGTAACTACCTAATTAATATAATAATATTAAGTATTCAACTAACTGTACTATTAGTTAACCTGCAAGATTCGGTATATATACCGAATCGACTTTTCCTTCGTAGATTATAAAACCTTATAATCTCTTATTTAAATTTCAGACAACGCGTCTGAAATTCAACTGTGATATTCTAACTTGAATATATATTATGTAATGGCACCCCATTACAACTTTAGTTCCTCATCATGAGGAATAACCACCCGTGGAGTGTCCTCCGCGCTCGTGCTATAATATAGCAAACCGCCACAGTACCTGTAACGGTGTAAACGAGCTTTAGCTCGACTTGACAGGGTTGGCTCAGACGAGCCAAGTCCCTTTCCACCCAACGCGCTGATAAGGGCCGTACACTGTGGGTCCTTCTCATACGCCTGGCGTATGAGATCCACCACAGATGAGGTGATGAATGTCGCGTAAGCGAGCTCGTAATCGGGACGACGCGATAATGCGTCTGCAAGCACGTTCTGCTTGCTAGGTTTATACTTAACCTCAAAGTTATACTCCGAAAAGAAGGAGAGCCATCCGTTGGGAGAGATGAGGCGACTTCGTCGCTGTCCGTAAGGACGCGTGGTCAGAATAAACCACGAACGGATTAGAGCCGAGTAGGTGAACCCTAAATTTGACAAGGGCATACTTAATAGCAAGTAGCTCCTTATCATGAACGGTATAATTCCGTTCCGCAACTTTAAGCTACCTCGACTTAAACGCAATCGCGCGTTCTCGTCCCGCATCGTCTGCTTGTAACAAAGCACATACAATTGCGAAATCGGAGGCGTCGCAGACGACGCTAAAAGGTTTCCCAGAGTCTGGAAGAGCGAGAACGGGAGCTTTCAACAAGCTCTTTTTACCGCTTCAAAAGCGTTTTGGTGTTTGGTTTCCCAACACCAATCAACGTCCTGCTTAAGAAGATCGGTTAATGGCTTCGCCATTTCAGCGTAGTTCTCGCTGTAGTTGTGGAGATAATTTGCTAATCCAAGACACTTCCGTAAATCTCTAAGATTTACAGGCGAAGACCACTCTAAAATGGCTTTCACCTTCGCGGGATCCGCCCGCACTCCATCCTTACCGATGAAGCATCCGAGGAAAGGAATTTCCTCAGCACGAAGATACATTTGGATGCGTTTGCATATAACTTATGCTCTCGCATACATTCGAGCACCGCTCGAAGGTGTATAAGGTGAGTCTGAATATCAGACGAGTCGCCTTCGGCGCGACTATGAACGAATATATCGTCGAAGTACGTCTGAGCGTACTTTCTATGAGGGCGAAAGAGTTGAGTCACCAAGCGATTAAAAGTCGCTGGTGCATTCGAAAGACCATTTGGCATAACAAGCCACTCTCACAGCATGCCACTAGGCGTGCTGACCGCTGTAAGCGGAATATCTGCTGCTCGCATGAGCACCTGATAATACCCGTCCACCAGATCTAAGGCGCTGTAAACAGTACAGCCCGCCATATTGTTATGTAGGACATCCTTCCGAGGAATCGGAGTCTGCATGGGTACAGTATCTGCATTCAGCATGTTGTACGCATGCACAATGCGCCACTTTCCGTTCGGTTTACGAACACAAAAAGTGGGAGATGAGTGGGGAGACTTGCTCTCCAGTACCATCCCTGCATCTTCTTTCCCCTTGAAGAATGCGTCGATGACGTCGCATTGCTCCTTGGGGAGAGGCCACTGCCTAGTGACGCAGTATTTGATTCCAGTAACCAATTCGATTTCATGTCGAACTCCCCGATCCGGTGGTAACCCCATCGGTGGGTTGTCACTGATGACATCTCCAAATTCCTTAAGTAAGCAATGGTAAGGGTCCTCAGGATCTGCGAGGATCTTGAGGCCGCTTCGGGCATTCAATGCCTGTTTGGTTTGCACCAAAACTGACTCGTCCATCGTGGATGAGGAGTTCAACTTCCTCTTCCGGACGCAATACGACAACCTCGTCGATTTCACCTGCTTTCCAAGCAGTTCCAAACTCGTTGAAGGACATCTCCTCCAACGACAACAGTTGCCTACCCCAGGCAACCGTTCCAGGCTTACGCCTTCTGTGACAACACCTGTCACACTATTCAGCATCCGATAGGACTGCTAACTACTGGCCTCGGGACTCATCCCGGGACCCAGATGGGGAGTCATTTGCCCCATCTATTGGAAGCGCCTCGCGCCTATCCACAGAGTTATTTACCTCTACCACCGGTGACTCGCCGGTATCACCTAATACGGCGTTGTCGGAATCAATTCCGACGTGCGAAAGAGACGAACTACGGGTCTCACCGCTTGGAAGCGCCTCGCGCTTAACCACAGGGGTCTCTACCCCTACCACTGGAGTCGCAACATTTTCGCCTAACATGGTGTAGTCGGGAACCCCGACCTGCAGAAGAGACAAACTTCGGGTATCTTCTTTAGGAAGAGCCTCGCGCTTAACCTCAGAGAAATCCACCTCTAGCACTGGCGACTCACCAGTCTCGCCTATCTCGGCGCGGGGATTAACCGCCGAATCCCCCTCGTCAAGGAACACTTCCTTGACCTCATTGGGACTGATCATCTCAGACAACCCAATCTCTAGCAACTCACGCCAGTATCGCTTTTGGGATCGAGAGAAGGTGGGTTCACGACTCGCCAATGCTTCACCCGACCGCGAGTGCGTTGAGCCAATGGACTTAGACTTCCAGTCTATCCATGGCTCGTGGCGTTCCAGCCACTTCATGCCCCGAATGAGGTCATACCTCGAGTCCAAATACAGGACTAGGCAACGTTCTAAGTTGTCGAAGTCTGCAAACTTCAGCTTAAGGTCAATAGAGACCTTGGGTACAGAAACCCGTACGCCCGTCGCAATACGGACCGTTACAACATCACGAGAACGGGCCTCTAGGGTCTCGGCATACAGCCGACTCCTCACAACAGAAGCTCGTCTGATATAATTGTCAGACGCTCCAGAGTCTATCAAGACTCCCAAGGCTTATCAAAGCCTTTCACGTCCGAAAGGACAACCAGCAAACCTGGCTGGTACACCAACTCGGTGCTAGAAAACACTGTTTCCCTCGGGGCTTTGTGCTGTCGTCCCCTACCCTGGGTCTTAACAGCACTGAGTGATCCCCCAGTAGGGCGCCCCGCACCTACTGGGAGCCGTCGTTTCCCGACGGCTTGGGCGAGGGCCCTTTTGCCGCCCTCGGCCCCTTCCAGCTACTATCTCGCTGGGGATTTTGTGGACATATGTTCCGCAGATGATCCACGCTTCCGCACAGGAAGCATCTTAGAGGCCCAAGCCGCTGCAACATAGCTAAGAGCTTCGCCTCGAAGCTCTGCGAAAAAGATTTAGAGTGACTCCTAGCGGGAGGTTTCTCCTCCGCTTCGACCTGACTCAGGTCCATGGGTTCGGGACCAACCTTAGAGGAACGAAAGTTCCTCTCGGCGTTGAACGCCATCTTAAACGCCTCCCCCAGGGATGGGGGTCGGCATCCGAACAGTTCCGAACGTGCTGGCCCTTCTTTCAGGACTCCCATGAAGACGGGAATGGACACATCGTCCGAATACGCTTTCGCGTACATCCCTGCCAACAGGGTCTTCAGTTCTTCGACGTATGTCTCCAAGTCCCTAGCGCCCTGACGGCACCTAAAAAACGCCAGCTGATTCTGTAAAACCAGATCAGGCGTGGCGCACATGTCCATCAGCTTTTGCTTAAAGACTTCC
The DNA here is from genome assembly GCA_026184515.1 of Peronosclerospora sorghi. NCBI lineage: Eukaryota > Oomycota > Peronosporomycetes > Peronosporales > Peronosporaceae > Peronosclerospora > Peronosclerospora sorghi. Next base: position 11,707,905 of record CM047585.1, read on the forward strand.
CAGGTTGGTAACACGTTTGTGACCGAATTCGGACACGTAAACGCCCATGTACGGGCTTTGCCCGTAAGATGGGTCAGTGCAAGTCCCACTTGCAAGTGATCAGCGATCACATTCGCTGTGGCGAAGGGCGTTTCGATCTCTCGTAACCACAGATAAAGGTTATCACCCTTCTCACCGGTGAACTCATTTATCTTAAAGGAAAACGGGGGACGCACCCCCGTGGACGTGGAATGACTTCCACTACAACTCGCCTCATTGGCGATAAGGGCATTGACCCTTGCCTTTACGTCCTCAAGGCACTTCTCCACTAGGATCTGCATGCCTTCGTCATCCAGTAAGGATAACAGCCTGTTAAAGGATTCCTTCTGGACGAGGGTTAACCGTTACCAATCGTCCTGATTCTTCCTTTGCAGAGGATGCCGTATCCTACCAACACAGGTGTTGGATTGACTAAAAGTGCTACCAGATGTAGCCGGTGCGTACACGCACGGTGCGGCTAGCGCACAGAGGAAGAATTTCCTAAAGCGGCGAAGTGCCTCTACTTATTCAATACGCCCTTATAAAATGGCTTAGTAAGAGAGTACACTCTTACTCGGGGCCAAGATTTCTCTTTGGTTTACAAGTTAGCACGATCTAACGCCTTGACACAAGGCTCCCTTAATAAGGGGGTAACTAAAAGAAGGACTTCCCTTACACTACAACACTCACTACGCGCGCGACCGGTCGAGGTCGTGCGTCCTGCAGTCTTTTAAGTGATATGTAAACTGAATGTATATTTAATATGTAATTAGCCTAAATTAATTTAAACTAATGTAAACTATATGTAATACTAAGTTGAACTTACTAATTCGTACCTAGATAAAATGTAGTGTTCACCACCTGTGTACTAAAACGTGGCAGGCTGCCACGCCTCCACCAAGGGCTCCTGCCCTGATTGTTTAAAATAACCAATGGTCCAAACCTTTCGGACCTGTCAATACCGACCCCAACCGTAGTGTACTCACGTACACCACACATACTAAATGTAACCAGAATGTAACACTGTTACAACGACACTCACTGCACGCTCGACCGTTCCGGGTCGAGCGTCTAGCAGGATATAGTGTAGATTGTAAACTGATTTCTTATTTAATATATAATTAGCCTAACTTAATAAACCAATGTAAACCCTATGTAATTCTAAGTACAACTTATTTAGTTCGTACCTAGCCTAAAATGTAGTGTACACCACCTGTGTACCAACACGTGGCAGGCTGCCACGCCTCCACCAAGGGCTCCTGCCCTGATTGGTTAAAATAACCAATGGTCCAAACCTTTCGGACCTGTCAATACTGACCCCAACCGTAGTGTACTCACGTACACCACACATACTAAATGTAACCAGAATGTAACACTGTTACAACGACACTCACTGCACGCTCGACCGCTCCGGGTCGAGCGTCTAGCAGGATATAGTGTAGATTGTAAACTGATTTCTTATTTAATATATAATTAGCCTAACTTAATAAGCCAATGTAAAACCTATCTAATACCAAGTACAACTTATTTAGTTCGTACCTAGCCGAAAATGTAGTGTACACCACCTGTGTACCAACACGTCGCAGGCTGCCACGCCTTCACCAAGGGCTCCCGCCCTGATGGGCTAAAACAGCCAATACGTCCGAACCTTTCGGACCGGCCAATACTTGCCCTTAGCCGTTGTGTATTTACATAAACCAACGTAACTAAATGTAACCCTGTTACACGTTCGAAGTCGAACACTACCGGCTTCGGGCTCACCGATTCTGATCGTCGCGCAGACCGGAACACAATCGACGCTAAGCTCGATTTCGTGTGTACATTATTCAATAGAATGGACAATCTGTTTGGGAGCCGACAGAACGTGAATCCCACATACATTACTGCTCTCGGACTTCCAGTTGGTACTTGTTGCATACCGCGTACCGACTATTCTATCGATCCACCGAGGCTAACGATCTTCCAATAAAAGATGACGGAACTCTCGGAGGGAGCGTGTCATTCACTTCCGCCGCCCCCGCCACGGCCACCAACCCCACCTCTCCCGGACCCACCACTTCAGAGTAACCCTTATCTTCCTATGACGAGCCAGAGAAACATGTGCGATATGTGTGTGATGATTCCCTTCTCGCCCTGACTTCTTCTATTATGTCTCGTCGTTAAAAAAGGCATTTGTACTTCATTGCGTTGATAGTATTCAAAGTGCTGCTTCATCGCCCGTCATCACCGCGACACGCCGGTCTCTAACGGAAGAGCAGGAGGACCCGATTCTTTTGGGTGACCAGCCCGAACAAGAGGATACTGAGGATGACATGCGTTTCTTTCCCGCCCCTGAGCGGTACGTGCAATGAGTTCTCATTGCAAATTTTTCAAATTTTTCATAACAAATCCTCTGTGCATATCGTTACACTCACCGTGATGATCCTGATTTATGCTCGTTGTCTTTGCCTTTACTCGTCTTGTTGTTTAACGGTCGATTGATGTTGCATAGTCACAGCAGCGCTGGTATCTCTACGGCCCGGAACCCCCGCCACGAATCATTGCTGAACCATCGAGATGAATCCGGCAGCGAGACGGTTTCACAGCGGAAGGTCTTTCCCGCCAAGAGGGGGGCTTACCAGTCCATTTATTCGGATTTGCGTCGAAGCGGGCGGACATCGACCGTAGACGCAGAGCTGGAGGAGCAGCGCTGGAGTGAGAAAAAGGAGTTGAGACGTGAGGAGGTGAGGGCCAGGTCCAAAGATGTGGAACAGGCGGGGCTGTATAGAATGATAACGGAGCTCATCAAGGCAGGTAAGAGCAGCGAGGAGATAGCCGCCTTTATGAGAAATTTGAACATGTGAGCTACCTATTACGTATTCAGAAAAATATTCGAATAGAATAGTACAGAAATAGGATAATATTATGGTAGAGATGTGGGAGAGGGGAACCTATCTATCGCATCTATTAGCGTAGTCTATATGAATTATACTACTAGAGTAGGATGCTCTTCTGCCCAGGCTACAACATCATCTTTCACTCTACTTCTCCAGCGCGCCGCCGATATATCTCCGTCTTCCTGAATTTATATCCGTTGCAACGGCTCCTCCTCATCCTCGCCCTCATCCTAATCATCCCTCGTTGTGGTAACTATGTTGTGAAGCACAGAGGCGCTGCAACAGTCAAAGGCGCGTTTAAAATACGCCTCACGTCGGATGTGCACCCAATATTCCCGCAACGATGCCCAGCGGGATTTCAGGATCCGTATCGCATGCTCTACCTTCACACTTGCCCGATATTGCAGGAAATTGAACGTTGCGTTGGTAGGTCTCAATGCGGCTGGTTGTCGATAGGGAATGAGCACACGAGAGGTGAGGGTGTACCCTGAATCACCCAACAGAAACTCATTTTCCGAGAAAAACGGCTCGGGTTGCTTGCTGATGGGGGTGAATGCGAGTGCCGTAGAATCGTAGAGGGATGCAGACAAGCCGGTCAGGAAAAACCGGATCATGCCACAGTCATCCACGATCACCTAGTCAGTGCAATGAGTATCAGAATCTCTGTCCGCATCAAAGGAAAGCACAAACCTGTGCATTGAACCCATATAGATGCTTCCAGCTGAAAAACACTTCCCTATCAATGGCAGGTCGATGTGCAAAGTTGATGTTCTTCCCCTCAACGATGCCCACCGCACCCACAATACCTGACCATGGGCTATCCGCCTAGAAATTTCTCTGCTCTCCTCAGGCTGTGGCCAGCGCACAAATTCACTTTCGAGACGCACCTGGGACGAAATGAAACGATGGGACGGTACAATGTCACCGTCCCATCGGCACACCCGCAGTGCGAGCAATCCTTTTGACGGCTGCCCCATTCCCATTCATCCCCAGTCGCTCCAAGGCCAACGCAAGCTGAACATTAACGGCAGCCTGAGGGCAAAACGATCGGTTGATGAACACCGGGTCGTTCTTGATCAAATTCAATATATATTCGAACGTTTCCGGAAGGAAACGGACGGCTTGCTTAAACCTTTGAGGGGGGAGCTCCCACAAGAGAGCAACCAGGCATCTGTTTTTGGGTGAACGTTTGTGGTGGAGCGGCTGATCGAAGTTTTTGACGCTTGATCAGGCGGTACCACGGCGCCCGGACTGCCGACTAACGAAGGGGGTCCTCCGGTTGTCCTTGACCGCTTGTGTTTCTGCTCACCTTGTGTACCCGACGGCTTGGGCGTGGGTCGCTCTCTAGGTGGCGGGATGGCACACAGAAATTTCTTGTTGCAAGACTGAGTTGACTTGTGATGAATCGACCTATGTGCTGATCAGGCGTGATCAGGTATAACCAAGCTTGAATCAGGTGTAATAAGGTTTGATCAGCAGTTATCAGGCTTGATCAGGATTGATCAGGCGCTTAGAGTCGTTGATCAGCAGTGATCAGGCTTGATCAGGCGCTAAAAGTCGATTATCAGTACCGCCGGCCTTTGATCAGGGGATGATCAGAGTCGGTGATCAATGTAGTCGATTTTGTACAAGTTGGAGCGATCTGTGAGTTGTTAATCACAGAGCGCAGTTGCAGATCGATGATCTTGTGTTGATCAGTGGAGTGGTACTTGATCGGGCAGCGGAAATCTTCACCACCCGATTACGGAGCATCTGGAGTCTTAATCAGCGAACAGAATACCCAATCGAAATGTATTCTTAGCCTAGCCCTACGAGGGGGGGGGTCGATCAGCTACGGGATGATCGACAATTTCCACTAAAAATCCGCCTAGAGTTCCCATGGGGCGCTTATAGCAGCCGAACTTCTAGGGGCCAAACGTGGACCAATGGGGGAAGAGGTGAGAAAACATTCCCCAAAAAAAACTTTACAAAATAACCGCTGACACAGCGGGTGGAGTTGAGCGTGAGTTCCCCAGACCTTTACTTCTGCCGGTGGGCCAAAAAGTGCACTACGTGCTCCCGCCCGGGACTTAAAGGGTACGTATGCAAAAGAGAGGGAGGCGCGAACGCCTCCCCCTCGGTGATCTTATCGATCGGACGCAAAAGGAGAACTTTATTAAAACTTATATCCTAAAAACTACCAATAACCTAATATCAGCCAATCAGAACTACCCATCCTTATACGCCTCGTCGACCAGTCGACCTGATTTTTGCTTACCGTTAGGTTACCGTTAGGTAACCGTATCAGTCGTTGCGTCATCACGTTAGGTACCTGTACCTTACCGTCTCTTCTCACGACGCCCCGTCCATGTCCGCCACAGTTGTGCCGACAGTTGTGTCGACTGTTGTACTGACTGTTGTGTCAACAGTCATACCAGCTATTGTACCAACTATGGTACCAACTATCGTACCGACTAATATATCGACTATTGTACCGACTATGGTACTGGCTATTGTACCAACTATGGTACCGCAAAAATTTATCATATGCTTCACCACACGTTTTCCTGCGGGGCGATTCAGGTACCGACGTGTTTCGATGTACAGGATTACCTCGAAAATGTCGTCTCCCAATTCGTACGCCTGCCGCAGCTCCTCGTCCGTTCCGGCTAGAATCTGATCTCGGTAGGCGTATTCCAGGGAGCGGTAGGCATCCCTCAAGATAAGCTGGCGTTGGGAAAGTCGGGGCATGCTGGTCGTTGTTTGATTGCCGAGTCTGCAGGTGGATCTCCGTAATGGTGTGTGGGCGTGGTAGTCGACCTGTAGCGTGTAGTAGGAGGGTTGCATAACAACGCACATGAGTCAAACCCGTTGAAGACTGGATTTGAAAAAAGCAGGCAACGTGACAGAATTTTTTTTGGCAAAAAGAGGTGGTCTTGAAATGTTTACTATCCGCTTTAAAGCGCCAGCAGATACCGACAAAAAAGCGCAAGCCCTAAAAAAAGCTGCTTTATTTGGCCAAAAAAGCGCAGATTTCGAATGTTTGAACCCCCCTAGTAAATCTAAACCATCTATATATATAAAAGAATACCGTGTCGTCGATGCACGCTCCCGCACCTAAGCGAAGTCGAACTGTACTATCGATTTCTTTTAATTGGTTACAAATAGCGCTTTTACAGTCAAGTAAAAAACTATTCGACTTTATCATTTCTATATATATAAAAGAATACCGTGTCGTCGATGCACGCTCCTGCACCTAAGCGAAGGCTAACTGTACTATCGATTACTTTTAATCGGTTACAAATAGCGCTTTTACAGTAAAGTAAAAAAACTATTCGATATTATCATTGGTTAGAAAAGCAGCTTTACATACCGATATTTCAGGCGGTAAAATTGCCACGTGGCAGGGCGTCTGCGCTCACTAAGCCACCACTGGAAGTTGTTAATATACGCACAAGGAGCCCGGATTGTTGTCGATGGTGAGCTTATACTATTTGATTATGTTCCGTGGATTTGCTCCCTTTTTTGTTGCGGCAGGCAAACAGGTACAGGCGCTGTATGAAGACCTAGCGCAGGTGCATCGACTGCTCAAGACGGCTACGAAGGAAGATTTAGAGGCTACAGATGATAGTGGTCGCACGCCGTTACTGTTGCAGTAACGGCGTGCGACCCAAGGATTGTGACCAAATTAGTAAAATGTAGAGTATATGTTTTCTGTCGTGAAGGGGTTTAAAATTAGTATAATTCCACTTAATTAACAACACAAAGAGGTAATAAGCCAGTCCTCCTTGTTTTACTTCCCGGGTACTTAGTACTTCCGTCCGAACCAACAAATCAATCAATTACACTTGGGGTACACTTCAAAAGGTTGTTCCAGGCTGCCCCCAACACTAGCGCACTTCAAACGGCTGCTGCTCCACTTGCTAGGGCGTTCGCTCAACGACTTCCTTGTATTACACTTGGTTTTTGTATGGGATCAAAAAAGAATGTTTTTTACGGCCGCCAGAGATCTGCGCACTTCAAGGGAAATTTCGTTCTATTAAGTATTACTACCTCCTACATCAGCGTCAATCACTTTTTCACCCACTACTTTGTGGTTACTTCAGCGCTGACTTCAATACGTGGCAGTTATCGCTGAGGCCCTCTGTAACCTGATTGATCATCCTTGAGAGCTACCACTGATTCCCTCTGTAACCTGATTGATCATCTTTGACAGTTACTTCAGAAACCCTCTGTAATCTGATTGAGCGAGTTGGCCGTCGCGAGTTGGCCGTCGCATGTCACTCCTGATTGGTCAAAAATTCCACTTATTTTTCCACATTCATACCAATCACAAACAAATTAGCCGTGAGCGAGTTGGCCGTCGCGAGTTGGCCGTCGCAGGTCGCCTCTGATTGGCTGAAAATACCTTTTCCACAATAAAAGACTTAACCACTTGAAAACAATCGATAACACCCAAGCCGATCAACTGGGGCAGCCGAGGGCGCATAACTTTTCGTTGGATTCACCGCCATGAACGGACCCGCCGTTGTACTAGTAAGTTGTGCCTATGTCTTGACCCCCTTATGCACTGCTGACAATTCGTCTTCACAATTTGTTTGTCTTGTTATATCATGTGCCCTAGAGCCCCTTTGTTGTTGAGTATGATACCAAGGGCGCATGACTTTTCGTTGGCTTCCCCGCCATGAACGGACCCGCCGTTGTACTAGTAAGTTGCGCCTGTGTCTTGATTCCTTTATGCAATGCTGACAGTTCGTCTTCACAATCTATTTGCTTTGTTATATCATGTGCCCTAGCGCCCCTTTGTTGTTGAGTATTTGACCAAGAATCAGCGACGGCGGCTCAAGAAGCGTAGCAAAAATTTTGACACACTCCCTCGCCTCTCTGGGTTAAATGAATTTCAACGCAAACACGCCATCCAATTACGCGCCGGACTATAGCAGCCGTCATGAGTGGCCGAAAACACCAATTCCGATAAACGAGACTACCCGTAAACAAGGTGTGAGAGCTCTACTTAGCTGATTCAGGGATGCAGTGTCAGGAAATGTGCGAGTATGCTGCGGCCGAGTTGTGCGGCCAGATTGCTTCGATTTGTTTTATTGGTGACAAAAGTGTCTAAAGTGGGGCTCGAGGAGCATGAGATGCCGCTGAATGTACTAATGAACGCTCATGTTGTCATGACCACGGAGCCTGCGGTCATTCTGGATGCGACCGAGGATCTGCGTTTCGTCAATTGTTCGTTTGTGGCTGATGGTCATATGCGCTTCTTTGCGGGATTTCCCATGATTACATCGGATGGATATGTTGTAGGGTCATTTATTGTCACTGACCCCTTTGTGCGCGGACTGTTAGCTGGAGACAAGTATTTGTTTCTAAGCAACTTTCCAAATGTTGCAATCCGTGGCATGGAGAAAAATACATTGATGAGCGGTGTAATACGGCGACAAGGTGGCGATATGCGCAAGGTAAAAGCTTCGATCCAAGCCCCATCACCACCAGGGATGGAAATGACTGATCCAGAACTCACAAAGCAAGAACTATTGCTTACTGCGTATACGACCAATGCCAGGTCCGCATGCAAGCCAGCTAACATCGTGCTACACTAAGTCTTCGTATTGTTCACCTATTAAAGGCATGACACAATCTTTGTCACTAATATTCAGTGTTTGAAGGAATCACCAGCGCAACAAACGTCATCGTGCTAGTATGCAGTGTTTGGCGAGATAATATATACCAAGCATTGATAACTACCATAGTCTATCGTTTATATACTGTAAATATAGCTTCCACTTCACCACAATCGCCTCTTGCGTAACTTCAGCGTATGCGAGCAAAAGGCACGCACACACATAGTTCTTAACAATCATACTTCAGATATTTACGTGCCTCGTTTTCATCCATAGTTGTCGTGAAAACTGGAACCTCATTTTCTTTGCATATGTTAATCACCCTTTTCCAGGTACTCTCGCATTCAAAAACATAACGCGACACAACTATGAAGAGGTAATCCCGAGCTCTGCTAAGTGTCACTAATGATCTTGATGGGTATCCGTAAAGGAATCCCAGCGTGTGTGATCGAACCATAGATACGATAACGATATTTGCATCACGACCCTGACTAGAGTCGGTCGTAGCTACCTCAATATCCAGATATTCGTCATAAACATAACCCGTGTACTTTAATTGCCTTCGTATAGCCTTGAATTGATTTTGATATGGAGAAATAATTAACAATGACTTCCTCACAGCTATCCTTGTTCTTCGCGTCTCGCCTTCCAGCATACCGTATATCTTCCCCAATAAGTATATGACCATTGCTAGCTCAATAATATTAGTATGCCTGAACTCTTGACGTTCCATCTCTCTCACCCACTCTTGGCAGCTAATCCAAATAACTTGATCACTCTTGATACTTTGCTTTCCAGAAAGATTGCGATCAACTGGCTTACCCCAATCAACCACGTCCAGGCTATTGAAACGCATACCACTCAAATAATCCTTCGATATGGCTGCTCTATCTCGGATTGTATACGGGTAAAATACTTGTAACAATCTCGTGATTTTCGGATGACTTCTAAATTTTGCATTCATTGTGATTCCGGGAAACACTGGTAATAACTGATGGGTAGCGCGAAAATGTTCTATCGAATGCAACAACCCCCAGTTAATTTTATGACGGCGGGCTTCACTGTGAAACCGGTGTCTTACTTTTTCACTTATGGGAGAGTATGCAAAAAGCTGATAGGGATCACCTACAGATACCGGAACTTCAACTTTTGGTCTGATAGCTTGTAATAAAGCTACCTCTGCCGTTTGAGCTCCTTCATTATTAATGATTACATTGCAAGATATCGTGTGGTAGTCTGGTCGTCCTAATTGGGCCAAAGTAGCAATAATTACATGCGCTTGATCCAATGTATCCACCTCCTTCATTCTCAATCTGGCAGAAATATCTTTGCGAACCACACTCCCTTCCAATGAACGCCGCTCTCGTTGTAATATTTCCGAAAGAAACCTCCGCCGATAATGTTCAGCTTCTGGTAATGCCATCGTACCCTTTATCTCACCCAACCGCACTATATCGTGATCCGGTATCACCTTGGAGTCCATCAACCTCTTAAGATCTTTATCAATGGCTGCATTAGTTTCTGAGACGATAGCAATGCGACCCCGTGGAAACACCGCTATTAGCATTAACACAATCGCAGTAATTGTAGATGTTTTTCCACATCCGTAAGGTCCACGAGCTAGAACAATTCCTTTCGTCTCCACAGCTGCTCGTACGACTTTCAATTGGTCCATATCTGGCGTACGTTGAAATTCCTTATACACTCGCGTCTGTTCCATCTCCAACATCACTGATGCGGACCTCATCGACTCAATAGTCTGTCTTTTGGTCATTAATTGCAGTAACGGAGGTTCTGGTTCTCTAGTCAATTTATCGATTGTGCTGAATCCTCTGACATAATTCATGATATTGACCACGGGTAACCATCGCAGTTTGTAGATGTTCTTGCGTATATCCCCCACATTAGCGGTGGTTATAATTATGTATCGGAATCCAACTGAGCATACTATTCCCCAGTCCAGAAAACTCAATTCGTGATATCGTACGACGCAAAGTCTTCCATAATCCCATCTCTGTAGGCTGACTTGATTCGTATTTATACACTCAGTCCTAAAATCTCCAGTTACTTGTACATATAACACCCCTCTCATTAACGGCATGAAATGATCGGGACCGTGATCATTGTTGTATGTCTTCCATCTTTTAGCTAAATACTGCCCCACTCCATAAGCTGTCACATGAAGATCCATTGTTGACGTAACATCCTTTGGATCTCATTCATAATTGTACTGGATCGGATCGGTAACACTAAGTTCTTCCAAGTGTGTCATTAAGCACATAGTGAGGAGATAGTCACTCACTGACGTGAACTTATCCATATACACTTCCCTCAATTTGAAGTACAACCAATGCCTGCAAGTTCCATGATAGTTAAACTGCGGTATTGTGACATCATACAATAGACAGCACAACTCATCTCTACATGGTCCATAACCTCCACCCCAACATTCCCGAAGGAAGACTGCCAGAGACTCCGAATCTTTTAATAATAGCGTGACCACGAATAATACATTTCTTGCATCTTCTGGATTGATGGCTCCTAGTTGTTGTTTTCCACCAAGTTCTCGATGAAAGTCCAAAGACTTGGCTACACTAATAATAGTTCCTGGATCAATAGTGACGTTATCAACTTCTTGACACCACTCCTTTTCAATATCTTTCATGCGTGATATCACCTGCCTTGCGGTTGACCCTGGTTGACCCTTATTTTTCCACAATAATTGTGGTTGGTCTATTAGAACCAAAATATTGTTGAATGTGTATTTCCGATACTCATCTGCCCTTTGAGTCACTGTTTGAGTTATTTCTGCGTTCACATCCGTCATTGGGGTGAGTTGACTCAAGACTTCCCCGTATGAATTCTCATTTTCAATATCTTCAGTTGTAGATACATCAACACTCCCCGTGGTAAATTAATCTTTCTATTACACGTTTCCACATTCTATATTACCGTGCGTCTCATCTTCTCCCAAAACCAAGTCAATTTCATCCCTATTACTTGCACTGGACTCCGAATCCTCTGCCGACTCAGCCAGATCAATCACCAGTGGAGAAGCTGGCTTCTCTTCTTCCTCACATTCTATAGTGTGCCCAGATTTATCACCATTTAATGAAACTTCTATTGTCTGTCCACTCCTAGGGTCCGTTTCTTGGACTTCCATAGTGGGATACTCCCTATCTGCATCGGTTACGTTCTCATACTCATTCGCTATTGTAGATCGTTCTGTTGGCTGTGGAATGTATTCGACTGACTGTTTCTGCTTGTTCTCCTCCTCTAACCCCAATCTTTGACTATCAGATACCATCTGCTCAACCACCTGTGATACTATTGGAGCAATCTCAATCTCCAGAGGAGGAGCTGACTTCTCTTCTTCCTCATATTCTACAGCTCGTATGGATTATTCATTGTTTAATGGAGATCCCATCGACTGTCCACTCATAAATTCACATGCTTGGGTCGCCACATTTCGATGATCCATACCCGCGATATCTAATTGGTTTAACATGTCGTCTTCTTCAGGTCCCAATCTCTGGCTTTCGGATACTGTTTGGTCAGTGCAACTTTTGTCTTCCTCATTTTCTGCGACAATCTCTTGATCTGATGTGGATATTGGTCGTATGAATGATTGTGTGGAGCTACGCAACCGGTTCTTGAATCGAAGGAGCCTATGCCTAATTCCACTCTCTGTCCTTGGCATTAGCTTATTTCCATCCTTATCTGTGACGTCACTCAACTTTTTTGCAATAGCTTTTGTATCCATATCTCCACGTTTTATCGCTTCTATCAATACGTCATCTTCTCGCTTCATCCATCTTCTGCCGTGCCCTTTCGTTAAGCGACGTTGATTGCTTTCTCGGTTCGGTGGTGTCTGAGTTGTATCTTTCCTAGACCGACCTATCATTTGCATCTTCTTTTGCACCGCTGCTATAGTACGTATCTTCTTTGATTTTGGGAATTTTACTGGATATTGCTCAACTACTTCGGTGGCAGTATCCTCTTGCTCCATCATGTTCGTTAACCAATCTATTTCATCCTTTTCCCATTCACCACCTCTCTTGCGCTTAACTCCCATTCCGTCTAACTTGGACATGACCCCCTTTTTGGTCCTTATGATCCATCCTTTTGTGCGACATTGTTGATTATACAAGTCATATATCTATTGCGCTGGATTGTTTGTACTTTTGGTGGCACGTGGCATCTTTAATAACTCTTCCTCCTCTTCCTTGGTTCATGATAACACAGACATGGACACTGATGCTGGTGTGGACGCTGAGGCATTTAGATCTGGGGCTGCATTCTCACTGATGGAAACAACTTCGTTATCGCTCCTTGCTTCATCATTTTCCCGTCTTATTGCTCTCAGACTCAAGAGGGACTCTACCATATTCGTACTATCCATCTTGACTTCCCGTTGAAGTCGTAATCCCTCACCAACGTTGTTTTCTTCTTTCAGTGAAATATTTCAACGTTAATTTAGCTTGGACAGGATGTGTGCTTCAGGTAGGTGTCTCACTAGTCACTTCTTTGTATTGAATGTTTGTGAGTCGAGATTGCTTCGACCGAATTTAGTTTAGTAAATCTACCGGACAATCAGTTAGCAATAGCGTCCACTAGGCTTTATTTAGTAGAAAATTCCGTAACTCCAGTATCCCACACCAACTTCACTCAACCCTCCATAATCCGATTACGGTCGAGGTGGCCGTCGCGGGTCCCTCCTGATTGGTCGAAAATTTTCACTTAAATCAATACAATCTCGTACATCATTTCCACTCAACCCTCCATAATCCGATCAGGGTCGAGGTGGCCATCGCGAGGTGGCCGTCGCGAGTTGACCGTCGCGAGTTGGCCGTCGCGAGGTGGCCGTCGTGAGTTCCTCCTGATTGGTCGAAAATTCTCACTTAAATCAATACAATCTCGTACACCATTTCCAATCAACCCTCCATAATCCGATCAGGTCGCGAGGTGGCCGTCGCGAGTTGGCCGTCGCGGGTCCCTCCTGATTGGTCGAAAAAAAAATTTCTCAAAATGTCAACATTACACACCAATTCCCGGTCGGCCGTATTCATTCTTCACAGGTAACACGCGCACTCTCATGATTCATGCATGAACTTCTGTCCTCCAGAATAATCACAGTATATGACCCCCTTCCGTAGGCATCCTTTGGCCCCAGTGATTCAACTTCTGCTTCTTTCTTCTTTCGTATACATTGTCTTTTCATGCAACAGGTAGCTCACTCACTGGCTCTTCACCCTAGTGAATCCACTTATACTGTCCGGGTCTACTCTTTCACGTCGTACGGTCTGCCTTGCTCTCATCTTATCAAATCCCAACTAACTGACTTGCAGCGCAATTTCTTCTCCATCCTTCTGATCACTATATAGGTGTTGCCCCTCAATTATTCAACTTAATACCCCCTTTATAAGGTTATCAGCGACGTCTAGGTTTGTCGCATCATGGCCATTTTTTTCTCTTAATAACATCTCGTGACTCTGCATAAATTTTGCATCCGTTAGACCTGTTAGGTCCTGTTGGATATCTCCCGTACAATCGTTCTCGATGCTATGATTTTCTTCATTTTATTTTACAATGACGTACAGGTTTCACACCTTTAGTACCCTGACAGGTTTCTCTTTGTACGATCTTTGTTGTTGTCGCACAGGTTTCACACCTTTGGTACCCTGCCAGGTTTCTCTTCGTACGCTTAGTTGTGGCCGAACAGGTTTCACACCCTTAATACCCTGATAAGGTTCTCTTCGTGCGATCTCACTCTTGTTATATAATTTTTGTGGTGGATTGACACTAGATGTTCAGGTTTCACACCTTCAATATCCTGGCATGTTTCTCTTCATACGATCTTGCTGTCGCCGTATAGGTTTCACACCTTTTGTACCCTGATAGGCTTCTCTTCGCACAATCTTGTTCGTGTTATATTTCCTCCATATATGATTGATAATAGATGTACAGGATTCACACCTTTTAATACCTTAGCGGTTTCTCTTCGTATCATCTTGTTGCTGCCGTACAGGTTTCACACCTTTGGGACCTTAATAGGCTTCTCTTCGTACGATTAGTTGTGGCCGCACAGGTTTCACACCCTTAATACCCTGATAGGTTTCTCTTCGTGCGATCTCACTTATACAGATTCCAAATCTTATTATTAATTCACTGCTCACTTATAGACTTGATTTCATTATCAGTCGTCAACTTAAACACGCTGCGTCAATGAACGCTAGCCTGCAACTTATTTACTCCACATGCTCAAACAAATTCCAGTTCTCGTGTAAACATGTATCTTTGTTTGCTTTGTTGCTATGCCCCCCCAATGCAACCAACTTGGGTCCGCATTCTACTTATCACAACCAACATGGGTCCGTGATAGGGATGTACTACATCTTCTGGGGCCTTATCTTTCTTATTTTTTCTGTCTTGTTCTCTTGTTATTTTTTTGAATATCTTGACGCTTTCGTCTCTTGTTTCTTATTTCATGAGGAGTCTACAGTTCAGCCTCTGTAGTGTCCTCTTCGGCTGTCTGAGCTGCGTAATGCCGATTCTCCCAAGCTCGTTGAGCGTCAAACTCATACAATAAAACGGTGCACGAAAGATTGTCTTCTGTCTCCCAAGTCATCGCATAGGTATCCTTCCATTTGACATAATACTCCTTTGTTCGACATCCATTCCTTGTTCGCTGTTTGACCCGACAATCCACAATTCGCTCTACTTCCCACTCATCATCATGACCTGCACGAGTCCTCAGGGAGTAACGCCTCATCCAATTCAAGTGTGTCCTCAACCTGAAGTATCTCCCGAGGTCGTCTCATTTTATTGATATATGGTTTTAACCTGGCAATGTGCACAAGCGGGAATATTCGACTTTCACCAGTAGGTATCACTAGCCGATACACTATGTCGTTTATCCGTTCATCTACTACATATGGTCCATGCCATAAATGCGCCAACTTCCTGACCAACCCTGGTTTAACGAGATCATGATACAGCCAAACCAATTCACCTGGTTGATACGCCGTTTTGGTGGTTGACCATACTCTAGTCGCTACTGCGTCATATGACGTTGGGCTCTATCTTTCATTATCTGTTCCTGGATAAAAAGCAGCTGCGCCTGCGCTCTCATATGTTTCTCAGTTGTAGCCAACCTCCACTCTAATGCATTTCTTTCAGTGATTGACGTATATTTGGGTGGTATCATTGCTTCAAATGTATTTCTGGGTTTCCAGCCATGTACCAAGTAAAATGGAGTTTGATGATGCTGAAGATCCACTGATGTATTCAATGCAAACTCCAAAGGAGCCACATATTCATCCCAATCTCTTTGCTTCGGATCCGTGATGTAACATTTGATTGCCTTGATCACTGTCTGCACAGATCTTTCCTGTTTTCCATTGGCCTGTTATCGATATGCTAAAGTAGGTATCTGCTTTTTTTTTAGCATTCGATTGAATCTTCTGAAAACTGAACTCATGAATCTTGGGTCTCTATCATGTCTCAACATTTCTTGGGCTCCAAATCTCTTATAAACTCCCACCAAATACGCTTCTGCTACATCTTGCGCAGTGGTGGTGCTCATTGGAATTAGGATCACATACCCAGAGAACAGACATATAAAGCACAACAACGCTTCATGACCCATTGCAGTTTGTGGTAGTGGCAATGCGAAATCCATCGCTAAAATCTGAAATGGTCTTGACTCTATGATATTTCCACTTGTGCGCCCCTGGTATCTTGGCCTCCCTTTTGCGGTGGCACAATCTTCACACGCTGCAATATAGTTTTCAATATGGGCATAAATCACTCGCCAATAATAGTTGAGCCTCAACCGAGCATAAACCTTTCCAATTCCTTGATGTGCTCCACTTCCGGTCTCCACATGATATGCATGTAATACATCCTCTTGTAATATGATCGGTACCACCAATCTCCACACATATTATTCGGGTTTATCTTGAGCTTTCGAGACATAGTTAAGGACAACTTTATTATCCAACACGTAAGTGAGCGCATGTCGAGCTATTTTTTTCCACTCACTGGCGGAATTTATCTGATCATCATCTCCTCGTAGATACGCCATGACTTTGCTACACCAGTCATCCTGTATCTGGGCTGTTCCAATCCGTTCAATTCGGATAGCTGGGGCATTTTCATATGGATCATTATCCACTTTATCCTGAGGTTCTTCAGATATAGCCACATCATTGTCCACTGAGTGTAAATCACCATTAGTGTCCGCCCCTTGTCCAACAGTGACATTCTTTTGGTGTTGGGGCTGCCCATTACGAGAGTTTACCATACTTCGCGTGAGAACAAACACTTGTGGTGATGCATAATCATCGTTCACCCATATATCATTCGACTTCGTTTCAATTTGCTCCGCATTATTAGAAGTGGTGCCATAATCACAGGGTGGTTTCTCAGTATGCTCTTGAGCATCATCTGCAGTGGCATACAACAAGTCTGGTAGACGATTCAACAGCTGCAGATCCGTTTTTATATCCTCTCTGATAATTTTCCCTGCCCGCTTCTCTTTCATTGCACATTGAGTCAAAATCAGCTGCTTGGTTGTACTTGCGAGCCACGTGTATCAGGCTGACTGCTTCGAATTTCTCTATCAGTGAACGCACTCTGCGCAACCAAATCAATAGTGATGCATGATTGCAGCGTAGATTTCCATTGACATGTTCAATAACCAATCTAGAATCCCCACACACACAACTGCTTTCGTTACATTATGGTCTTGTGCGAGCTGTAATACATGGATTAGTCCGTGATATTCACTCTCATTCACGGTAAGGTTATCTTGAATCCCATATTCTGCTGCCACTAATTCCCAGGTTGGTAACTACCACACTATCATTCCAAATGCTCCTTTCGGGTCATTTTTAAGACGCACTGCACCATCAAACGATAAAACATATCCAGTGCTATGACGTTGTAGACTAGGAATTGGCTTAATGATCAGCACATCTTTCAACGATTTTAACGGAACAATATCTTCTAGCACTTCATTCATCTTTTCTGCGGGCACAATGGACGCGGCTAATAAAGCAGGTAATCCTACAGCTTCATGATTCGTTCGTATGATTTCCAACGACCACGGAGACAACATTACTGCCCATTGGATTCCTCTGCCTGTCAGACTTTGCGATGTGAACAGCCATCGCATTGTAGAATATCTTGCATACACTGTTATATGCTGCCCAAACAAAATGTGACTGGCATTATGTAACGTTTTTAGCAAAGCTATCACCTCTTGTTCCGCCCCTGTATATCTCGTTTCAGAATCTTTGAAAACCTTGCTAACGTAACCCACTGGGTGCAGTATCCCATCATAATCTTGACACACTGTTGCTACGAACGCCCATGAGTTGGTATATAGCACTATACTCAATGGTTTTGATCGTTCAATATGTCGTAACAAAGGTGCATTCACCAGACGATCCTTAAGCAACGAAAACGACTTTTCAGCGTGCTTCAGTTGTGTACCATCCTTAACTGTAGTTCGGTTAGCTCATACAGAGATGCAGCTAGTGTTGCAAAATTATCAATAAACCGTAGGTAGTATATCAAACTTCCAGTGAATCTTTGAACTCCTTTTAATGTTCGTGGGAACGCCATTTTGACAATCGATTCCAAATTGCGGGGGGATGCTTTAATTCCTTCTGCAGTTATACAATGGCTCAAAAACTCCACACTGTGTTTTCCAAACACAATCTTCGGTAAACTTATAGTGATCCGCCAATATTTGAATGATTCCAGGATATTCTTAAGCATGATGCACAATGTATCCCAACTGCTTGCACCAAAGGTAATATCATCGATATACGATCGCCTCCCGATAATGGGTTGTTCATCAGTCATCACTACTTGGCCGTTATGAAAGACGTCTTGTGTGATGGGCACATCTGTTTCCAACACATGTGCCTCTTCGTTGTCATTATCCATGTCTAACTTGCCGCCTAGGAGTTTGCATTTACCCCCATCTTTTTTGACCGCCGTACCATTGTCCACAAAGCGTTATCCACTATACGCTGATATATTTGAGGAGCGTTATTAAGCCCTTGAGGCATCCGAAGCCATTCGAAATGTCCTAAGAGACAAATAAATGCTATGATCAACCGAGCTCTCTTGGTCATCGGTATATCCCAATACCCACTCGCATTATCCATTGAACACAACCATTTTACTCCCTGAAAAATTATTGTCCAGTAAATCATCAATTAATGGCATAGCATATACGATCAATCTCGTCTTCTCATTCACTGACCGGTAATCAATACACAGCCTTATGTCGGTTTTATTCTTTTTTAACACTATGACGATCGGTGATGCCCAGCAGACTCCGAATACCGAATTAATCCAGCCTGTAATAGGCCTCGTATCAATTCATACAATTTAGGTAATAGTGTAGGCGGTACTCTTCGTGCTCTTTGTGCAATAGGTGCATTGTCACCAACATCCACATCACAAACTACACCTTTAGCTGGTGGTGGTAGCGCATTACCAGAACTTATAAAACCATTAGCATACTCATACAACAAGGCACGTAGATTATCTTCTTGTTCTTTAGTAGTAACCCCGGGTTCTCCTATGTCAGCAGTAGTCATATCTGGTGGTTCGATTGGGCTTTTATCTACTTCTGGAATGAGTGCCAGCTGTTCTTCCATAGCTTCAGCCGACATCTCAACTCCTTCATGCAAGTACACCGCTTTTTCCAATTTTGTCTGATCCACGTTCATTGGATCTATTGCATCTATTACATACACAGCAGGAGGTTTATCTCCAACAGTTCTCACTGCGTGTACGTTAGTCCAATTGATCGGTGTGTTAGCGCTCTCCATCACTTGTGTATGCACTTGTAGATATTCTTCTGAATTTAGATCTGCTTGTGTCATTAGCGGCAATGGTTCTTCCCTGGGAATCTGACAACTTTGGTCTTTCATGTTCAAAATTACACCCGCCTTGACCAAAAAGTCTGTACCCAGTATAGCTATCGCATGTATATCAATACTAGCGACCCACATATCACAGGTGAAAACCACTGATGAGCCTAGGCAAACCTTGACTGTAGCCACACCTATTGCTCCAATATTACTGTCTGTCACGCCACAAAAGCTAGTTGGAGTATCAAACATCCGAGCCGCTACTTGTAGCTTCCGTGCCACATTGGTATGTAAAACGGATATGTTTGCGTCTGAATCCAACACTAAGGGTAATTCCAGATCATCAATGGCCCCATTTACATAGACTTGAGTTGCAGGCTTCTTTTCTTACATTGGTCGTTGCCATCCATCTCTTTCTACCACATTTTTTTCTACCAGTGTGACACATGCTGGAGCCTCTGTTACTTCATCACTTATCACTCGCTCATCTTGTGTATTATCCTCACTGGAAATAGCTTTTTTATTTACTTTTCCTTGTTTTTTCTCCTTTTCTTGATCCTCATCCAAAGTGAGTGATCCATCCATATAACATGTATTATTTTTCTTGTTTTTTCTTCTGTGTGCAGGGTGACACCCGTGTTGCTTTAATTTCATCTGACAATGCCCCCCCCTTTTCCTCTCGACAGTGGTTGCAATGCACTGTGGGGCTAGGCGTTTAACTGCTCCAACACTTGAGCTTTAGTCAATTCCCCTGACTTCAATTTAGCACGCATCTCGACCATCTCTTCGATGAACTTCCGACAATAATTTGCATCATGACCAACATTATCGCAATGATCGCACTTCGCCAATTTCCAACACTGACTTTTGTCATGTCCCCGTCGATTACAATGCTCACAAATCACTACATTGTCATTATTGGGATCTGTTGACGCTCTCGCACTCTTGTCTTCATATACCGGTCGTGCACGCTGTGCTGCATGTACTTCCCCGCCCATCATATGCACGCTAGGTTGCAGGTCTTCATACATAGCATCAGCGTTCTTATGAGTAGCCACCTTCTTTCCAGGCCTCATAAGCCGCGCTTCATGTTTAATTAATAGCTTTTCTAGCTCTTAGATAGTTGAAAAAGTTATGTGTTGATACTGCATCTGTATGGTGCGATCATGAATAGTATCAAAGAACTGTTGAATGTGTTCTTCCAACAATGATGCATTGAACGAATGTCTAAAATCCATTCCTGATCGCAACGCTGCTGCGTTTAATCGGCATAGATATGTAGTAGCCAACTCATCATGTTTCTGCGTTAATCTTGAATACATAACTCGAGGCGACACTTTGTTCGCACAAAACTTCTTTTGGAAAAGCGCAATCACCTTACTCCAGTCATATTTTCCCGAATCGGCTAGTTGTTCGTACCACCATGATGCAGTGCTTGTCAAGCTATCAACAAACATTACCAGACGTTGACTATCATTCCAATGTGATATATTAGCCACATGTGATAATCGAGCGACCCAAGCCAGTGCACTTCCGGCATCCTGCCTATTCCCATCAAAAGGTCTTATCTCAGTGTTCTGAATGATGGCTGTAACTGGTTGAGGTGAGGGTGCCCATGCGTTCGCACTTCCACCAGGTATATCATACCCTGGAGTACTATGAGGCATTCGTGGCTGCGTAGCCGGTGTTTGATATGAAGTACTAGGCGCCCCTCTCTGTATATTGGGTGTGCGACTAGCCGACAAGACTGTAGTGACTTTATTTTTTTCTAACTCTTCCAAAATCAAATATCCATCTTGCATCATCTTCACCAAATTAGCTACCACTGGATCTTGTTTAGATGCAGCCATACCTGAACCGTGTCTAGGTGCAGCCGCCCTTGGACCCTGGCTAGGTGCTGCCACCCCTGGTTCTTGCTTAATCCCAGCTAGTTTGGGTGTGTACATGATTTCATCGCCATCAGATGAAAACTCCAACTTCTTTTTAGTTTTTGCAATTTTCCTAGGTCGCAAGTGTGGTAATTCTTCAAACTCACTTCTGTCAATGGGCTACAACATACCCGGTGGTTTAGACTCCCTTACCGGTGTATGTACGGTATCTGCTATTATATAATAAGTGGGAATGATATTGTCAGTTTCTTCTCGATATACCATTAATGATGTTTCCCACTGATTTTCTGCTAATAGTAAAGACATCATCAGTCCAATATCTTCTGCGGTCCGTGTCAAATCGTAATCGCACGCACTCTCATACTCATCCCGTAGGATAATCTCATACCCTGAATTTGGGAACAAATCCTCCAGTGCTTTCACAGATGCTTGTAAATTTCCAGTGAGATCGTCTCGCACCCTAAAGTTGGGTGCAGCCTGCTTCACTTTACGTATCTCAAATAATGAAAACCAACAGCTCGAATCACCTGGTAATCTGAGCACCTGTTGTTGATACTGCGTCATCTTGGCACACGCTTCGGAAAATGTGTAAGTCCTGTTGGTATCATCATCTGAGTATTCTATTATAAAGTGAAGATCTGGACCATTTTCTTGTGTTACTAATGCCATTGTGTAAGCTTGAAATTGAAGTCGACGTTAGTCCCGGGTCGCGGCACCAGTTGTCGTGAAGGGGTTGAAAATTAGTGTAATTCCACTTAATTAACAACACAAAGAGGTAATAAGCCAGTCCTCC
>CM047585.1:11751090-11923212 GCA_026184515.1 Peronosclerospora sorghi
GAGCACCACCGACTACAACGAACACACCACATGCACCGCCTGCACTGCCTATGCCTCCGCACATCTGCCTGTGGTCCTATAGGTTGAAACAGCAAGGTAGGCTCCTATTTAGGCTTCTAACAAGTTTCAGCCTCACTTTATCAGTGTATTATGCAGTACCGTGAAAATGAACGTCATCTTATTCTGTATTTATATAGATGCCTCTTACAACAATATCTTTTTCTAGAAGCTTAATACGCTCCTGTAGACACTCCACTTTACTATCAGTGTTTCCCACTACGTCTGGACACTCAGAAACTTGAGTATCAATATTTCCAACGGTTTGCTCACTTAAGCCAGTAAAAAGCACGTCTGGAGTCACTAGTTCCTGTAGCTGACGTGTCAAGCTCTGGACCTGAAGTAGCTCAATTTCCGACTTGATCTCGCGTTGAAATGCACGGTCTCACACTGTGATTAAATGTGGATCTTGTAACTCTCATAGATCAAACGCTGCGAGAAATTCCGTGCGATCATACGCTTGAGCACGCAGTGCTGAGCTATTTTGATCTCGTAAATCCTCGTGGGTCCGGATAAATCAAGAATACGTTTATGCAATTTATCTGTATCCATATTTATCGCAAAATCGAAGTGATTATGCTCTTTCTCCGTTTCTATCAAAATTTGAAAGCTGGCAGATACTTAACAAAAACATTTTGTAGAAGGGAGCCCTTCCACACACACCGGGGGTACCTTCCACTACTGTAGTCTACTAATCTACTCGAGTGAACCCCCCTCCCCCACCGGTGTGTGTGGAAGGGCGCCCTATGTAATTTGATTCGAAATTTAATTTATATTACACGTTTCTATTTTTTATATTTAGTTATCCGTAACGTATTACTCTATAATCTTTTAACGTCTGAATTAGAGTGTAGGACTGAATTATGGAAATAGGTTATGTTGGTTTTAATTAACTATTAGCTTTCTCGACGCAATCTAGACCTGTAACAGCTCCCCTAGTACACGGAGTAGCACTTTCTGGTCCATCTTAACAACCACTAGCACGTTCTGCTAGTTGTCTAGCAGACCGTTGGACGACGAAGAGTCCTTAATAGGATGGTCCTAGCCGAAAGCCTATATGGGGTTACTCACGAGTTCCCCCATATTTCAACGAGCCAGTTCAACACGTAGGTGCACATTATTAGGAGCACAGGCATGACATAAAAACAATGCTCAAGGCTAAAAGACCGGACGAGCAAATCGAAATCATAGACAAATTCGGAAGAAATTCAGCCGCTCTTCGTCGACGCCATCAGCGCCCGACAGATTGCACGTCGAGACCCTTACGAACTTCGTACCCGGTGCATAAAAAGAGGAACGGATAACTCTCCTGCGATGATTGCTTGAGTTAGACACAGATACAGAGTCGATACAGTACACTTTTCCCTTACATATCTCGACGTTAAAGCCAAGCGGGTCGAGCTGCTGTCCCGTCTCCGTTGAAACGCTCACAAATTTTAGAATAAGTTAAAGCTCACCTCAAATCAGTTCAATCTGACTTCTTAGTTCTGTGTCATGGTAACCTTAACATGCAGCTTACCGCAAAAGGCACAACATTGTGCTTTAAAATACTTTGAAAGAACCTCTGGACGCAGCTACGCAGTAGCTGTATACATGAAGGTACTGAACAACGTCTCCTTAATTTGTATGTCATCCTGCGTTAAAGATATTACATGATGCTGTCTTCCAAAACATCCAGGAAGATTTTAGTATACGGCATCGACCAAGTAAACAACTGGTAGCAGTTGACGACATTCGACTTTAACGTGGAGCAACAGGTGGTGAGGGAATTTAACCTTCGCTGCAATAGATGCACAAGGACTGAGCACCTTGTCCATGAGTACATGACACCGCGTCCGGTGCCACGCAGTTAGTGGAATTGATTACGCTAAAAAAAACGTAATTAACACGGGAGACCTCTCGTGAACGGCGGGGTGCCCTACTGGAAGGGTTGTTTCACATTTCGGTATCGAACAGGTGATAACGATAGCCCTAGACGGGACAATTTCTCGTCGATGTATGAAGGGATGCGAAAACGCTCATCCACCTGAAAGTTAAGACACATTTGACCGATGGAACGGTTATATACCGGCGCATCAAAGAATTTTGTGGAAGCACAAAGTTTAGAGTCGTAAACTTCGTGAAAGTGAAAAATACCACGAAGTATGCTATTCGTTCCTTAGCATTAGGTCCAACCGTGACTAAACCAAGCGCGTGATACGCACACGCTTTTTAATTGGACGAACTGTCGTCCACGGATAAATTCATCGTCGTCAAAATTGACGACAATTTCGATGCTTTGTCTTAGGCATCTCATGGATTTCAATGAATAAACCGTTGAACGACTGTAAAACCCAATCGGGAAAGCCACAGGAACTGCTCAACCTGTGACCAATTTAACTGAATCACTGGATATACTCTCACTGCCAGACATAATATGAATCACCATCCCTGATCCGACAATTGCAACAGACGTTACATCCGTTGACAATATTCAGTGGGAATTGCACGAAGCATCAGAACAGCTACGTAAAGAGGAACTAACCGACATGGGCGATAAAGTCCCCCGTGTTGGAGTACTCACGATAGACGGCGTGTAACGGGGTTACATTTGGTTACGTTGGTGTACGTAAGTACACAACGGTTAAGGTCAAGTATTGACCAGTCCGAAAGGTTCGGACCTATTGGTTGTTTTAACCAATCGGGGCAGGAGCCCTTGGTGAAGGCATGGTAGCCTGCCACGTGTTGGAACACAGGTGGTATACACTACATTATGGATAGGTACGAATTAAGTAAGTTCTACCTAGTATTGCATATAGTTTATATTAGTTTATTGAGTTAGGCTAATTTTATATTAAATAAATAAATCAGTTTACAAATACACTGAATACTGCTAGGCGCACGACCCTGAACGGTCGCGCGTGCAGTGAGTGTTGTAGCAAAGGGGAGCACCTCCCTTAGCTACTCCCTTCTAAAGGGAAGCCTTGGAATAAGGCGTTAGTGTTTACTAACCGTAAACTCAGGGAATCTTGGCCCCGGGTGAGAGAGCAATCTCCCACTAAGCCCTTATATAAGGTTATATAGGCTAAGTAGCGGCAATACGCCGCTTAAGGAAATTCTTTCTCTGTGCGCTAGCCACACCGTGCGTGTACGCACCGACTACATTTGGTAGCACTTGTAGTCAATCCAACACCTGTGTTGGTAGACAACATCCTCTGCAAATGATGAACCAGGACAATTGGGGTAATCTAACCCCCGTCCAACAAGAAGCCCTTAAAAGGCTGATGGCCATATTGGGTCAAGAGTACATGCGCCTCCTAGTAGATCAAGGCCTTGATGCCGTGCGTGATAGGTTGAACGCCCTCATAGCGCACGAGGCGAATTCTCGCGGAAGTTATCCCGCGTCTACGGGGGTGCGCCCTCCAATATCCTTCAAGATAAAGGAATTCACCGTTGAAGAAGGTGATAACCTTTTGTGTGGCTTCGCGAGGTCGAAACGGACTTCGCCACAGCGTATGTGATCGAGAATCACTCGCAAGTGGGACTTGCACTAACCCATCTTAAGGGCAAAGCCCGTACATGGGCGTTTACGTGTCCGGATTCAGTCACGGAAATGTTCCCGGACTGGGAAGTCCTTAAGCGAAAGCTTATGGACATGTACGCTACGCCTAATCTGGTTTTCTAGAATCAGCTTGCGTTTTTAAGGTGCCGTCAGGGCACTAAGGACTTGGAGACATATGTCCAAGAACTGAAGACTCTGTCGGCAGGGATGTACTTGAAAGCGTATTCGGACGATGTGTCCATTCCCGTGTTCATGGGAGACCTGAAAGAAGGGCCAGCACGTTCGGAGCTCTTCCTACGCCGACCCCAATCCCTGGGGGGGCGTTTAAGATGGCGTTCAACGCCGAGAGGAACTTCCGTTCCTCTAATGTAGGTCCCGAACCCATGGACCTGAGTCAGGTCGAAGCGGAAGAGAAACCTCCCGCTAGGAATCTTCCGACTCCCTTCGGCAGGGCTTCGAAGCGGAGCTCCATGCAAGCTGCAGCGGCTTTGCCGCTAAGATGCTTCCTGTGTGGAAGCACGTATGATCTGCGGAACAGATGTCCGCGGAACCCCCAGCGATATATTCGCTTTAAGGGGCCGAGGGTCGGTAAGAAGCCCTCGCGCAAGCCGTCGGGATACGACGGCTCCCAGTAGGTGCGGGGCGCCCTACTGGGGGATCCCTCAGTGCTGTTAAGACCCAGGGTAGGGGGCGAAAGCACAAAGCCCCGAGGAAAGCGGCGCTTTCTAGTACCGATTTGGTGTACCAGCCAGGGTTGCTGGTCGTCCTTGCGGACGTGAAAGGCTTTGATAAGCCTTAGAGTCTTGATAGACTCTGGAGCGTCTGACAATTATGTCAGACGGGATTCTGTTGAGAAGAGTCGGATGTATGCCGAGGCCCTAGAGGCACGTTCTCGTGACTTTGTCACGGTCCGTCTAGCGACGGGCGTACAGGTTTCTGTACCAAAGGTCTCCATTGACCTTAAGCTGAAGTTTGCAGACTTCGATAGCTCAGAACGTTGCCTAGTCCTAGATTTGGACTCGAGGTATGACCTCATTCTGGGCATGAAGTGGCTGGAACGCCACGAGCCATGGATATACTGGAAGTTTAAGTCCATTGGCTCAACGCACCCGCGATCGGGTGAAGCATTGGCGTGTCATGAACGCACCTTTGCTCGATCGAAAAAGCGATTCTAGCGAGATATGCCAGAGATTGGGATGTCTGAGATGATCAGTCCCAATGAGGTCAAGGAAGTGTTCCTTGACGAGGGGATTCGGTGGTTAATTACCACGCCGTTAAAGGCAAGACTGGTGAGTTGCCAGTGGTAGATGTGGATTTTGTTGAGGTTAAGCGCGAGCCGATTCCTAGAGAAGAGACACGAGATTTGTCTCTTCTGAAGGTTGGGGTTCCCGACCACGCCATTTTAGGTGAGAATGTTGCAACTCCAGTGGTAGGGGTAGAGACACCTTTGGTTAAGCGCGAGGTGTTTCCAAGCGAAGATACCCGTAGTTCGTCTCTTTCGCACGTCGGAATTGATTCCGACCACGCCGTATTAGGTGATACCGGCGAGTCACCGGTGGTAGAGGTAACGACCTCTGTGGATAGGCGTGATGCGCTTCCAATAGATGGGGCAATTGACTCCCCCCCCCCTCTGGGTCCCGGGAATAGTCCCGAGGCCAGTAGTCAGCAGTCCTATCGGATGCTGAATAGTGTGACTGGTGTTGTCACAGAAGGCGTAAGCCTTGAACAGTTGCCTGGGGTAGGCGAACTGTTGTCGTTGGAGGATATGTCCTTCAACGAGTTTGAGATTGCTGTTAAAGCAGGCGAACTCGACGATATCGTCGTGTTGCGTCCAGAAGAGGAGTTGAACTCCTCATCCACGATGGACGAGTCAGTTTTGGTGAAAACCAAACAGGCATTGAATGCCCGAAGCGGCCTCAAGATCCTCGTGGATCCTGAGGACCCTTCCCATTCCTTAATTAAGGAATTTGGAGATGTCATTAGTGACAACCCGCCGATGGGGTTACCACCGGATCGGGGAGTCCGACATGAAATTGATTTGGTTCCCGGAACTAAATACTGAGTCACTAGGCAGTGGCATCTCCCCAAGGAACAATGCGACGTCATCGACGCATTCTTCAAGGAGAAAGAAGAGGCAGGGATGGTACGGGAGAGTAAGTCTCCCCACTCATCTCCTACTTTTTGTGTTCGTAAACCGAACGGAAAGTGGCGCATTGTGCATGCGTATAACAAGCTGAATGCAGCTACTGTACCCATGCAGACTCCGATTCCTCGGAAAGATTTCCTCCAGAACAATATGGCGGGCTGTACTGTGTACAGTGCCTTAGATCTGGTGGACGGGTATTATCATGTGCTCATGCGAGCGTCCGATATTCCGCTCACAGCGGTCAGCACGCCTAGTGGCATGCTGTGGGAGTGGCTTGTGATGCCACAAGGGCTTTCAAATGCACCAGCTACTTTCAATCGCTTGGTGACTCAACTCTTCCGCCCTCATGGGAAGTACGCTCAGACGTACTTCGACGATATATTCGTCCATAGTCGTGCGGAAGTCGACTCGTCTGATGTTCAGACGCATCTGATACACCTTCGAGCAGTGCTCGAATGTATGCGAGAGCATAAGTTATATGCGAACGCATCCAAATGTATATTTGGTGCTGAGGAAATTCCTTTCCTCGGGTGCTTCATCGGTAAGGATGGAGTACGGGCGGATCCCGCGAAGGTGAAAGCCATTGTGGAGTGGCCTTCGCCTGTAAATCTTAGAGATTTAGGAAGTGGCTTGGGTTAGCCAACTATCTCCACAAGTACAGCGAGAAGTACGCCGAAATGGCGAAGCCATTGACCGACCTTCTTAGGAAGGACGTGGATTGGTGTTGGGAAACCAAACACCAGAACGCTTTTGAAGCGGTTAAGGGGAGCTTGTTAAAAGCTCCCGTTCTTGCTCTCCCAGACTCTGGGAAACCATTTAGTGTCGTCTGCGACGCCTCCGATTTCGCAATCGGATGTGGTTTGTTACAAGCAGACGATGCGGGACGGGAACGCGTGATTGCGTTTGAGTCGAGGCAGCTTAAAGCTGCGGAACGGAATTATCCCGTTCATGATTAGGAGCTAGTTGCTATGAAATATGCCCTTGTCAAGTTTAGGGTTCACCTACTCGGCTCAAATCCGTTCGTGGTTTATACTGACCACGCGTCCTTACGGACAGCGACGAAGTTGCCTCATCTACCCCAACGGATGGCCCGTTGGCTCTCCTTCTTTGCGGAGTATAACTTTGAGGTTAAGTATAAACCTGGCAAGACGAACGTGCTTTCATACGCGTTGTCGCGTCGTCCCGATTACGAGCTCGCTCACGCGACATTATTCACCACATCTGTGGTGGATCTCATACGCCAGGCGTATGAGAAAGACCCACAATGTACGGCGCTTATCAGCGCACTGGGCGATTAGGGACTTGGCTCTTCTGAGCCTACCCTGTCGAGTCGAGCTAGAACTCGGTTACACCGTTACAGTTACTGTGACGGTTTGCTATATTATAGCACAAGTGCGGAGGACACTCCGCGGGTGGTAGTTCCTCATAATGAGGAACTGAAGTATAGAGTCCTCTTTGAGTCACATGACGCCACTACCGGGGGTCATTTAGGTCGGGATAAGACCTATAGCGCTTTAAGCGCTTTTGTATTGGTGGACCAAAATGTATAAGTGGGTCGGTTCGTACATTCGCACCTGTGAGACGTGTCAGAGGGTCAAACCCTCTGTAGATTCATCTGCGCCTTTGGAGAACTTATCCGTTCCTACATAGTGTTGGAAATCCATTAGCATGGATTTTATCTTCGGTTTTCCGAAGGATAAGGCCGGTAACACCGGCATATTGGTCATTGTAGACCGTTTGAGCAAGATGGCTCACCTGGCGGCGGTGCCAGAGTCCATTGATGGACAAGGAACCGCGAAAGTGTTGCTAGACCGTGTCTTTCGACAGCATGGTCTACCCGATTCTGTTGTGTCTGATCGGGATCCCCGTTTTACGGGACAATTCTGGGGAGCGTTGTTTAAGGTGCTAGGCACCAAGCTGCTATTGACCACAGCGGATATCCGCAGACGTACGGTCAGACGGAACGCGTTAATATCGTTGTAGAGGACATTCTCCGGAGGCTATGTCCGGATACTCCAAAAAGTTGGAGTTAGATGCTTCCTATGGCCGAAGTTTTCATAAACAATTCGGTTCATGAATCTGCGGGGTGTACCCCGTTTTACGTGAACGGATTAGTGAATCCGAGGGTTCCGTTGACGCCACGTGTGTGTGGACCAAGGATTGAGGGAGGAGGATTCACCGATGTCAGACTTATATCTATGCGAAAGCACATCGATAAGTTTTTATCGACGTGCCTTAGTGTCTTACGACACGTTTTCGACGCCATGGCAGAAAGCCAAGACAAGCAAAAGGAACAGGCCGACCGCAAGGGTCGGCGTAACAAAAGGGCGTATACAGTAGGAGAAAGTGTTTTATTAAACGCTAAAAACCTTCCTACACATGCAGTAATGTCTTAAGAAACAAACTGCGCCCCAGGTTTGTGGGACCTTTCAATGTGCTAGCCCGAAAGGGCTTGGCGTACACCTTGGATTTCCGTAGGCGGTGAGTACGAATCCATCCTTCTATGTGGGTATGCTTAAGACATACCAGAACCCGTAGGCGGGTCACGTCTTGGAGGGGGTTGAAAAGGCGAGTAGCCATAAAAGCCGTAAGGAGCGGCAGGTCGGAATAACTCCGACAGGGTCCAAAGGCAACCACGCAACTCCGCAAAGGTTCACTCGAGATAGACAAGGCGCCTCTCGGTGCGGTCAGTCGCACTCTCCTCATCGCGGAGGCCCTCCTTCAAGGATGCGACGTCTTGGACGATCACAGCGCGCGTAAACCTAACGTCGCAATTGCGCGACCTCCTCCTCCAGTACTCGATTCGTAAGGCACTCCACATTACCATGTGGAGCGTCTGATGGCGCGACGCCATCATCGGGGTAAAACCCAGTATCTCGTGAAGTGGAAGGGTTATCCACATTCACAGATTTCGTAGGAGCCCGAGACTCCCCTGCGGCAAGATTGCCGTGACGTCCTTAACGCTTTCGATCGGGAGAACCCCGCTGAGATTCGACGACCAAAGGGGCGGGAGAAGCCCTTTAACTCCCAGTAGTTGGGAGTTCGCCGGAGGCAGATGCGGCGATCGCACTGTTCTCCGGCACCGCAGTGAGGGCATGGGCGCTAGCATAGCGCGTGAGATAAGGGGCACGTAATTGCCCCATCGCTTTGGCTCTGGCAAACGCCAAGCACAATGCTCTCTCTTTCCGAACGTCACGTTCGGAATAACTGTTGTACAGCTCGTTAAAGTTAGGGAGAAGCTTCTACCCTTCCGCCCAAGCGCGGAACTTCTGCTCTGCCTCCTCGGCATCTTCTCCTCATTGTAGAACGAAGAGAAACTAGAGGAGGTTCTCAACAACGGTACCCTGTCCCTGTTTCCAGAGGCGCGCTCGGTACGAGGTGGCAGTGAACTGCTTCTGCGTGAGCGGTTTACCCGGAGTGAATTTCGGCGTACGATTTGAAGCGGCTGTACAGCCGCAGGGCCAGGGGTATTGAAGGCTAAACCCCTCTTTACTTCGCCCTTAGCCCACTTTTGGAGGTCACGAGGACCGTCAAAGTGATAGGTCGCCCGTGAAGGGCGTTTAGGGGCGCGTGATGCTCCGTCTCGTGCCCGTGCGGCAAGTTGAGCTTCCTGAGCCGCATCCAATTCATTGCTGATGGTCGCCTTCGGCGACCCGATATGTCATCCGAAGCTGGTAAGGGTGGCGCACGAGTTAGTTCATTCTCCCCACGTGTGGGGAACGGATCAAGCTGCCGACATCGCCGTTCGGCGAATTCGGAGCGATCATCCTTAGGGCAGTTGTCGCCAAGGTACCCCTCCTCCGAGATACCGGGGTCGGAGTAGTAGTCATCCCCTTCTCGGGGAGAATCTTCACCACCACTAAAGGTGTTCATTTGATGCCAGAGTTCTGGAAGTTGGGGTTCCCAACTATAATTGATTATTGCGTAGCAATAGTCTTGATGGGGAGGATGTAACGGGGTTGCATTTGGTTACGTTGGTGTACGTAAGTACACAACGGTTAAGGTCAAGTATTGACCAGTCCGAAAGGTTCGGACCTATTGGTTGTTTTAACCAATCGGGGCAGGAGCCCTTGGTGAAGGCGAGGCATCCTGCCACGTGTTGGTACACAGGTGGTATACACTACATTATGGATAGGTACGAATTAAGTAAGTTCTACCTAGTATTGCATATAGTTTATATTAGTTTATTGAGTTAGGCTAATTTTATATTAAATAAATAAATCAGTTTACAAATACACTGAATACTGCTAGGCGCACGACCCTGAACGGTCGCGCGTGCAGTGAGTGTTGTAGCAAAGGGGAGCACCTCCCTTAGTACTCCCTTCTAAATGGAAGCCTTGGAATAAGGCGTTACTGTTTACTAACCGTAAACTCAGGGAATCTTGGCCCCGGGTGAGAGAGCAATCTCCCACTAAGCCGTTATATAAGGGCGTATCGGCTAAGTAGCAGCGTATCACCGCTTAAGGAAAGTCTTCCTCTGTGCGCTAGCCGCACCGTGCGTGTACGCACCGGCTACACGACGGTCGTCGTGAGGAAGACAGAATTGCGACAGGTAATAGCGACCGTGTAGAAACCTACGGTAGGTAGTGGCCAACTTGGGGAACAAACAAGTAAGGCGTGTTTACCTGACTTGATTGTGGATAACGTTAAGATAATCGACGTCCTAAAATAAACTGAGACCGGAACCGCTACCCAGTCTCAAACGTTTAGAAATCCTCCTTTATAAAGTTTAGAGATGATGGACCTTCCAACGCTTAGTTGGAAGAAACGCGACGATCAGATCGGAAAGGTATGTATCATCGTTCC
Organism: Peronosclerospora sorghi; assembly: GCA_026184515.1. Taxonomy (NCBI): domain Eukaryota; phylum Oomycota; class Peronosporomycetes; order Peronosporales; family Peronosporaceae; genus Peronosclerospora; species Peronosclerospora sorghi. The sequence continues at coordinate 11,761,641 of CM047585.1, forward strand.
AGATGATGAAGCCGTGGATATACATAAACAAATATCCACTAATAAGTACGTGACAACGGGAACCAGTTTATTGACGATTATAAAATTAAAGTTCAGCGCTTTGAAGCGCAGAGATAGGAGTCGCTCTTTGATGCATTTTGGGATACGCTGACGTATTCTCAGAAGAAGATCCATGCAAGCTACCGAAAGATAAGGGACTCGATATGAGTGACAGTTGCGTCAGGTGGCAATGACCAGTACCGCATGATAACGTGAAAGAATTTGACGAGCTCCCCCGGTAGAAATAAAAAAGGTGATTGATAATGCCCGGCGGATTTCCGAGAAGACCCCAGGAAACGTGATGTCAGCTCAAGATCCTAAGCAAGTCGTAGCATTTTGGTGTAGGAATAAAATCAAGACGAGGATCAAAGTGTCGAAAAAGTAATGAATATGCAGGAATCTTTCATCTAAAACGAATAATTTCTGAAAGACCGATGAGTTATGAAGGTTGCCCGCCAAACTGATATCGGTAAGTCGGAAGGCTTTGTGTCACCCCCGGTATTCTCGGGCATCACGTTTGACATGTCCAACGGACTGTTCTATCAACATAAGCAATCCGGATTAGCACGTGGTCGTTTGACCAAACTAGCCGTATGATTTGTAAACTGACGTAATTAGAAGCTCGCTGTAAAGAAGGCATGTGCGGGAGCCAACCTCACCGCATTCTCACTTTTTGTGTGAAAATCTACAGGAGGTTGGCAAATCATTCATGCTTATAATAAGCTGGACACAGCTACGGTAGCGGCTCAAAAGCCGATACTAAGGAAAGATGCCATCATTGACGGAGCACTGTCTTCGGTGTTCTCGAATTAAGAGATGGATTATTCAATCAAATTCTAATGCGTGAGAAGGATATCCCTCTCACGGTGTATGCACTCCAAGAGTAATACTTTGGAGTGGATGGTTATGCTACATGGGCTGAAGAACGCCCTTCAACATCTAACAGATCCGTTACACATCTGCTACGCCGGTGCTGGAAATTGCACCGAGGTTTTTGATGGAGTATTCATCCATAGCAACGATGGATATGATAAAGGCAACGTAGAGTACTACTCGAAGTGTAAGAGCTCATGCGTAAGCATAAGGGCCATGCTCAACTCGAAGAAGTGCACCTGTTGTTCATCTCAGATAACCATTCATGGCTGCTTGTCGGCAACAATAAAGTTCGCCTGGATCCATTCGCCCAGGCCATTCAACTATCACTATGGATCATGGTGATAGTTGAATGGCCTGAGCGAAACAACATTAAGGAACTTCGTAAGTTTTCATTGGCTTATCAACTTATCTACATAAATATTTATGCGCATATTACGCCTCTTTGTATAAATATCTATGCAATTATTCAGGCATAATGCGCGGCTTTTTTAAAGGGTCGCCCTACCCGCACCCCCCTCCACCCTAGAGGCACCCCCCACGTTACTTTCGACCAATATAATTATCTCCTAAAGCTCCCACACAAAGACAACACGAAGCCTACATCCTTGCCATGTGCCATGGCGCCGCGCAACGTGGTGCAGGTTCGTCACCAGCTGATGGCACATAAACAAAAGCAAAAATACCAACCAGACTATTTGTTTACTGTTTGTGTGGTTTGAAATTCTATAACTATTAGAGGTGATCGAATGCCATGGCAAGCTTTATTTAACTTTGGAGCACATGGATAGCGGTTTGGAAGCGCTAATCAGTGCCACGGAGAGTGTACCAAATTTGGATCTGGTGCAGGTGAAAGCATATTTAAAAGTATTGCTGGTTGGTGTCGAGGAGCTTCACTCGAGAGGAATCATGCATCGCGATTTGAAGCCCAATAACTTGCTGCTGTCTAAGGCGAAGAATTGCGCCAAGATTGATGATTTTGGTATGGCTAAATTGATTGATAACGTGAAGGAAGAAGTAGGAAATGCAGGCGAATACGATGGAGCGGCAGAAAAAGGAAACCTAAAAGGTCGGTGCAACTTGTCACGAGGGCGTATCGAGCACCTGAGATCTTTTTCGGCGAAGAGAGTTATGGACTTGAGGTGGACATGTGGGCAGTGGGATGTATCTTTGCTGAACTGCTGCTGCGTCGCCCTTTAGCAGACGAATCCACGGATATTGACCAACTCAGCAAGATCTTTGCCGCCTTGGGATCTCCACTTGAGAACGGATGGGACGATGGGACGCAGCTGCCATTTTATCTCAGGTTTAATAAATCAAACCCGCCGCCGCTTGCAGAGCAGTTTACGATGCTCTCGGCCGCTGGCGTTGATCTTTTATTTTAAATACTCCAGCTAAACCCGAAGAAGCGCATAACGGCGTCTAAAGCACTCGAGCATTACTTTTTCACCTACAAGCCTCAGCCAGCTGCCTTGTCCAATTTTATTGTCGTGGATAGTCCTGAAAGTGTTGAGTCTTCTTCAACGAATCCTGACGATGGCGTGGTGCCATCGGACTCAAGCCATACCTATATGATCAGAGGCCGACGTCTTCTGTAACGAAGATGGCGCACATTGCTACTCTGTAATCACATTGCATCGAGTAACGAATAGCGATTTACCAACTTACCAAGTACTTCAATGTTTAACTCATCCTCGATTCAATCAATATTCATGCATGGTTTATAGTTTGTAGGTTTCATTTCACTATTCTACTAACATAAATCTCTTTTAATTGAAAACAATAAAAAGAGAGTTGGTAGGCCCCTTCCGGGCGGGGACCGGGTAGGGAGACCCTATCTATAATTCTATTTCATCTTTAGGTCAATCAATAATAGCCTTTTAGGGAAATTGGCGTAAGCGCCAGGAGGAATGCGCAGCATGTGCATAAAATCATCCTTGTCAATTTTTCGTCTAGGAGCTAATTCTATTGGTCGAAAGTCACGTGGGCTGTGCCCCTTTGGTGGAGGTGGGGGTGCGGGTAGGGTGACCCTTTTTAAATGCTTAAAAAGGACGTTGAATAGCATTGGAAAACCTAATGTCGAAAAGCATTTAACGCAGTCAAGCGAAGCTTGAAGCACCGGTTCTAGCGATAGCCGATTACAATATTCGATTATGCAATCGGTTGTGCACTGGTGCAATGCGATCACGATTGTACCTGTCGCGTTGCCGCGTCCGGGCGAGCGCACCTATCCGGTGTACGAAAAGCAACCTCTTACTTTAAAGTACCCACTGGCGGAATGCCACGTTTTGTGGTCAGACTGATGGAATACAGTATCGGAGTGGAGTTAGTTCATACATGACGGAAGGGAAAAGTTGAGTAAAGATCACCTTAGCAAGTTGTTTTGTATGTCACTTCAACGCTTGGTTATGTCGATTGTCCAGGCAGGAGGCTGTATTTTATGGTGCCCACCGGCATTCGGCTTGACCTGTCCAACGGCATGGTGACCCCACTCAAAAAATCAGATATAATAGGTGGGACGACACCCGATATATAGTGTCATATACAGCACTTGCCACTGGGATAGTTTACGACCGTTCAGGTGGGCTGGTCAACAGATGTCATCTTAAACGCTTGCAATTATCCTTACAAATAGTTGTTGACCCGTGGAGGGGGATGGCGGTGAAAGAAAGTGATATCAAGTGATTCCAAGCAACCCCTTATCCAACATGAAGTCGATGTGATTGGCGGAAGACAGCGTGCCACGCTGACGTTTATGAATATCTGGTTTGCGACGTGACATAATTGTCTACCAGTCGACCACCGACCTGGTCAGCGATCAGGAGTCAGTAGTAGATGGTATACCGCCTATGATGAGAAAAACAGAACATATGATCCCCACCAAGATTATGACTCATCGGTCAGCTTCACCAGAACGAGAAGCCCGCATGCGGAAGAAAGATCTTTAGCGGTAGCCGAGCTTGTTAGATCAAACTTGTACGAACTAACCCGTAGCCATAGGGCAATGGTTGAAATACCCCCGGCAGCAAGTGCGTGGATTGAGAGGCCGACTAAGACCACACCGGAGATAGGCTACTCGCGTTTCATTTCATCATATACTTTCTCGCCCACTCACTTGGTCTATGTCAGCAACCGATTGGTCAAAAAAAGGACGTAGATCGGCTGACATAACGGCTGTGCTAAATTATATTCGGTCAGGCGTAAGACTAGATACACTTACATCGCTGGCTTCTTCGTGTGTCTGAATTACACTGAAACGGTTTTAACCGCCTTGCTCTCGGTCAATTTCCTTCAACAAAGTTCAACACTTCAGGTCCAATTCGTCAACAGACAGACTTCGTAGCCCTTCCACTTCACAAGGAATTCGCGATATGTGCACTCGTTTCGAGTTCTTTGACCCGGCCGGACATCAACATTTTTTCCACTTTGTATTCTTCTTGTTTGAGCTGCTTTTTCCAGATTTATTTGGACAACAGGGCTTCATCAAAGTTGGACCTTGTCAAATCAACTAATCAACGTAATCAAAGACGTGGTAGGTCGGTCAGGGAAACTCTTCATTAGCTTGAACTTCGACACAGAACTATTGGGAACACGCAATACTCTTTGCGGCTCACGGAATACGTCCCAATCAACTCGTCCACCCTAAAAAGTCCTACGATAATACCCGGGTGTAACCTTCCCTTACTTGATAGAAGTATAGCTACACCGTTTTTTACCCTGATTTGTTGTGGTGATGAATGATGACTGGTTAGTTGTATTGGTCAACTGTCTCTATAATTGCGCTACCTACACGAGCATTGACCTGCTCGCGTGGCAACTGATTACGACGCCGAAACTGCATTCTCCACCGGCGCGTCGAGATCTGGACTCTTGCAAAGAAGACTCCAAAGTGGACCTCAGGCCGAACCATACACCACGTAAAATGGGTATCTCATCTGCCCGGTCGACCGATGATCTCAGCGCGAAATCTAGCCGCTCAGCATACTTCCAATTTTGCGACCAGGCATCAGTAACATACATTTCTTATTAACCGTGTCAGCGGCTGAACTATTCATTCAGCTTTTCGTTGACCTGAGACGATAAGCCATTGTCGCACTTTGCCTGTGTCCTAGGATGCTCGAGAGCCATTGACATAAATCCTGGCTCGAGGTCATGTCGGATCACTCTCTTGCGCTAAATCTTCTGAACATGCACTCTACATAGCTTTGCTTCCGACAATAAGTTGTGCCGTCGGGGTAGAGCCAGACTTAACGATTACCAGCCCGGTAACAAAGTCTGTTCAGAACAAAAGCTCAGTGTATCCGCTCGACGACTTAGGCAGTAATCCATCACGATAACCTTAAACGGGGAAGTCACCTGTATATTACTAGGCGGCTGCCCTTTGAACTTCAGCAGAACCTTCCCGGTTTTGCAGTCCGTGTAAGAACCACATACCTCTAGACGCTTTTGTAGAGTCCCATCCAGTGAAACTGAGCCTTGACTTTGTGGTATGGTCTGCATTACCCTGATGTCTTTCTTCTTGGCTGACGTGGTAATCGTGCAGGATGTCAGTCTACACAGTCTCATGGATAACCACTTTAGCTAGCATCATCCAGGTTAGCTGCTCGACAGTAGAACAGCAATCCACTGTCGTCGATTTCGTAGTCTGGTGCAATCTTGAGCCATTCCTTAGCTTGTTCACGGTTCAGAGACGGCACCTCGCCACACAGTTCTTCATCTTGACCGATCGTTAACGGCGGAAAGGTAATAGATTATCTTGGTTGCTTTCGAGGAGCCATCTCGATATGCTTGCTGTCAGAACCCCCGAGATTTCCTCCTTGCCAGTCGAACACTTGATGCTCTCCAGTATGTAGGAATACCATCTTTCTAACCGCCTCTCATTTACATTAGACGCGAGCGGATAGGATCAAGTTGACCGTCTGGATAGCACCTTGATTGGTCTCAAAACCAGCTGAGTATAGCCAATATCGAGTATCTGTAGCAAAAGCCAACACTTCCTATTGACCATCCCATAATTCAATTTATTGGCCTTTAACGGTTGGCTGGTGAAGGTCACTGGGCAGTACACCCCGTCGTGCTCTTGCTCCAGGGCAGCCGAAATGTCCCACCTGTTTTTATACAGTATCACTATCTCAAGATTGAAATGCTTCAAAATCGGAGAGGCCGACAACCTTCAGCATGCCGAATTCCACCCTTGCCCGTTCCATATATTTCATCTGGGCGGGAAGGTCATCCAGCGACTTGGCGGTCCCGGGAAACTTGATTCGTCTTAACGACTGTATTCGCCACCCCGGTCAACAGCATTCCCGCCGATATTTCTTGCTCAGCTTGTGGTAATACACTTCCCGCAACAAGTGCGGCAGCGTAGACGTTAAAGTCCTCTATAAACCGGCAATAGTGTAGCAACAATTGCAGGGAGAGTGTGAAAGGTAGGTTGCTCTAAATCCTTAATGCTGACCTCCAAGCCACCTTGTGGATTACTCGCAAGTGCTCGATCGTGTTGCATAGTGTACTCCATCACTAAAATATGACCTCCGTCCCATTACAGAATGTTTTTGCTTCTGATCAGGTTTGCCATCCGTGAGGACATTATGCCCTTCGGTTGGTCCCCGGTCAGCTTTATTACTGAAGTGACCATACAAGCCATTGTAGATAAACCCTTGGTAAATGGGGTGACTTAAGATCGATAGCATCCTGTTCCAAGCAAATAAACCGAATGTGGTGACGAACGCTGAAATTGCCCAAGCCGGTTAGAACAAAAAAAAACTTCCTAATGTCTATCGAGCAGAGCCACAATGCCTTGTCTTAGTATTCCAACCAATCGTTCGTAAGCGGCATGGGGTAGACCTTTCAGGCGGATCGTCAGCCTGTAGTCGAAGCACAAACGAATTTCCATGCCATTCTCCTTGATAATATTGACTATTGGCGTTGGCCTAGGTATGATCTTGGTGTCGAGCGGCCCTTTGATCAGCTACGAAAAATTCTTACGGTATTAAGAGGCTACCTGCGACAGCATCATACTACCATCTTGGTGTCTCCCATGTCCATATCGCATACGGCTCCATTGTTATCTTCAGCTGTCACGCGAGCCAACTTCATCATCTCCAACCTGCAAATCGTCTATGTGAATCTGGATGGACCGGGCGACACTTCGGGCAGCACCGCCATCTGGTTCTTGATATCATCAATGAACTTTTCGCCCCCTTATGGATGCACACCAGCTCAGGTTCCAACCCTACCTTCTTTGACCGGCTTGTTCTCTTCAAAATGATGAAGTGTGTAACGATGGATAAGTGATGAATGGCTATGAGTATGAAGGATATTGGGATGACGGTGGAATCGTAAGGAATTGTGATTGACAGGTATGGTAAATGGTGTAAAAAGAGAAAGGTAGTGAAGATGAATTAGGCCCTACACAGTACTTTTTCACCCGGTTATTAACCAGGGGTTAGGGTGCTTGTCGAACATTGTATGATAAGGGTCGATCTGTCCAGGGCATCTCAGACAAGTACTTTGCTTCCAATTGTCCAGCCCGGGGTACCGGTTCCCATCCTTCGTTTATATTCATCAATTCATTAAGAACGGCGGAAACCTTTCTTCTCAACTTGCTATGTACTATGTGCAGCATCAGCGGGTTAAAGAAGATCTAGAAGGCGCAATGACATGATCGGCTATATAACGGTAGCATTTTTGCCACTCTTAACGTGTTGCGTTGGGACCTCTGTGCCACCTTGTAACTTTCCAGGTACGGAGCTTATTAGCCGGAATGACAAGGATATGGGTTGACTCCCAGATAGCGTAGACGTGCTGTTTTGTGAACGAGTCGAGCTTTTCCCGAAACACCGTAAATTATTGTAATCGGAAGTGTATGAGAGCCAACAAGACTCAGACCCAGCAAGGCAGCTAGGGCATAACCAGTGACCACCCAGTAGGCGCCCGACAAGCCTCCGAGAAGTCCAGAAGGGTGGACGAGTGAGTGCACGAGTGTGGTGAAGCGGATTCAAGAATTTCAGTCACTTTGTGTCAGCGGCACACCGATCGGCTTATCGGGGGTCGGATTGGTGGAAATCAAGGAGGCTTTAAGCCTATCATGTGCAAGAAGTGTCAAGAACGCAGATTTTGGTGAGTCACATGATATTGCGTGTACTTTACATATTTCATGTTTGTACATATTGGGGACCGTAGGGAGATAGGATTGGTTAGTTGTTGTTTTTTGGCCTTTAACACAACAAGGAAGTCGTTAGCATATTTGCTAAGTACGTTGGTCGCCTCTGCACGCCGCAAAGTGTTTGGGAGCAGAGGGTCGAGTAATCCCCTCTAGCTCATTATACCCGGCCGGTACGCGTTACAGACGCACTTGGCCCGCCGGAAGTCCCTCGACGGGAGTACGCATTGGTCGGCTTCGCAGGCCCAAGTCACACACGTTTGGAACGTGTAAACAAATTTTGGATTGTTACGTGGAGATATCGTTCGTGGAACTTGTCACGTTCTCGTTGGATCTCTATATTGGAGTATTGGTCTTTTATTCTCGTATTGGTTGGGCTCTACGATCGGTTAAGCGATCTGCCCTTTTGGAGTATACTTACTCGGAGTATAATTGGTCTGTCCGTACCCAGGGTGAAGAGTTCCGCCCAGGGTACACCACCCAGCACGGTCTCACATTCTTAGACCCACATCAATTCCCATCGACGATCCACCAAGTGTGAAACCAGCCCATTCCATCGGGTACACAAGGTGAGATGGAGACGCAGAAATCGGACCAGGCGTCCTATGCTGATGATTGGTTGTCTGATAGCAGCGGACGATCAGATAGGATCGTAGGCGAAGGTTCGTGGGGTACCCCCCCCCCGTCAGTTGGAAGGCTGGTCATGATGGTGGTCAGGCTCTCGACACTACGGTGTTCGATTTTAAACTTGACTCCACCACACGAGAGGTCCGTTTGTGATCTGTATGTTGCGTCTTGTATCACGTATGTGTTTAAGAAGCCAACGAAGAGATGGTCGCTTTATCAGAGGCTTGGTTCGCAAGAATCTGTGAACCATGGGAAAGGAAATTCTCGGCGTTGCTGCCCGGAAGGCCGGAGGAGCAGGACCGGAAATAGGCAAAGGGGTGCAAGCAGGGTCAGTTTAAGTTGACTCATACTCCTTGTCTTTTTCTTCGTTCTCTTCCTATTCTTTCTCATATTCCTCGTCTTTCTCCTCCTCGCTCGAGAAATTGTGCTCACGTTTGGCCTCTTCAGTCGGGATGAAAATTTTGCCCTGGAACTAAGACAACTGAGAAATCACAAGTGGAGCAAAACGAGAGGTTTATAGGTCGATGACCAGACCGAAATTTAACTCTTAAGATATTATACATGGGACCGCTGGGTAGCAGATCATGGGTGAGATAAGGCTGCTCGATTTTCTCCTCGAGAAAGTCTTTATCTTAGTCGTCCCTTTAGTCCTCGCGGTATCAGGGGTCCCTTTTCACCTGATGCGAGGAGTGCTTCAGTATGGACCTCTGTTCCTTGCTCACCATTGTCAATCAGTAAGTTTCTCGAAGGTCCAGAGCTTAACTCATCGTTGGGAAGCCGACAGCACACTGGGGGGTGTGGGGGGGGGGAGTTTGGTGGATATGGTGTGTGTGAGGAGCGTGGGGGTGATTGGAGGAGGTCGCGTAGGCCCGGGGGAGGCGCTCGTGGCTTCTAAACTTTCTCTTCTTGTCAGGGCCAGTTCGGGAAGGGGAGGCTTGAAGGGTGGCGGTTGCCCGCTTGCGTAGAACCTGTCAAAATTGAGGTATGAATATGATTACCACCGTGCGGCACCTGATGCTGCATATTAAAGTATAACAGTTTGTACCCTCATCGACTGCTAGGGTTGATGCCCCTATACTGAAATCTTCCTGTGGATGCTTCGGAAGTAGCATCGTGTAAACTTTTCGGCTAATGCCGATATAGAAACTACCGTTTTTTAGTCCCCTCGTAAACACAGCTACTTGAGTAGCTGCTTCTAATGACACTCTCACAATTTTTGAGAAAAAATATTGGGCGTAAGCTTCTATGTTAAGTTTACCCCGACGCGGATCCAGGAATTCAGATTGACACAGGTTTCATTTTGAGTCTGAAAGGTGAGCTATAAGTCCTCCTTAAACGCTTGTATCGTTATAAACGCAGATAGGGTTAACCGTCTGAGTGTACCTGAAATATGGTACGCTTATGTTACGGGACTCAATCGCTGTAAAGCACTCACTGTAGTAGAGGTTCTCCTTTCCCCGTACGGACTTGACGTGCGATGCGCGACCATTGGTGATGCCGGCAAAGCGACTAAATTCCTTCGAAATATGTTTTTGATTTCGATTTGTTCGTCCAGGCTGTAAGCCTAGAGCATTGTTTTCAGATCAGGACCTATGCTACTGCGCTGAGCTGGAGCACTAAAAAAGATGGGCGATTTCCTCGTTAGTGGCCCCCATCCTAACCAAGGACGCTTTTTCTATCTACGCTGTGATAGTGGATTAAACTGTTGCGCAAGGAAGCTCACGATAGACAGAAACAAATGCAATTTGTTTCTTATAGTAAATCGTATATTGAATAAAATTAACTATTTACTTATTGTCTATTTTATAATCGTACACATCCGCCTATAATATGAATGGTTAAGTATAACAAAATCTAACTTTTGGATTCGAAAAAGTGAACCGAATAAAATCGCCAATACATTATAAATCCAAAATTCCTCTTTGTAACATCCTAAATATTTCAATTATAACAATTATATCTCAACTTAACCATAATTAGATTTTTTGTAATGGATGGAGTCCGATTCCAGGTTGCACACGGCATTTAGTTTTTTCAGGAACCTTAAACCATACGTTTTGGATCACCACGAAGCGAGTCGAGTCCAGCGACAAATATCGTGGCAAGTATAATTGACCAAAGTTACCAATAATCCGACTTTAACTTGTCGTGAGAACTCAGCAAATGTCTGCTGCCGATCAATTTTCTGTTGAAGCGCAAGATTTCCTTTTAATTAGTCTATTCTTATTAAGAAGAAAACAAAGTGATTTAACAATCGAGCCGAATTCGGCACCGAGAGAAGCAAGCACCTTTTGAAGGTCAGATTGACCCTTTCAAGCTCGAGAAGCCGCTTCTTGAGATTCTCGATATCGGCGGTACTATACGTTTTCGCGCCACCCTCCTCTCTTCTTGATAGTCAGGAAAATACCCGCTATATCCTTGAATTCTTGATCGCTTAGCGCTCAGGCCGAATCCGGTTGGGACCAACATCCCGAGTTCTTAGTACTATGGCTTGATTTCCCCAAGAGTTTGACTCTTGGAAGTCACACGAGTTACTAAGGGCCGACAGGCCAGACATTTTGGAAGATTTTGAGCTGCAGGATTCTACTCTCTAAATAACAACTAGTGCAGTAGCACTATGGTTTTCTGGTCAATCTGTTACGAACCCATAAGAAGGGTCAGATGCGGAGTTTCTAATCTGTGGTGATACAAAGATCGACGGTGAAGCGCCCCATCTCAAGTAATGAACGAAATTGTTGCGAGAGTGGCCCTGAGCGAGAATGATATCTATATAATAACATAATTCATGTCGTGCTTATGATCCCGTACCTAATTGAATATCTCGATCTATGTATATAAGAGAATGCTGGTCGCGATCCCGTACCTAATCGAGGTTGAACTATACTATAAGTCGCATCTAATTGAATTGGAATTTATCATTGGTTATTACAAATAATACAACTATCAATTATATAAATTATCATTTATTAGTACGGCATTATAGCGCTTATAAAAATGATCATTTATTAGTACGGCCTTAAAACGCTTAAAACAATATATTCCACCCTGCCTACTCCCGCTTAAGCTCCCCCCAGCCACCACAAGCACAAAGTCCGTGTTGACGACGAAACCGACTGGCTCGGGAGCGTCGTGCTCGACAACGTACTGTTGAGATGCAAGATCAACCCCCAATGCCACCGCAAGTTGAAAGTCCGCGTTTACAGCGAGACCGACTGGCTCGGGAGCGGCGTGCTCAAGAACGTGCTGTTGAGACGCCATAAGAACAAGAACGACAAATCTGACTGGATCGGGAGCCGCGATCTCGAGAAAGTATTCTTGAGATGCCAGAACAACATATATACGGCGAAACCGACTGGCTCGGGAGTAGCATGCTCGACAACGTTCTGTTGAGACCCAACAAAAACAAGAACAACGAATCCAACTGGCCCGGGAGCGGCGTGCTCGAAAACGTGCTCTTGAAATTCCAGAACAACATATATATACGGCGAAACCGACTGGCGCAGGAGTAGCTCAACAACGTTCTGTTGAGACCCAAGAAAAACAAGAAAAACGAATCCAACTGGCCCTGGATCGGCGTGCTCGAGAACGTGCTCGTGAGACACACGAATAACAAGAATAGCGACGCCAAGCTCAGAAAGAGTCATGGCGCGCTCAGCGTGAACTGCAGCTTCTGGAAAACCGCTTTTGCGCCGCTGAACCGGAGTTACCCCTTGCACGTCAGGAGATCCCCGCAAATTCCGCCTCGCTGCGATTTGTGCTCTACCGGTCTAACATTTTCTTTCACAACTGCATTGTATTAAAGAACGTGTGAAGGGTCCTGATTAACCCTTGCACACTCACTTTTTACCATGTGATACGATCGTGGTGAGGTATCCAACGTTCCACCATTGCCGTAGCCACCAGATCCGTCACGAAGTCTGCTAAAGGATCAATCGCCTATTGCACCGACTTTCCGCACTACCATCAGGGCGTACAGCACCGCGCTTTCATTTACTTCCCTTGGTGCGAAGTTGGATGAACGGTTTATGCACGGAGGGATGTACGCCTTTCGACTCCAAGATGCTCTGTACCACTGAATGGGATCGCTGTTGCCGGAGCCCGGTCATTCAAGAAAGTTCTCGCAATTTTATATCACATCGCGCTTGGTAGCCGCATGAATGTCTTTCTTCAACTGGATTGGATCATCTTGGGCAACTTCAAGCGATGCTCGAACAGCACAACCCGTACGTGCAGTTGTACGAGCAGGTGCGGCAGCGGATGGGGGAGATGAGGTGACGGACATCTGCTTTTCCTGCACTCGAACGATCGGAGGAGGTACAACACTCCAATTGCCAACGCGGTCGGTGCCATCATGATGGGAGATGGTTACGACGGCAGTATTTTCTGTGAGATTAGCCTATGCGATTACGATGAACAAGTAACAGGGACAGACGCTGCACAAGGTTGTTATATGGACGTGTTCTCGCATGGCCAGTTGTACGTCGCCTTTTCAGGGTCTACATCTCTGGAGAACATCTCCGTCCATTGTGAAGATGAGTCTGCAGAACTACGACTAAAGCGCAACGTCGTTAATGACGAAGCACTACGTTGAATGAGGTTGAAAAATATCGCAATCATTGCAGCAGTCAATGTCTCAGATTGCACACGAAGTCGTTTACAGCAAAAAAATAAACGCTTTTCTTTTTGTTTCTAAAGTAAATGTATATATACTTTAGTTTCAATGACATTTCAATGAAACAATTCGTCGGAACGACGGGTAGCATCTCTAATATATATTATATATAGGCACCATTCACGTGGCGATTATAGCCAGGCAGCATCAGGTCGTATTCAAACGGAGACGGCTCAAGTTTTATGCTACTGCTTACAAGTAAAGAAGAAGATGGTCGTGACGACGGCAGCAAGGAAGATGTTGATACATCCATAGAGGGAGCAGAAATAGTCAATTGGCCGTGTAAAACGTGGTTCTAGATCTTCTTTGTTAAACCTAAAAAGTTGGGTCGTCCCCGGGATCGAACTCGGTCCCGTTGTCATCTGTAACGTGTTGGTGCTGGATTGTAATTATGTAGGAAGTTGACACGAGTTGGGGGAACGTGCAAAACACAATTCTGACAGTATCGGCCGTTAGCGCCTTACCTTCTGGGATGAAGTTTCTGTGAAAGAAGCGCGCCCTAATTGATCAGGGTAGGGGCGGACAGGAGAAGGATATAAATGCGTGCTTTAAGGTAAAAAAATTACTAATTATAAATGCGTACTTAAGAATCCAACCTAAAACTCCTAATAAAAGCAAAATAAAGTTAAAATTTCAAAGTGTCTAAAAATGCATAAATGCATAAAAAATGACCACTATGGTCGCGCTTCACTTCAAGTTTGTATGTAGTCCCATACCGGACTGTATACATCACTTGTAAATCTTCAACACTCCTTCCGCGAACATCGTGCGATCACTTGATATCACTTCAACACAATTTTACTTCGCAAACATTTGTCCTAATCTTCACAAAGTGGCTTCGTCAGAAGTTCCGCAACCATTTCATCACTGGCCACATGCATTTTTCTCACTGATTCACGCTTCACATGATCCTTGATAAACTTGAGCTTGATCCACGTGTTTGGATGCAGCACCACTTGCTCCGTCTTCGAGTTGTCTTATAGCTGCTTGATTATCCATGCGTAATAAAATCGGTCTCTCCACTTGCAAACAAATTTCTTCCAATAACTCACTCAACTTGAGAACTTCCTTTCCTTCAACAGTGACAGCAACGAATTCCGCTTCAGCAGTAGATAGTGCAACTACGCCTTGCTTCTTGCATGTACATCCAATTAACATACCATTTAAGAAAACCACACAACAAATCACGCTCTTCCGGTCTTGTATATCGCCAGCGAAATCAGCATCTGTGTATCATATTAACAATAGACTTTCATCGCTCTTGCCTTCACAATCCAGATGTAACTTCAAATCCTTCGACCCCTCAAGTATCTTATAATCTTCTTTGCCAACTTGTAATCACTTTGCTTTAGCGCATGCATACGCCGCGTAACTCAGTGAACCGCAAAAAAAATCCGGCCTCGTACATCTTGAAATCCATAATAAGCTCCCAACCATCGATTGAAAAACCTTTTGTTTCAGAACACATGTCGTAGCAGTCTTGGGTAGGAAATTGTCATCTTAACCGTCATAATTTGTGTCTCTAATTGGTAATTTCACTGAATTTGCTCGCTCCATGTTGTATTTCTCCAGCAATTCGTCAATCGTTGTTTCTTGATCCATTGTGTATCCACATCCTTGATCTCCACCTATGCGTATTCCGAGAAACCTTTCCACTGGTCCTAGGTCCCCCAACTCTAGTATCTTCATCTTGTCAAAAAGTCATCTACCAGATGCTCCGTCGTTCCCATCACAAGTAAATCGCCCCCATACACTCCAACAATTATTATTCCATCGTGATCTTTTCTTCAAAATATACACGTTTACGTCATACACTGTGTAAAGTCCAAATCGGTAAGTGTCTTGCGTAATAGCTCGTACCACATACGTCCAGACTGCTTCAAACCATATAAGTTTCTTCAAACGTATAGCTAGACACTTGGTTGAATTCACTCCAAAATCTCGTAACAGTTCATCCGTAATGATCATGCTTTGGGGTATCATAAAAAAACTCGAAATTTTTATCCGTGTGTGCCTTCTGGTACGAGCTTGGTACATCTCCATGTCGCGCCGATACGTACCACACTTTCGCCATAGACAGCACCACCTTTACATTACTCAAATCCATCACTGTTGAAAATGTAAAAACGAAATACCTGCCATATACTTGCTTGTCGACACGCGCCACCAGTCGCGCCTTGTATGTCTCGATCGTACCGTCCGCCTTCAACTTCGTTTTTTACACCCATTTTGTGGGTATAGACCGGTTACCTGCGCACGCTACTACCTCCCATGTATCCATGTCTCGTAACGCCTTCAGCTCTGCTTCTTCCGCTTCCTTCCACTTACTTACGTCATCTCTTTTATGTACCTCCTTGTAACTGAGGATTTTTTGCATATTTTGCTTGATTCCAGTATCACTGGGTCTCAGCACTGCGTACACCGCCAGTTCATGCTCCTTCACAGCTTTCTGCACTGTATTCACTTCCTGAGTCGCGTGTGTGGCTCTTTCCACGCTTTAATTCCTCTTTGTCTTCTTATTTTTGACTGAGTTCTTGTACTCCTTCAATATTGCTGTTTCCTGTAGGTTACCCATTGTCCTTTCGCTTACTTGTCCAGATGCGTGTTGTGTGTGATTGCTTGTACTTCCCGAACGTTCCATCTCGAATCCGTTTTGCAATTCCATGTCGTCATCCACGTGACTTTCTTCATTATTTTCCACATCTTCTTCTGTAAAATTTTCACCGGTTAGTGCTCTTGTAACTTGCTCTCGTGCCTTATTGTCCCGCGTCTCAATCTGGTTGATGTGCCGCCTTGTCGTACCCACGCGATCCCTTCATATCAAAACCTTTAATCCCTTCGTTTCGTCACTTTTCCCTATGATTAAGCTCTTTTTAGCCCTCTTGTTCAGCGTCTTCTTGCCAGGGTCTCTCCAAACCATGCGATGTGACCCGAATACCACAATGTCGTTCACCTCCGGCTTGATCTTCGTTAGAATTACGTAAGGTGACTTCCACCCTGGATTCGATCGAGTAGGAGAACGGTTGAGTATTTATGCGGCATACTCAGCCGCCTCTGACCAATATGTTAATGGCACTCCAGAGCCAAAGACCATACAACGAACCATATTTAATGTGGCCCTATTCAATCACTCCACGTTGCCGTTCGAGGCGGGCACCCCGCTTCGGTCACTTAACGCCTAATTCCCGTCCTCTTACAAAATAAATCCAATTCTTGTACTCCAGGCCACCATCCGTCCGTAAAACATGTATCCGACAATTAAACTCCCTCTCAGACCACGCCAAAAATGTTCAAATTTCTTTGCCGCGGTACTTAGTTTTTGAAGGAAACACGCGAATGTAAGACGAAAAATGATTCACGAAGACTACCAGGTACCTATTTCCGCGTCGGTCTTGAGGTGCAATGGGACCTTTGAGATCGCCACATAAGACTCCACCGAATTGCTCTATGGGTGATTTTTCACCGGAGTCTTTTTTGGGTTGGGTCTTTCGTGCCCTCTTTCCCTCTGCGCACGTCAAACAGTCTGGGCGCGCCATGCTCGTGAGCTTGATACCAGATCTTGAGTCCTTCGCTAGGCGCTCAATCGTGTCGTAGGCAATATAACCTAGGCGCAAATGAAAGTGATATAGGCAGCCTCTTGGGTACCGTCTTCATCTGTTTCCAGAATCGTGTTAAGTAACACTCCCGAAAAACTTGTGACCATTCCTTTATTCGCATTTGAAAACAAATTTTCCACAAAATTCGACCCATTCATCCTCACAGTATACAGTAAACCCCCACGCAGCTGCACTTCCATCATATCACTCCGGTGCACGAAATTACACCTCTTTTGCATCAATTTACCCAGCGAAATGAGATTCCTTGTCAACTTCAGTGAGAAATATACTTCTTGTAACACTATAACCGTGTCTGGATCGTCGATTTTCCGCAAAAGAGCCTTGACAACTTTTGTGACCTGTAAGAACCTTCCAGGTAACGTTAACTTCATTCCACCCGTGCATGTCACTACGTCTTTCAAAAAATTTTCGTCACCACCGAGATGAAGACTGGCTCCACTATCGAGAATCCACACATCGTCTTCATCGGTATCACTTGAGCTTAGCGCTCCGGACCATTCCGCACTTTTTTTCAGTAGTAGCCAAGCCTTACGCCTTCTCAAAATTGTTCTGTGCCTTGTGGTAACCTTGCTTTTCGCACTTGTCAAACCTTTTTGTGCATTCTCGGCGGATATGTCCTCTTCCATCACAATTGTGGCACGTAGTCGCCTTCTTATTTTCCTGCACTGCGTTCACGCCCATTCTTGGTGACCTTCTACTTCTTACATGGTCATCTTCTACCGCCTGAGCCCACGCTACCAACTCCTGCGCGTGTAAGATGTAATCCGTCCTTGTGGATTGTAGCGCGTCATCATCGCGTACCTCAGGCTCAGAACTGCATATTTCACCAAATTTTCCACTCTGAGCTTCTCACTTGATCCACGCTCGCGTTCTAATGCGGTCATATAAAGTAGGTGTTCGTTCCAGGACCTTTTTGCGTCCTTTTTGCTAGTGAATATCTGTGCCGCTTGCTGATTCGATATCGTAACTTTATACGCACGCCCCATATGATCCCCGACGTAATGCAAAGTCTGCAAGACATGCCACGATACTACAATGATCGAACGAAAATATCTCGATGCGGCGCCATCGAGGTATTCCCCGAGATTTTTAACCTTGATCGCTTGGGTCCATGCGAAACGAGGCGAGATTTCGCAATTTCTAATGCTTCCATAAACAAATACGCCCAATCGCAAAATCCAGGTCCAACTTCAGGATAAATTTCTGCTCCAGAAAACTTCTGTACTACCAACTTCGGGATCTTGTACGGGCGCGGCTGTGTGCCCGGATTTACGTATTTTCCAGCCTCTTACCTCTCTTTTGTCATACCTGCGTGAAAGCCAGGGGATTCTCTTGTCATATCCATACGAGGCGCACCGCCCCTCTATATCCCTTCATCCTCTGACAAATTGTTCAGCGTGATTTGCTGCCCAAATGGCGCAAAATTCTTGCTACTTTCTTGAAAGAGGGTGCCTAGGACTGGCGAATTTCTCGCCGTAACCGGAAAAACACACCGTCCCGACCCTTGTGATCGTTCTTCCTCCATTTTTTTAACCTTTGATTCATTTTGCCCACCTGTAAGGGCAGCGCCTTCAACGCACCCTCCTGATCGAAATATTCACCTTCATCCATGGTAAGAATGCGTTAAAAACAAAAAAAACACGATAGCAACGTAATGTACACGTAACAATCGACTTCACTCCAAATAATTCCAAGAGACCGTTCTGAGTAATCAACACGCACAAACGTGATGCGAGTCTACTTAAAACTTAAAACTGAACTTTATGTACCCCCGTGTCCCTTGGGCTCATAACCTGTAGGAAGTTGACACGAGTTGGGGGCACGTGCAAAATCCAGTTGTGACAGTATCGACCGTTAGAGACTTACCGTCGTGGAAGAAGTTTCTGTGAAAGAATCGCGCCCTACTCGATCAGGGTAGGGGCGGACGGGAGCAGAATATAAATCCGTTCTTTAAGGTAAAAAATATACTAATTATAGGGAAGCTGTTTCCCGACAAGGGGTCTTTGTTATCCCGACAAGGGGCAAGTGATATCCCGAGAAGGGGCGTTTTTTACAGCATAGAAAAAGTTTTTTTATTAAGTGGCGCAGCGGCTTAGTTTGAGCCGGAGAGACAGGTGGCACATTCACGCAAAACGCGTCCCCTTGTCGCGGTATCCAAGACCCCTTGCCGGGATAACAAAGACCCCTTGTCAGGAAACTGGCTCCCATAATTTTCACTTTTCGATTTTAACTAATTCATAAGACCTCAAATCAATTCTAGAGGCGGCTCTACGGCGAGCCCCAGTACACGCGCACCGCTTAACTTGAAACGCCAAACGAAGCTGCATCTGGTGCGCAATATTACCTGTGACAAGAGATGGCGCTCTTCCTTGGGAGCGCGAGGCAGGAGTAGGATGGTACCGTCCGACGTGAGACTGTAAGTTCCGAAGCGATGGAGGCGATGGTCGCGTCTATCGAAGCAGAGACTGACACGATGAACAAGAACACGTTTGAAACGAAGCACGAGTCCGGTGATACGACGCTCGAGCGACGTCCAATCACGAAATGTGACGTGGCCCTTGAGAGACGACGGTAGAAACGGTGCCAAGTGGCGACGACACGACGGTACAGAGGATGGTGGCTCCGAGTGGGGAAACCGATACGTGAAGAGCGACGTTAGATCCATAGGGAGCTACTTCGGTGCGGAAAGAGGCAACGAGTATCACGAGCACGTCCAGTTTCAAATACGACGAGCACAAGGAGGAAATGGCCGAGACGCCCATGAAGAAACGATGACGACGGAAATCTTCGAGTCCGTTGCATGTGTCAACGCGAACATGCTCGTTGATGCCAGTTGTCACGCACCGACATTCACTTTCAACCGTCTACGAGACTGAAACGACGCAATTTCGAGCATAAGACGTGGAAATGGCTGCGGGACGGACGACCATCGATCCACGTGACAGGTGCTCATATTTCAAGAGGTTTTCACGCTCGAACAAGCTACACGTCGAGAAACACTCGAGGAAAGTAATTTACGGGGAATCCTGCCACTCTAAAAGTTTAACCACAAAATTGGGGTGTGGAAGCATCATAGTCTCTTTCATAACTTTCCAAATCACTAGTGAATCTTTCATTTTGCAACCGCCTTGGAGACAAAATCCCGTTCCAAGAGCCTTCATAAGGATGAAGAGGCGCTAGCTGCCAGCCGTAGTGAGAATTTGGCTCAAGCGCGTCGATTAGCGAACGAACTGAATAGAAAATCTCTTCCAGCTCAGGTAGTAGCTCCCTCTGCATCTCAAATGCTGGATGAAGAGGACGATGAGGCACTTCGATGGTTCGTGTACCCTTCAGAGGTTGCAGAAGCGATTAAAAAGGGAGACGAATCTGTCATACTGAATACTCTTCGTGGCCCCTTTCATCCTTCACGATACAATAACTTTGCGCGCGGGCTTCAAGATCAGTGGAAGGATGCATTAACTTCTAGTGCTCAGGTCTGTAGTACTTTGACGTGCTGTACCGCTCTGCAGAGTCCAGATTTTCAATGGGAGAAGCAACCACAAAAAGTCGCTTTTTTCGTCGAATGGCTGTGTAATGAGAGGTAATTACCCACTTCGCTCGACGATTGACAGTGAAATGGTAGTAGCGGAGTGCGCAAAGTTCTGACAGCCTCATGGGACACGACGACAGCCACGGTTGAGGAAATAACGAGGGTAATCACCATAAGACAAGTAGTACGAAGCTATTTCCAACCCCGCAGAAAAAACTTTTACGCTCGGTGGGTCAAGCATTGATACAGTAGGATATGATTCAAGAGGGAGAGAAATTGCTACTCGGTGTATCAGGCGGTAAAGACTCGCTAAGCTTGCTGCATGTGCTATTCAGATTTCAAAAGCGCGCTCCCGTCCACTTTGAACTTGCTTGTGCTACTGTGGACCCGCAGACGCCTTCTTTCGACCCAATCTCAGTAAAGGACTATATGCACGTGCTTGGCGTACCATATTACTACCTATCGGAGAACATCATTGAGCGGGCAATGTGTGAAATGAACGGGGACTCGCTCTGCAGCTATTGCTCTCGTATGAACCGCGGTGTTCTTTACACGTGCTGTCGAAATTTGGTTTTAATAAGCTTGTCCTGGCTCAGCACTTGGATGATATAGCAAAAGGTTTCCTGATGTCGGCTATGCATATGGCCAGTTGCGTACCATGAAGCAAAATATTGGAACGATCAGCGAGGCGTACAAGTGATCCGTCCGTTTGCATATGTGCGTGAAGTCGATTTGAAGCAATTTGCGTACGACTAGCGTCTGCGTGTGATTAACGAAAACTGCCCTGCGTGTTTCGAGGATCCAAAGGAACTTCATCTGGTCAAGAAGAAGCTTGCCCAGGAGGAGAGTCTTTACCCAGACATGTATAATAGTCTGCGTCGTGCGCTGCTGTCACTAATGGATGACGTCAGCTACACGTCTCTAGAGGCAGTTCGTGCTCGTTTGGAGCAGGCCCAACAGTCGCGCAAGCATGCTCCTCCCTTCAAGCAAAGGGCATAACAAGAAAAAAGAAAATAACGAGCTCGGCTGTGTTGTTACGGAGTAGTTAGTTTCCTTTAGTTTTCTCCGTTTTCCCTTTCATAAGACAGGCAAGATTCAAGGTAGACGGTAAAATCAGAGGATACACGTTGCATTACAAATAAATAGGGAGCCAGTTTCCCGACAAATCGCGCCCCTTGTCGGGATATCACTTGCCCCTTGTCGGGATAGCAAAGACCCCTTGTCAGGAAACAGCTTCCCTAATTATAAATGCGTACTTAATAACCTAACCTAAATCTCCTAATAAAAGCAAATATAAAGTTAAAAGTCCGAAGTAGCTAAAAATGCATAAACGCATAAGTGACCACTGTTGTCGCGCTTCACTTGAAGTTTGTATGTAGTCCATTACCTGGCTGTATATACATCACTTGTAAATCTCAACAAATTTGAACCTTTGACAGGCATAAGTCTCGACCGTGGCATAACATATATAAGACGGTAGAATCGTAGACGCGAAGGAAGTAGCTTCCTGGTTCGAGTCCATTTGTGCTAATGGTACCATGTTGTTTCGTTGAGCAAAACAACTTCCATCATACTCTTCCCAAGCTTATGACATTGCGTAAGCATGGATTGCACAAGACGACACTTGTGTGTTTCATCTAGTCAGACTCGCTGCTGGTGCTGCTAGAGTCTGAGCTCGAGTCGGAAGAGCTACTGCCGCTGCTACTGCTCGTGCTACTACTGCTGCTGCTGTCGCTAGAGTCCGAGTCGGAATCCGAATCCGAGTCGCTGCTCTCAGCCGCAGCCTTTGCCTGTTCCATGACCATCTTTGGTGCGTTCTTCAGATACTCGCGCAAGTCTGTGGTAAGCCCACCAAGGCCAATGGATGTGAAGAAATTAATCGCAAAGCGTGTATTACGTGGATTGTCCGTAGGGAAGAGACCCGCAAACGTCGGCTGCATGATTGTATCCGTAAACCGCTCCTTCAGTGTCTTCATGCCAAGATGTTCCGACAGCTCTTGGCACAAGATCTTGATAAAAATACGACTCGATGACGTGGTCTCGGCTTCGTTCAAATGAATATACTCGAAGACAGTCCACGGCAGAGCGTCTGTAAAGAGTAGATGAGCGAACAGCTTGGCCACGTTGCGCAGTTTATTCGTCTCCAGGCGATGGATCAGCGAGTACTGGTCGGCAAAGCACGCATCGAAGGCATCCTGGTACTCGCGCTTGATCAGACAGAATCGTTCACTCAGCAGTCCATAGTACCGCAAATAGGTACGCTCCTGACTGCAACACTCAATCAGCATCGAGCAAATTTCCTTCTCTTGGCCAGGGCGAATGCTGAGTTTCATGAGCTTGTGGGCACACTCTTCATGCGTGATGCTTGACATGATCGTCAGGTAAATCGTACGGCGCAAATTCACTAGATCTTGCTCTGTGTAGTCCTGGATCGCCACGTTTTGATCACCAGCGACTGCCTCGTCCGCTTCCTCCTCTTTCTCGTCCTCGTCACCCTCCTCGTCACTCCCACCCGAAACATCCGAGTCCGATTCACCCAAGATTTCCTTCTTAATCGCAGCCCACATTTGCTCATTTTTTTCATAATCCGGATCGAAACGGAAGACATCCAACTTATCCTCGCAGTCGATCGTCTCCTCGAGCGTCGTCTCGTGCGTAATCTGGTCGCCCGACTCGACGAGATCCAATTGATCATACACCGCCGGGTAGTCGGCAAACCCTCCCTTGCGAATCGCAAACAACCCTTCAATCGTATACTGCACGCGCTTGTCGATCTCGCCCTCGTGCAAAATGCCTCGGAAGCGCTCAAAGATGGCGCGCAAGCCTTCAGGACAAACCTCTGCTAAGAGTTGGCCGCACTCTTTCGTAAAGTTCACAGCCACTTCGACCGAGTCGTCCGTTGGATTCGCGAGCAGCAACGTCAACACTTCGAGCGCCAGCAACTCGTGCACCACTTGTTGGTTCACGAGATGCGCAATGAAACGCACGAGCGCAATGGCCACCACCTTGTCTCCTCGCTTAAAAGCGCGACGAAAGCGAAACACGACCCGCTTGATCAAGAGCTCCCCGTTCTCGGGCATTTTCGTATTCAGAACCGCCACGAGTGCCGCATAAATGTGCGTAAAGCCTGGAGACGCAAGCTGTGCTTTCATGATGGCCCTGGCCAGCAAACCTCGTGCTCGGACGAGGTTTTCCTGGAAAAGCTCGGGCAGGATGTTGCTGAGATTCGCCACGTTCAATTTATTGATGAGTCCATTGAGACTTTTCCGTAATGCGTCCCACGAGCGTCGCTGGGCCTCCTCGGACGACACGCCGCCGTCCTTTTCCTGCTGCTGGCGCAACTGCGCAAGCTTAAAGGGAGGAATGTAGACGCCTCCCGTGCGTCCACTATGCATAGCGTCTGTCAGAAGGGACCGCTTTCGAATCACTTTCGCATCGTTGGACGCACGGGGTGGCGTATCCACGTGAGCCGAGTCGGATGCACGACTAGGGGGGACCACGTCCTCTCGATCTGGTTTGGCGCGACGCGATTTCTTGCGGACGGGAGAAGCGGAAGAAGACGAAGAAGACGATCGCGAGGATGACGAAGTGGAGACACTACGAGCTCGTCTTCGACGACGGTGGGGACGTCTGGAACGAGAGCGAGAGCGAGATGATCGACTAAGAGCCATTAGACACAGAGATCGATAGCACAGTGCCTGGAATCGAACTTTCCCGCTCAAACTGATAAAGGTTCGCACCTATCGTAAAAAGCGGTATATTAAGTTTCACAGTTCAGTGTAGACTGACATACTGGAGTACACGTAAGCACACCAGTTACGGTATTCCAAATGATTCTTGTGCTTGTGCACTCAAACACAAGATTCACGGAATCGCATTCACTCGCCCGAGGAGATGAATCTGCTCAGGCAGATCCAAAGGAAGAGACGACGTTTGCTTCTAAGACAATTCAAGGCACCCCAAGCTGGTTATCGTGCAGTGTGCGACATCGATGCGGGCCCCCCACTACCGAGAAAAGTATCCGAACTATTAAAATGGCTGCTTGCTACCAAGATCATTTAGCCTTCTACCTCACCTTGCCGTGGAGAAAAGGTAAATCGGTTGATGAACCTGATTTTACCGAAACATTTTGTTAAAACGAAAAGTTTTAGGAGAAGACGCGACTCTCAACCGATAATGTGGAAGTCAAAGCCTAAAGATGTGGCGTTGTGGAGCAATATGACCTTCTCGCATTCACTAAGGCCATGTAATCTTTTCTGGCCAGTCTACTATATAGTAGATCTATCGAGGATTTTGCGCTACGCCGTAGAGTCTAGTGAGCTAATGTAGCAGGTGCGTATACGCACGGTGCGGCTAGCGCATAGAGGAAGACTTTCCTAAAACGGCGATACGCGGCCACTTAGCCGATACGCCCTTATAAAAGGGATTAGTAAGAGAGCACTCTCTTACTCGGGGCCAAGATTTCCCTTGGTTTACCAGTTAGAGTTAACTAACGCTTGAAACAAGGCTACCCTTAGAAGGGGGGAGTAGGTAAAGGACGGTATTCCCTTACACTACTACACTCACTGCGCGCGCGACCGGTCGAGGTCGTGCTTCCTGCAGTCTTTTGAGTGGAATGTAAACTGAATGTATATTTAATATGTAATTAGCCTAAATTAATTTAAACTAATGTAAACTATCTGTAATACTTAGTAGAACTTACTAAATTCGTACCTAGCCAAAATGTAATGTACACCACCTGTGTACTAAACGTGGCTGGCTGCCACGCCTCCACCAAGGGCTCCTGCCCTGATTGGTTAAAATAACCAATAAGTCCAAACCTTTCGGACCGGTCAACACTGACCTCAACCGTGGTGTACTTACATACACCACATAACTAAATGTAACCAGAATGTAACCCTTTTACATCCTCCCCCATCAAGACTATTGCTTACGCAATAAAACAATTTTAGTTGGAGAACTCCAACTTCCAGAACCTCTGGCTAACCATGATCACCTTTAGTGGTGCTGAGGGTGTAGACTATTCCGATAACTCGGAGGTGGGTGCCCTTGGGGATATCTCCCCAAAGGCTGACCACTCCGACAGCGCCGAACGGCGGTGTCGGTCATCTAATCCATCCCCCACACATGGGGAAAATGCGCTAACTCGTGCGCCACCTCTATCAACTGCGGATGATGCACCCGGGTCGCCGAAGGCGACCATCACCAATGAACCGGACACGGTCATGAAGCCCGAAATGCCGTACCGGCACGGAAGGGTCCTCGTGACCCTCAAAGGAAGGCCAAAAACGAGGTAAAGAGGGGATGAGATTTCTATATCCCTTTCCCTGCGGCCGAACTGCCGCGTGAAATCACGCGCCGGAGACAACTCCGGGCAAAACTGCTAATACAAGGCAGTTCACTGTCAACTCGTACCGAGCGCGCCTCGGGAAGTAGGCGCGGGGTATCGTCGTTGAGACCCTCCGCGAAGTTCCCTTCGTTCTCGAACGAGGAGAAGATGTCGAGGAGGCCGAACGGGCTTTCCGCGCTTGGGACGAAGGGGAGAAGCGTCTCCCCAACTTGACGAGCTTTACACCAGCTATTCCAAACCCAACTTTCAGATAGAGAGGGCGTTGCGCTTGGCGTATCCCCAGGCCAAAGCGCTGGGGCAATTACCTGCCCCCGGTGTGGTGCCGGAGAGAAATGCAATGTGGTCAAGTGGAATCTTTAGTTACAACATATAGAAGATGATATGTGGTAGTTATCAATTCACGGTACAATTTTTACTATGCCAAAACTCTACATGCTAGCACAATGTTGCCTTGACTTGATGTGGTGTCTGCAAACATTGAACATCAACAACAAAGATTGTGTTGTACCTTCATCTTATGAACAGTGCGAACAATGCGTCCGTCTCTAGGTAGTGTGTCTTGCATCCACACGGTGTCTCATTACAGTCGTGTTGGTTTTAGCATCACGGCAGTGAAATCTAGGGCGCTAGGGCGCATGAAGTAATAAGTTCACCAGACTATGCAAACAAACCATTAGCATCATTAAAGAATGTCAAGACATTGGCGCAACTTACAAGCATAACAACGTGTTCATTTATGGTGGCAAAGCCAACGACAAGTCGTCATGCGTCCTCAGCTGTATTTAATACTCCGTGTATAGGGACGCTAGGGCACATGGGATAATAGATGAACCAGATCACGAAAACAAACTGTCAGCACCACTACAGAAATCCATGACACAGACGCATCTTACATGCACAGCAGCAGGTTCAATCCTAGCAGTAAATCCAACAAGAAGTCACGTGCCCTCAGCTTCGCAGACTGTCCTGTAGCTGTGGGCTCTAGGGCGCGGGCTGTAGCAGACAAACCAAGTCACGAAAACAAACTGTCAGCACCACTACAGAAAGCCAAGACAAAGGCGCATCTTATAAGCATAGCGGCAGGACTGGTTGTGGTGGGAAGCTCCCGGAAAGTCATGCGCCCTCGGCCGCCCAAGTTGGTTAATTGGGCTTTTTCGATTGTTCTCGAGTGGTTTTATTCCATTTTGGGGGAAAAATATTTTTAGCCAATCAGAGGCGACCAGCGACGGCCACCTCGCGATGGCCACCTCGCGGCTAATTGATTTATGATTGGTATGAATGTGGAGATATAAATGGAATTTTTGACCAATCAGGAGCGACATGCAACGGCCACCTCGCGACGGCCACCTCGCTTAATCAGATTACAGAGGGTTTCTGAAGTAACTGTCAAGGATGATCAATCAGGTTACAGAGGGAATCGGTGGTAACTCTCAAGGATGATCAATCAGGTTACAGAGGGACTCAGTGGTAATTGCCACGTATTGAAGTCAGCTCTGAAGTAACAAAAAAGTAGTGGGTGAAAAAAGTGATTGACTTTGATGTAGGAGTTAGTAACACTTAATATAACGAAATTTCCCTTGAAGTGCGAAGATCTCTGGCGGCCTTCAACAACCCTTCTTTTTTACTCTATAGAAAAACCAAGTGTAACAAAAGGAAGTCGGTGAGTGAATGCCCTAGAAAGTGGAGTAGCAGCCGTTTGAAGTGCACTAGTGTTGGGGGCAGCCCGGAACCGCCTTTGGAAGTGTACCCCAAGTGTGTTTGACTGATTTGTTGGTTCGGACGGAAGTATTAAGTACCCGGGAAGTAAAACAAGGAGGACTAGCGTATTACCTCTTTGTGTTGTTAATTAAGTGGATTTATAATAATTTTCAACCCCTTCACGACAACTGGTGCCGCGACCCGGGACTAACGTCGACTGCAGATTCAAGCTTACACAATGGCATTAGTACCACAAGAAGATGGTCCAGATCTTCATTTTACACTAGAATACTTCGATGATGATACTCACAGAACTTACACATTTTTCGAAGCGTGTGCAAAGGTAGCACAGTATCAACAACAGGTGCTCAGATTACCAGGTGATTCGAGCTGTTTGTTTTCATTATTTGAGATACGTAAGATGAAGCGGGCTGCACCCAACTTTATGGTGCGAGAAGATCTCACTACATTTGGAAATATACAAGCATCTGTGCTGGCACTGGAGGAATTGTTCCCAAATTTGGGGTATGCGATTATCAGACGGGATTAGTTTGAGAGTTCGTGTGATTACGATTTGGTACGGACCGCAGAAGATATTGGATTGATGATGTCTTTACTATTAGCAGAAAATCAGTGGGAAACATCATTAATGGTATATCGAGAAGAAACTGACAATATCATTCCCACTTACTATATAATAGAAGATACCTTACATTCACCGGTAAGGGAGTCTAAACCACCGAGTATGTTGGAGATCATTGACAGAAATGAGCTTGAAGAAGTACCACAGTTGCGACTCCGTAAAATTACCAAAACCAAAAAGAAATTGGAATTCTCGCCAGATGACGATGATACTATGTCGACACCCAAACCAGCCGTGCCTAAACAAGAGCCAGGGGTGTCTATGCCTAGACAGGGTTCAGGAGTGGCTGCGACTAGGCAGGGTACAGGGGTGGCTGCGCCTAAGCAAGATCCAGTGGTAGCCAACTTAGTAAAGATGATGCAAGATGGGTATTTGTGTTTGGAAGAATTAGCTAAAGTCACGCCAGTCTTGTCGTCTAGTCGCACACCCAATATACCGAGAGGGGCGCCTAATACTTCATATCAAACACCGGCTACGCAGCCACGAATACATCATAGTACTCCAGGGTATGGTATACCTGGTGGAAGTGCAAACGCATGGGCACCCTCACCTCAACCAGTTACAGCCATCATTCAGAATACTGAGATACAATCTTTTGATGGGAATAGGCAAGATGATGGAAGTGCACGGGCTTGGGTCGCCCGATTTTTCACACGTGGCTAATATATCACATTGGAATGATAGTCAACGTCTTGGAATGTTTGTTGATAGCTCGACAAGCACAGCGTCATGGTGGTACGAACAATTAGCCGATTCGGTGAAGTATGTCTGGGGTACGGTGATCGCACTTTTTCAGAAGAAATTTTGTGTGGACAAAGTGTCGCCTCAAATTGTGTATTCAAGAATGACACAGAAACATGATGAGCTGGCTACTACATATCTGTACCGATTAAACGCAGCAGCGTTGCGAGCAGGAATGGACTTTAGAAATGCGTTCAATGCTTTACTATTGGAAGAACACATTCAACAATTCTTTGATACCATTCATGATCGCACCATACAGATGTAGTATCAACACATAACCTTCTCAACTATCGAAGAGCTAGAAAAGCTACTAATTAAACATGAAGCGCGACTTATGAGGCCTGGAAGGAAGGTAGCTACACGCAAGAATGCTGATGCGGTGTATGAATACCCGCAACCTAGCGTGTATGCGATGGGCGGGGAAGTGCATGCAGTACAGCGGGTGCGACCGACGTATGAGGACAAGAGTGAACGAGCGCCAACAAATCCTAATACTGACCATGTTGTGATATTTGAGCATAATAACCGACGGGGACATGACAAAATGCACTGCTGGAAATTGGTGAAATGTGAGCATTACGATAGTTTTGGTCATGATGAAAAGTATTGTCGGAAGTTCATTGAAGAGATGGCCGATATGCGTACTAAATTGAAGTCAGGAGAGTTGAAAAAAGCTCAGGTGGCGGAGCTGTTAAACGCCTAGCCCCACCGTGTATTGCAACCCCTGTCGAGAGAAAAGGGGGGCATTGTCAAGTGAAAGTGAAGAGACACCGCTGTCACCCTGCATAAAGAAGAAAACCAAGAAAAATACTACATGTTCTATGGATGGATCACTCACTTTGGATGAGGATCAAGAAAATAAGAAAATTCAAGAAAAATTAAAGAAAACAAGCTACTTCCAGTGAGGATAAGACACAAACTGAACTGACGATAAGTGATGAAGTAACAGAGATTTCAGCATGTATCACACTGGTGGATAAAAATGTGTGAGAATGAGTATGGAGAAGCCAACTAATGGAACGCCTCAACCCAAGAAAATGTTAATGTTGGACAAGTGGCGGACATAAATGGTGCTTAGTACTCTGTGGAAGATAATGCTGTTGGATCTAAAGGAAGTCGGAACCCATCAGAAGATAATGCAGCTGAGGCGGAGATGTATAAGCCTCACAAAATAAAAAAGTAAAAGGAGAAAAATAACAAAACATTCAAGAAAATAGCAAGAAAAAGAAGAAAAAGTGTGACAAGACCCTGACAATGTAGTACATCCCTATCACCAACCCATGCTGGTTGTGACGATTAGAATGCGGACCCGAGTTGGTTGCATTAGGTGGAATAACAAACGAAAAGCAGAATACAAAACAAAGATACATGTTTAGCCAATAAATGGAAGTTTGTTGGAACATGTGGATAAGTCACGTCGCCATTTATTTTTATTGACGCAATATGGTTAACTATGACGATGGTAATATGAAGAATGAGCTTATGAGTGCTCCATGAATTAAAATTATGATGTGAAATTTGTGTATGAATGAGATCGTACGAAGTGAAACCTGTCAGGGTGCTAAAGGTGTGAAACCTGTACGGCAACAACAAATATCGTACGAAGAGAAACCTGTCAGGGTACTAAAGGTGTGAAAGATGTACATCCATTGAAAACAACAAAGAGAACCGCATAAAAAATAAAAGATTGTACGAAGAGAAACCTGTCAGGGTGCTAAAGGTCTGAAACCTGTACGGAAACAACAAAGATCGTACGAAGAGAAACCTGTCAGTATGTTAAAGGTGTGAAACCTGTACGGCAAAAACAGAGATCGTACGAAGAGAAATCTGTCAGGGTACTAAAGGTGTGAAACCTGTACTTCTATTGAAAACAACACGGAGAACCGCATAACAAAACAAAGATCGTACGAAGAGAAACCTGTCAGGGTGCAAAAGGTGTGAAACCTGTACGGCTATTGTAAAATAAAACGAAGAAAACATGTATATCGAGGGCGACCGTACGAAAAGATACCCGAAAGGGTCCAGCAGATGCAAAACTTGTGTGGAGAGTCACGAGATGTTACGAAAAAACCAATAAATAAATAAATAAGTCATGGGGCAATAAACTGAGCACAGAGGAAGACGAAAAGGGTGCGCAGCAGCTTGAGACAGAAAGTGAGGAGCAAGAGGAGAAGGAGGACGGACAGTCGAGACGAATCCAGTGGTGGAAAGCATGGAAAGGGACGAAAATGCACTGAACTCGTCCTCGAGTGAGGACAATAACAAACGTGTGCTAGCGCTAGAAAAGGAGATGCGAGTGCGAGAGTCGCAGCTCTTGGCATCGTCGACGATTGTTCGAGAGCTGCATGAAAAATTAGACAAAAATGTCGTCGTGAAGTAGTTGCAGTGGAACGTGCGCAGTATCTAATCGATCAATTGGAAAAGATTGCAGCGTGAAGTGGCTAAATTGACGCAGTTGCATCGAGAGTCAAGTCGTAGCCAAAGTACCGAAGTCCAGATACTGCGAACGATAGCAAAGAGGAAAAGGAAGAGTTGCCCTTATCGCCGATTCAGTCGAGGAGTGTTACACCGTTGAATAATATACGACAGATCCATGAAATGACTTTAGCAAGCACGAAGCTTGATCCACTGTCTTCGGTAAAGCAAGTACAAACGGTCGAAATCAATCGGGAAGTAAATGATTCGGCTGTATGGTCGTGTGCTCCGTAAGACTCGTATGTTCCCACGATTGTGGTCTTCTGTGTCACTGGACGGAGGTTAAACAACACTATAAACATTGTCACGTGTAAGTCTAATCGCCTTGTCGTCTGCATTCGCGTGTACTTAAGTGCTCTGTTGTGACGGCGTGTGCTCGTGGCGTGTCTATTGACGAGGCGTTGAAGAAGTATCTGTGTGATATTCAAGTGGAAGTCACGTTACTTTGTGGTCACAATGAGAAGATGAAATGCTCTTCTTACAGTGCCATCCAAGCTGGAGCTGCGGCGTGGCCTGTATGCAACCGCGACGCGGTCACGCCTTTTGTCTACCCGTAATGCAAACACATTAAAAAATGTTCATGCAATGATTTCGATCGATTCTCTCAGGGACTTTCCCCTTTGTGCGCGGAAGAAGTGGAGTTCACACCGCCTTGTCAACACACCTTGACGTTATCGTGCCATGCGCGGCAGTATTTTGTTACCAACGTGCGCCAATTCGTTTGAAAAGAGAAGGTCCGAGTATCGTTGCCACGATGTAGCCACGAGGCTATGGTGTCTTGTCCGACTCAAATCACTAAAACAATGGACGGGAGAGGCTTGTACAGTGGGATGTGTGCATGAAAGAGTGGAGTATGGCCCAAAAGACCATTTTTGTAAGCAGACCGTCACGTTCCAGCGGCGCCGTGGTCACTTGGAGGAGGTGCGATGCGAGCGCGCGTTTGAGTTGGCGCAGAATCCATCGCGTTGTCAAGAAGCAGTAGTGATGACGAATCCGGAATGTGGCCACAATTTCTCGATGACGTGTTATGAGGAAAATAGTTTGGATAATAAGGTGGCGCAGTACTCTAGCGACGCGGACGATCTGGGGTCTCTCGAGTCTGTACACGAAGGAGATGCGAGCAATTACCGCAACTATGGACTGAGTCTTCAATATATTCAAGAATCCACGTACGTGCGTAGATGTGGCCACTCGAAGAAAATGAAATGTAGTGAAGCGCGGCACATGACTGCAGAGTGTCGGGAGATTGTGACGACGAAGCTTCCGACTTGTATCCATGTGGTGCACGTGGCCTGTTATTTGACTAAACAGTTGAGCGCCTGTCGACCGTGGCAAGAACGGACGCAATCGATTGAATTGTTACACGATGAAAGCGTGGTGGTAGAGATGTTAGGAATGCCATCTGGAGCATGTCCGCCAGCTCTGAAATCGATTTTGAAAGATGTCAAGCTCCTGTGGGCTTTCGTCGAACAGCTTCTTGTGAACAATATTTGGAAATGAAGTGCTGAGATTCGTTTAAGATTCTAAAAGGCAAGCAAGCGCCCAGTCCATGCCATGTACGTGTCTTAAAATCACTCAAGTGCGGGCATGAATTTACCATGAAGTGTTGTGAAGACGTAGCGAACGTGCGTTGCCAGGAATCGGTCGAGAAACCTTGTTAGAATGTCCAGAGCTGTGGCGCAAAGTTTACAGTACCGTGTACTATGGAAGCAACTTCGGTGCAGTGTACAACTAAAACAACGTGGCGATGCCCAAGAGATCACTTATTTTCGTTAAGCTTGTGTAAGAAAGGGATCCCTTCCGATTGTCCAGAGTGTTCGTCCTCAGGACTGGATGCCGCGATCAAAGACTCCCAGCGGATCTTAAGCAGCACTAAACTGCATTTGGGGGCACCAGCTGCCGCTCGCATATTACCTGCAATGGATGAAGTGACGCATATCGACATGAATCCGTCTAGTATACGCGAATTTTTGATTCGCAAGATGAAACCATCGAATCGATTTAAAGAGAGTCTCGACTGTGGAATTTTTCGTTTTTGTCGTGTTGAACGGAAAATTGCGAGCACAATCGATTGAGAAATTCGAAATGAAGGATTTTGAAAGTTCCCATACGTTTAATGGCATTGAAGTGATCGAAGCCACCCAGGACAATTTTAAGCGTATCGTGTGCAATGAACGCGTCAGTATATTGTTTGGTCATGTTATACGGTCAAACGGCTTGTTAATCCCGTTGATCTGCCCAAAACTAAAGGCAAAAATGTACGAAATTGGGTTTCTCGACAACTCTCTCACGGCTACGATGCATTTATCGCGAGAAGACTCAAGGTGAAGTAGGAAGCTGGATTATTTGGCCCCCCCACGCGATGTTTCCAGTTTATCGAGTGGATGTCAATGATACGAATCGGAGTAAAATCCTCCAGTGTCTACCCGAGGGTACACAAGGACAGCAGCAGCCGTTAAATATTCGCTTTACGAATCCACATCGTGCTGAAACTGGGAAGAATTGAAGGTTGTGGTTGTCACACCCAAGCCTTCCATTATGTCGGAGGGATGTTTTGAACAATTGCGACTGTTAGTGCGATCGGTAAGTCCATTGTTCGAGAAAATCAATGTGTGGCATTTGTGGGAGGGGAAGTCTCTCTCAACGGGAGCAGCCGATGCCATTCCTCAACGAACGGAGAAGACGCTCGCGTCCAAGTTAAGTTTTATTCCGTCTAGAGTTGCGAATATGGACAAGCGACAATTGTCGGCATTTGGTGGACTCAAGTGCATTAAATGTTGCAGAGTTCGGGTAAGCTGAAGGACGACGGCGACTTGTTTGTAGCGTTGGAAGAACTCACGGTGCGAAAGCAGAGCACAGCTGACGTTTGATCGAAACTGGAAGAGTATGTGACGCACGTGTGTGAAAAGGAGGGATGCTACGCACATCCACTCGTGATTCTTGCGACTGCACGCGTGGCTGTTCGGTTGAGTCAAACGAAGGCATCCGATCTCCAGCGTAAACTCATTAATCTCTTTTTGCATTGCATTATCCAGAAGCAAGTGGTTTATGGCTAGATGATACCGAAGAGCGATTGATACAACCGAGCAGGAAGGAGTTAAGCTCTTCTCGTTCAGTGAGCACTGTCGCCATGTCTGTCGAGGACAAATGGGAGTCGTTAAAGAGTCAACATGGCTGTCGCTCGGATGCAATGGAAGAACTACTCAAGCTCCTCGGCTTGAAGAAAGTCAATCTAGAAGCATTCAACCTGTTTAAAGGCGCGATTGCACTGCAGAAGTTGTCTCCACTGCAGCGCGAGAAAAATTCGATGGCATTCAATTATTGCTTCATAGGGAATCCTGTTACTGGTAAAACTACCGTCGCACGGTTGTTTGCAAGTGTTTTAAAAGATTCCAAGATTCGACGCAGCAATACAATTGTCGAAATTTCTGCGCAAAAGTTGAAAGACGATGGAGCGGCGGAATTTGTCTTGAAGTTGCAGCAAGCAAGTGGCGGCGTCATTGTCATTGATGAAGCGTATGAGCTCCATCCCTCGGTGGATTTTAAGGGGAAACCCATTGTTGCCGAGCTATTAACTGCAGCGAAAGATAAGCGAGATGATCTTTCAATTATTATTGCAGGGTACGAAGATGATATTCAGAAAATCTATAAGAGTATAACGATGGGCTCCAGTCTCGATTCCACGAAGTTGTGTTTGAAGATTGTGATGCCCAGGATCTGGAAATAGTATGGGATGAATTAGCGCAAGATTGGTGATGGAAGTACTAGCAGGCGATTGTCAAAAAAAAGTCGCGTGTCGCCGGCTTGCAAAAGCGGCGGGGCGGAAGAGATTTGGTAATGCGCGAGCGGTGCGTAAACTGTTTGAACATGAGGTCAAAGAGGCGATGTCAAGGGAGGATCTCGACGAGGAATTGATGTTCCAGACGGTCGATTTGCTGGGTGAACGTCCCTCCACGAATCCAAGGCTTCAAGAGATTCTAGACGAGGTGGCAGGCGAGGCACTAGAGGATGAGGTGCGTGGTAAGGACGGCGATGAGAAAAGAGAGGACCAGTCAACAGCTAAGGACGAAGACAAGCATGCTGATAGAAAAAGTCTCTGCATGCGCATACGGAGAAGACACGGAAGAAATACACAGGCAGATTCGAGGTAAAGAGCACCTAAACACAAAATGTCTGGTACAAGAAGTGCTTCAAAGCAAGCTGCTCGCTATGTGTTTGAGCAAGAAAAGGCTTGGAATAAGATGAGGCACATATGCAAGGAAGATGACATATCATGTTTTGCCACGACTATGAATGACGATTCTTCACGTACATTCCTGAATTGGGGTTAAGAAGTATGTGTGTGCGTGCCTTTTGCTCGCTTACGCTGAAGTTACGCAAGGGGCGATTGTGGTGAAGTGGAATATTTATTTAAAACATATAGAAGATGATCTGTGGTAGTTATCAATTCACGGTATAATTTTTACTATGCCAAAACTCTACATGCTAGCACAATGTTGCCTTGACTTGATGTGGTGTCTGCAAACATTGAACATCAACAACAAAGATTGTGTTGTACCTTCATCTTATGAACAGTGCGAACGATGCGTCCGTCTCTAAGTAGTGTGTCTTGCATCCACACGGTGTCTCATTACAGTCGTGTTGGTTTTAGCATCACGGCAGTGAAAGCTAGGGCGCTAGGGCGCATGAAGTAATAAGTTCACCAGACTATGCAAACAAACCATTAGCATCATTAAAGAAGGTCAAGACATTGGCGCAACTTACAAGCATAACAACGTGTTCATTTATGGTGGCAAAGCCAACGACAAGTCGTCATGCGTCCTCAGCTGTATTTAATACTCCCGGGCTAGGGACGCTAGGGCACATGGGATAATAGATGAACCAGATCACGAAAACAAAATGTCAGCACCACTACAGAAATCCATGACACAGACGCATCTTACATGCACAACAGCAGGTTCAATCCTAGCGGTAAATCCAACAAGAAGTCACGTGCCCTCAGCTTCGCAGACTGTCCTGTAGCTGTGGGCTCTAGGGCGCGGGCTGTAGCAGACAAACCAAGTCACGAAAACAAACTGTCAGCACCACTACAGAAAGCCACGACACAGGCGCATCTTATAAGCACAGCGGCAGGACTGGTTGTGGTGGGAAGCTCCCGGAAAGTCATGCGCCCTCGGCCGCCCAAGTTGGTTAATTGGGCTTTTTAG
The DNA here is from genome assembly GCA_026184515.1 of Peronosclerospora sorghi. Classification (NCBI taxonomy): domain Eukaryota; phylum Oomycota; class Peronosporomycetes; order Peronosporales; family Peronosporaceae; genus Peronosclerospora; species Peronosclerospora sorghi. The sequence continues at coordinate 11,798,280 of CM047585.1, forward strand.
ATTGTTCTCGAGTGGTTTTATTCCATTTTGGGGGAAAAATATTTTTAGCCAATCAGAGGCGACCAGCGACGGCCACCTCGCGATGGCCACCTCGCGGCTAATTGATTTATGATTGGTATGAATGTGGAGATATAAATGGAATTTTTGACCAATCAGGAGCGACATGCAACGGCCACCTCGCGACGGCCAACTCGCGACGGCCACCTCGCTTAATCAGATTACAGAGGGTTTCTGAAGTAACTGTCAAGGATGATCAATCAGGTTACAGAGGGAATCGGTGGTAACTCTCAAGGATGATCAATCAGGTTACAGAGGGACTCAGTGGTAATTGCCACGTATTGAAGTCAGCGCTGAAGTAACAAAAAAGTAGTGGGTGAAAAAAGTGATTGACTTTGATGTAGGAGTTAGTAACACTTAATATAATGAAATTTCCCTTGAAGTGCGAAGATCTCTGGCGGCCTTCAACAACCCTTCTTTTTTACTCTATAGAAAAACCAAGTGTAACAAAAGGAAGTCGGTGAGTGAATGCCCTAGAAAGTGGAGTAGCAGCCGTTTGAAGTGCACTAGTGTTGGGGGCAGCCCGGAACCGCCTTTGGAAGTGTACCCCAAGTGTGTTTGACTGATTTGTTGGTTCGGACGGAAGTATTAAGTACCCGGGAAGTAAAACAAGGAGGACTAGCGTATTACCTCTTTGTGTTGTTAATTAAGTGGATTTATAATAATTTTCAACCCCTTTACGACAGCAAACTCTATATCTGCCTCCGGCAAACTCCCAGCTACTGGTAGTGAAGGGGCTTCTTCCGCCCCTTTGGTCGTTGACTCTCAGCGGGGTTCTCCCGCTCGAAAGTGTAACCGGGTGCGTACACGCACGGTGCGGCTAGCGCACAGAGGAAGACTTTCCTTAAGCGGCGATGTGCCGATACTTAGCCGATACGCCCTTATAAAAGGGCTTAGTAGGAGAGAGCTCTCCTACTCGGGGACAAGATTCCCGGGGTGGTTTACAGATAGCTTTCGCGAACCTCTTGTAACAAGACTTTCCTTATAAAGGGAGGTAGCGTAAGGGAGAACTCCCTTAGGCTACAATACTCACTGCGCGCGCGACCGGGCGTGGTCGCGCGCCTGGCAGTCTTAAGTATTTTTGTAAACTGAATATATTTAATATGTAATTAGCCTAAATTAATTTAAACTAATATAATCTATATGTAATACTAAGTAGAATATTCCTAATTCGTACCTAGCTAAAATGTAGTGTACACACCTGTGTACTGACACGTGGATGGATGACACACCACCACACCAAGGGACCCTGCCCTGATTGGTTAAAATAACCAAAGGTTCGAGACCTTTCAACTCGTTCAATACTGACCTCAACCGTAGTGTACTCATGTACACCAACACTCAGTGTTACCCGAATGTAACCCCGTTACAGAAAGCGTCAACGACGTCATGGCAATCCTGCCACAGGGGAGTCTCGGACTCCCACGAACTCTGTGAATGTGGATAACCTTTCCACATCACCAGATATTGGGTCTCACCCCGATGATGGCGTCGCGCCATCAGACGCTCCACATGGTAATGTGGAATACCCTTCGTACCGAGAAATGGAGGAGGAGGTTGCGCGATTTCGACGTGAGCTCCACGAGCGCTGTGATCGACACAGCCGTCGCATCCAGGATGACCAGGAGGGACTCCGCGACGAGGTGAGTGCGAATGATCGCATCGAGAAGCGGCTTGCATCTCTCGAGTCTGTCGTTGCGGAGTTACATGGGCGCATTTCGGCCCTGTCGGCGCTATTCCGACCTGCTGTGCCTTTAGGCTATCCGGTTTCCCAGCCTCCTCCAATAGGGGACCCGCCTCCGGGTCCTGGTATGGCTTAAGCATACCCACATAGAAGGTTGGATGCGTACGCATCGCCTTCGGAATATCCAAGGTGTACTCCACGCCCTTTCGGGCTAGCACCTTGAAAGGCCCCACAAACCTAGTGAGCAGTTTGTTCCGTAACACATTCGAAACTGCATCTGTAGGAAAGTTTTTAGCGTTCAATAAAACACTTTCTCCTACTTTGTACGCCCTTTTGTTACGCCGACCCTTGCGACCGGCTTGTTCCTTTTTATTGTCTTGGCTTTCCGCCATGGCATCGCAAACGTGTCGTAAGACACTAAGGCGCGTCGATAAAAACTTATCGATGAGCTTTCGCACAGATACAGAGCTGATATCGGGGAATCCTCCCCCCACCCCTCAAGACCTGGGCCACACACACGTGGCGTCAACGGAACCCTCGTATTCACTAATCCGTTTACGTAAACGGGGTAAGCCCCGTAGATGCATGAACCGAGTTGTTTATAGAAAATTCGGCCATAGGAAACATCTCACTCCAACTCTTTGGAGAATCCGGACATAAACTCCGTAGAATATCTTACACAACGCGATTAACGCGTTCCGTTTGCCCGTCCGTCTGCGGATGATCCGCAGTGGACAATAGCAGCTTGGTTCCCAGCACCTTAACAACGCTACCCAAAACTATCCCGTAAAACGGGGATCCCGATCCGATACAACGGAATCGGGTAGACCATGCTGTCGAAAGACACGGTCTAGCAACACTTTCGCGGTTCCTTGTCCATCAATGGACTCTGGAACCGCCGCCAGGTGAGCCATCTTTCTCAAACGGTCTACAAAGACCAATATGCCGGTGTTACCGGCCTTATCCTTCGGAAAACCGAAGATAAAATCCATGCTAATGGATTTCCAACACTATGTAGGAACGGATAAGTTCTCCAAAGGCGCAGCTGAATCTACAGAGGGTTTGACCCTCTGACACGTCTCACAGGTGCGAATGTACGAACCGACCCACTTATACATTTTGGTCCACCAATACAAAAGCGCTTAAAGCGCTATAGGTCTTATCCCGACCTAAATGATCCCCGGTAGTGGCGTCATGTGACTCAAAGAGGACTCTATACTTCAGTTCCTCATTATGAGGAACAACCACCCGCGGAGTGTCCTCCGCACTTGTGCTATATTATAGCAAACCGTCACAGTACCTGTAACGGTGTAACCGAGCTCTAGTTCGACTTGACAGGGTGTACTCAGACGGGCCAAGTCCCTTTCCACCCAACGCGCGGATAAGCGCCGTACACTGTGGGTCTTTCTCATACGCCTGGCGTATGAGATCCACCACTGACAAGGTGACGAATGTCGCGTGAGCGAGCTCATAATCGGGCCGACGCGACAACGTGTCTGCAAGCACGTTCTGCTTGCCAGGTTTATACTTAACCTCAAAGTTGTACTCCGCAAAGAAGGAGAGCCAACGAGCCATCCGTTGGGGTAGATGAGGCGACTTCGTCGTAGTCCGTAAGGACGCGTGGTCAGTATAAACCACGAACGGCTTTGAGCCGACTAGGTGAACCCTAAACTTGACAAGGGCATACTTCATGGCAACTAGCTCTTAATCATGAACAGGATAATTCCGTTCCTCAGATTTAAGCTGCCTCGACTTAAACGCAATCACGCGTTCCCTTCCTGCATCGTCTGCTTGTAACAAAGCACATCCGATTGCGAAATCGGAGGCGTCGCAGACGACAATAAAAGGTTTCCTAGAGTCTGGGAGAGCAAGAACGGGATCTTTTAACAAGCTCCCCTTAACCGCTTCAAAAGCGTTCTGGTGTTTGGTTTCCCAACATCAATCCACGTCCTTCCTAAGAAGGTCGGTCAATGGCTTCGCCATTTCAGCGTAGTTCTCGCTGTAATTGTGGAGATAGTTGGCTAACCCAAGCCACTTCCGTAAATCTCTAAGATTTACAGGCGAAGGCCACTTCACAATGGCTTTCACCTTCGCGGGATCCGCCCGCACTCCATCCTTACCGATGAAGCATCCGAGGAAAGAAATTTCCTCAGCACCAAATATACATTTGGATGCGTTAGCATATAACTTATGCTCTCGCATACATTCGAGTACAACTCGAAGGTGTATCAGAAGCGTCTGAACATCAGACGAGTCGCCTTCTGCACTACTATGGACGAATATATCGTCGAAGTACGTCTGAGCGTACTTCCTATGAGGTCGGAAGAGTTGAGTCACCAAGCGATTGAAAGTCGCTGGTGCATTTGAAAGCCCTTGTGGCATCACAAGCCACTCCCACAGCATGCCACTAGGCGTGCTAACCACTGTCAGCGGAATATCGGACGCTCGCATGAGCACCTGATAATACCCGTCCACCAGATCTAAAGCACTGTACACAGTACAGCCCGCCATATTGTTCTGGAGGACATCCTTCCGAGGAATCGGAGTATGCATGGGTACAGTAGCTGCATTCAGCTTGTTATACGAATGCACAATGCCCCACTTTCCGTTCGGTTTACGAACACAAAAAGTGGGAGATGAGTGGGGAGACTTACTCTCCCGTACCATTCCTGACTCTTCTTTCCCCTTGAAGAATGCGTCGATGACGTCGCATTGTTCCTTGGGGAGAGGCCACTGCCTACTGACTCAGTATTTGGTTACGGAAACCAAATCAATTTCATGACGGACTCCCCGATCCGGTGGTAACCCCATCGGCGGGTTGTCACTAATGACATATCCAAATTCCTTTAATAAGGAATGGTAAGGGTCCTCAGGATCCGCGAGGATCTTGAGACCGCTTCGGGCATTTAATACCTGTTTGGTTTTCACCAAAACTGACTCGTCCATCGTGGATGAGGAGTTCAACTCCTCTTCCGGACGCAAAACGACGACCTCGTCGATTTCATCTGCTTTCAAAGCAGTCTCAAACTCGTTGAAGGAACATCTCCTCCAACGACAACAGTTCGCCTACCCCAGGCAACCGTTCCAGGCTTACGCCTTCTGTGACAACACCTGTAACACTATTCAGCATCCTGTAGGACTGCTGACTACTTCCCTCGGGACTCATCCCGAGACCCAGATGGGGGGATTCAATTGCCCCATCTACTGGAAGCGCCACGCGCCTATCCACAGAGGTATCTACCTCTACTACCGGTGACTCACCGGTCTCGCCTATAACGGCGTAATCGGAATCATTTCCGACGTGCGAAAGAGACGAACTTCGGGTATCTTCGCTTGGAAGCGCCTCGCGCTTAACCACAGGGGTCTCTACCCCTACCACTGGAGTCGCAACTTGTTCGCCGGACACGGCGTGGTCGGAATCAATTCCGACCTGTAGAAGAGACGTACTTCGAGTCTCTTCTCTAAGCATCTCGCGCTTATCCTCAGAGGATTCCACCTCTATTACTGGCGACTAACCAGTCTCGCCTACATCGGCGCGGGGATTAACCGCCGAATCCCCTCGTTAAGGAACTCTTCCTTAACACCATTGGGAATGATCGTTTCAGACATCCCAATCTCTGGCATCTCACGCCAGAATCGCTTTTGCGATCGAGCAAAGGTGGGTTCATGACTCGCCAATGCTTCACCCGACCGCGGGTGCGTTGAGCCAATGGACTTATACTTCCAGTCTATCCATGGCTCGTGGCGTTCCAGCCACTTCATGCCCAGAATGAGGTCATACCTCGAGTCCAAATCCAGGACTAGGTAACGTTCCGAGGTATCGAAGTCTGCAAACTTCAGCTTAAGGTCAATCGATACCTTGGGTACAGAAACCTGTACACCCGTCGCAAGACGGACTGTGACAACGTCACGAGAACGTGCCTCTAGGGCCTCGGCATACAGCCGAATCTTCACAACAGAAGCCCGTCTGACATAATTATCAGACGCTCCAGAGTCTATCAAGACTCTCCAAGGCTTATCAAAGCCTTTCACGTCCGCAAGACTACCAGCAAACCTGGCTGGTACACCAACTCGGTGCTAGAAAGCACCGCTTCCCTCGGGGCTTTGTGCTGTCGTCCCCTACCCTGGGGCTTAACAGCACTGAGGGGTCCCCCAGTAGGGCGCCCCGCACCTACTGGGAGCCGTCTTTTCCCGACGGCTTGGACAAGGGCTTTTTCCCCATCCTTGGTCCCTTGTAGCGAGTGTCTCGCTGGGGATTTTTCGGACATCTGTTCCTCAGATGATCCGTGCTCCCACACAGGAAACATCTCAGCGACCCATGTCGCTGCAGCATACCCAAGAGCTCCGCCTCGAAGCTCTGCGAAAAAGAGTCAGAGTGACTCTTAGCGGGAGTTTTCTCCTCCGCTTCGACCTGACTCAGGTCCATGGGTTCAGGACCCACCTTAGAGGAACGAAAGTTCCTATCAGCGTCGAACGCTATCTTAAACGCCTCCCCCAGGGATTGGGGTCGACATCGGAACAATTTCGAACGTGCTGGCCCTTCTCTCTGGCCTCCCATGAAGACGGGGATGGACACATCGTCCGAATACGCTTTCGCGTACATCCCTGCCAACAGGGTCTTAAGTTCCTGGATATATGTCTCCAGGTCCCTAGTGCCCTGACGGCACCTCAGGAACGCCAGTTGATTCTGGAAAACCAGATCAGGCGTTGCGTACATGTCCATAAGCTTTTGCTTAAAGACTTCCCAGGTTGGGAACACGTTCGTGACCGATTCCGAACACGTAAACGCCCATGTACGGGCTTTACCCGTAAGATGGGTCAGTGCAAGTCCCACTTGCAAGTGATCCGCAATCACATTTGCTGTGGCGAAGGCCGTTTCGACCTCTCGAAGCCACACATAAATGTTATCACCTTTTTCACCGGTGAGTTCCTTTATCTTAAAGGACAACGGAGGGCACATCCCCGTGGACGTGGACTGACTTCCACGAAAATTCGCCTCATGGGCGATGAGGGCGTTTACCCTCGCCTTTACGGTATAAAGGACCCGCTCCACTAGGAGCTGCATGCCTTCGTCACCCGTATGGATAACAGACTGTTAAAGGATTCCTGATGGAAGAGGGTTAAACTATCCCAATCGTCCTGATTCATCCTTTGCAGAGGATGTTGTCGTCTACCAACACAGGTGTTGGATTAACTACAAGTGCTACCAGATGTAGCAGGTGCGTATACGCACGTGCGGCTAGCGCACAGAGGAAGACTTTCCTAAAGAGGCGATACGCCGCTACTTAGCCGATACTCCCTTATAAAAGGGCTTAGTAAGAGAGCACTCTCTTACTCGGGGCCAAGATTTCCCTTGGTTTACCAGTTAGAGTTAACTAACGCCTTGAAACAAGGCTACCCTTAGAAGGGGAGAGTAGGTAAAGGACGGTGTTCCCTTACACTACTACACTCACTGCGCGCGCGACCGGTCGAGGTCGTGCTTCCTGAAGTATTTTGAGTGGAATGTAAACTGAATGTATATTTAATATGTAATTAGCCTAAATTAATGTAAACCAATGTAAACTATATGTAATACTTAGTAGAAATTACTCCATTCGTACCTAGCCAATATATAATGTACACACCTGTGTACCAACACGTGGCAGGCTGCCACGCCTCCACCAAGGGCTCCTTCCCTGATTGGTTAAAATAACCTATAGGTCCAAACCTTTCGGACCGATCAATACTGACCCCAACCGTTGTACTTACGTACACAACATAACTAAATGTAACCAAAATGTAACCCTGTTACAGATAACGGAGCAAGACCTACAAGAATAATTTTCTGATCGGGTGCTGATGGAGTTTTTACCGTAAGGATAACGATCTGTTAGGATGATTGTCCGCCAATGAGTCCACTCCCCGTTCAGCCGATTACATGGCTCGGGCAATTGTGACTTTTGGTATATTTAAGGCTAAGATGACGATCACGCCGATCTTAAAACATTTCGATCCAAAAAGGGTGATCATGCAGCAAGCGGGCTACTTCTACTGGATCAGGATGGAATTTATTGAGCAATTGTCTTTGCTAGCCGAACATTGAAAGAGAGGGAGGTTTACTAAGTACTAGTCGATAAATTCCCTGCATATATTGTGATATCGTTGCTGAACGAAAAATGAGTCTAGGCAAGTAGGTAGTTCAGCAGTTAAGCGCTGAACGTATTCTCAAAGCCCAGAATGAAGAAGAGCGGATAGGCAAAAAGGATCTTGAGTGGTGAAGACAAGTTTGAAAACATCTAATGCGTAAAAGATCTTCCAGACTATTGAGTGGACGATAGCGAACATTTGTTTTCCTTTGGAAAGCTAACCGAGTCAATGCTGAACGAGATCGGTTAGGTACTTCGACGATTCCAGAAAACTTGCAGACTGACATCCTGCTATAAAAACGTGTCAGTTTGGAATAGAGAGGCAGCATGTGGTGAAGTGCAAGTGAAAATATCTGGCCAGTTTGTACCAGTGTACCAGTTTTCAAGACAGATCGATCTGGTTGGCTGAAGGACGGAGTATTTTGGGCCAATCGTGTGCTTGGAGTGTTTTGTACGCGGATTTAAGGTAAGGCACACGGTTACATAAATTTACATATTGGATTTTTATTTTGGGTATTAAATATAGTGCTCGTATTACATCGGGTTGCATAAGTCGCCAGTGGCTCCGATCTGAGTCATTGCGAGCGGGAGGCTGACAGGGTCCCCTCACACTTATTAAGCCCGGCCAGGACATAGCTCCACCGGAAGCCCCACGACAGGGAGCTTAACTCACCACTCAAGTTCGGCCCCGCTCAAGGGAGGAGGGTTATTTTTGGCTGGGTTACTCATCGCGGTGCTGCGATCAAGTCCCAGGAATTGGCTGGATTACTCATCGCGGTCTGCGGTCAAGTTTCCGAAATATTGGCTGGATTACTCATTGCTCTGCAATCAAGTGCCAGTATTTACTATTGGCTCGATTACTCACTGCCTCGGGTGGTCAAGTGCCAGATTTAATCGCATTTGGGGTGAAGATTTCCGCTTCGTTTGCAGATCGGCTATTTCGCATTATCGTTCGTTGGAATTTTGGATCAGTACCCCAGAAGTGGTACATCCATATCGATCTTCTCTAAAGTCTCCAACAATCAACGGTCCACCGAGTGTGTAGCCACCCATACCAATGGGTATACAAGGTGGAATGCGTGATGAATCGGACTCGGCGTCCTGAAGTGCCGATCGATCACCTGATCGACACCCAGGCGAAGGTCCGCGGAGCAACCCCTCCATTAATTGGTCGGCTGGGCAAGATGGTGGTTCAGTTACGAACACTTCGGTGTTCGATTTTGAACTGGACTCCACCACAAGTACGTATCACAAGATCACCGTGCACTTTCACTGGCGAGTTTTATACCAGAATCTTTGGACAGCTGCATTGTGTATGAGTCGCCTACTCAAGATCAAGAGAAAGTTGCCCGGAAACGTAGGAGCAACATATCCGTCCAAGTAATTGCCCATAATATCTCGTCGTCGCCCCGTTCAATTGCTGCACGTTTGCACCAAAGACAAATATGTTCACTGATGTGGTGATCTCCAAGGAAACTTCCACCCTTCCGGCACTACATGTTGTCCAGCGTTACGAGAAGTGTGTTTGATAATTGAGCGCGAACGAGATAAACGATAACCTAAATTTATGGCGGATACTTTTGGTCATTCAACAATATTCTAGGAAGAGTCAAAGTGCGGCGATTTCTTACGCCCAGAAGCGCCATTGAAAAAGCTAAACCAAAGGCCAAGCGAAATTGGCTTGGCAAATCATCTTTTTTCCTTGGTGTGCGCGAGGAATTTCCGTAATGATAAATATTATGTTAAACTAGCATAGTGCCCCGTTGTACCAACAGGTCAATGAATTTAATATTTGTAACACTGCAGAATGTAAATTGGGGTTGACCTAAGAAAAATGCGAAGTCACGGCAAATAGATATACACTTTATACTATATTTTATCTAATTGAGCGCCTTGTCATATACAACGTTTCGCATGACGTCCACGCCAGCTCTGTTCTCAGCAGGTAATAGCACTTTTTTGTGGCGAGCTCTCCGCTCATGTACAGTTTCTGTGTTATCTGCCATGTGTAAAGTCAGTAAGTAAGTCAGGATGGATGATATTCTACGTAAGTCAGTCAATTTCACCCAATCAAAATGAGATCTACGTACACCAAAAGACGGATCGAATTATATTATATCTATAGATGAAGGTCAGTTTTTGTGAAAATACACCTATTATTAGTCCAACTAATAAAGACTTAGCTGCATTAAAGAGTAATCTATATCTAAACAAGCATTCAAATGTCTTGGATTTTAATCATCATTTCTTTTCGATTCGGTTAAGTGAACGGATTATAAGAATTTATAATCCCAATTTGGATGTTTCAACTTAACTATTCGGAAAACGGAAATTATGGGACAATTAGAGGTAGCACTTATTGGCCACGAAAATTTACGAAACTGACACAACATAAAGCTCTATCTGGTGTGAGAATGAGAAACAAGAACGACGGAGCCTCAAAGGCAGCTGCCGAACCGAACATAATATACTTCGCACCTTACGCTAAGACAAGAACTGAAAGCTCGACTGTCAACACAGATGTTACAGAAGCATCTCCACTAATCTATTCAGACCTGTTCCGCATATAATGAAGCAGAATTGCTTCCTCTTTGAAGACAAGCACTGAGTGTTTTAACTCGTGGTGTATAGAATTGATTAGGCTACGTGCACGTTTAGAGGTAGCAGAGCATTTAAGACACTGCTTGTTAAGCCGTTCTTCTTCAGACTCGGCATCACCTTGCGATGCCTCATTTTCCCTAAAAAGACAGGCCTGATGTTATTATCGTCATAGATATTTTGTCGATCAGCTGACGAGCAGATTTTGATGTGTTAGATGTTGCATCAGCCACATCTGTAGATGGGTTATTGAACCCTTTCCTGGCTCTCGCACTGTGCATTTAGGACAGCCACAATCCCAACAATCGCAATACATTGAGCGATGTAGATGTCTTGGAGGACTGTGTGAAGACCTTCTCGATCACCAACTTGACACAAGTACCGATGGTTGACGAAAATACTTCGTTGACTTATTCTTCCAGCCCGCTATTTTGGCGGCGAGAAGTAACCACGGAAGAATAAGGAAAATAAAGACACCATATGCCAATCATGGAATGCTTTTGTTGAGAATTACAACAAAAGATTATAAATTACTTGCAAAAGGTGGGAACCTTGCGCAAGCTTCGTAAAGCATTCGATTTTAGGCAAATTACAACTGATCAAATTTGCAGTTGCGTGTAGTGATCTTTTATTTAAAATCAAAACGAAAAATATATGGGCGCGACTTTTTCCACACCCCATTTGACTATTTCCACACCCCACTTTGACTATTTCCACACCCCTCACAAATTTTCGATCGAAAAAAAACAAAAACATAGTATCTAGTTATCGATCTTGATGGCAGACTCGGGTGATTGACCTTCTTCAGGAATGCCGTACTTCTCTATATGCTGGCAGGCAATTTCTGCTGTATCCGGCCACGACTCGAGCCGTCGTGCGAATCAGGTGCGCCACGATGTCAGATGCGCAATTTCGTAATTTGTGGCTGGAATTGGCGAGAGGGTTTCGAGAATCGGTGGCAATGGGCAGGCCTTGGCAAGATTTGTTACATATTTGAAGTGGCTATCGTTGAAGAGGATGGCAATTGGCATCCGGCTTTCCATCGTGTCCGGAACGTACATATGTGAAGTACCGGCAAACGCTCCGTTGTTTTCAAATACAACCAGCGGTCGACGATACGCGTTTGCCGCAATGATTCCGTGATAGGGCGGGCTTAACCAGCCCTGTGTTGCAGCTGGAGACTTGCATTGTCCAGTGCTGGAAGCAAGTTCGTAAAGCGTTCGGTGCCAAATGTTTTCATGTAAAAGTCGGCCCGCGCCTCCATGTGCGTAACCATCTCTTGGCGAACTATAACCCAATCGTCTTCACCAAGCCCCAACGTCACTGCCAATGCTCGGAACCCACAGTTACCATCCCCGTCACGTTCTTGTACAATTCGACTCCCAGATGCAGAAGATCCACTAGCAAGTCGACAAGGTTGGGCGGCGGCTCGCTTGTTGCTTCCGTGACCACCTTTTCAGGCAAGTGGGGCTTAATACACTCCGCGTCATGAGGTTCTGTCTCCTTTTCTTTCTTGCCTTCGGTATCCAAATTGCCCTTCTCTTTCTTCACGTGCTCCGCCATCGAGCATTTTTTGAGAATCACGACGATGACCAACTTGCTTGCAGGCGCTGCAAGTGACTTTTATCCTCTTCTTTTCGGTGATCGGTGGCTCGACATATTCAAAACCGGAGGTTTCCCGTCGCGACGAGTCTTCTTTTTTCCGTGTACGGCCCTTCACTCGCACAGAAGGAGGTTGTTTCAACACCTCTGGCACTTGATGAGAGAGGTTTGCCAGCTCCTTCACTACCGTAGCCTGCTGATGGTCGGTTAGAGCCGGGAACGAGATTGCGACTTGATCAAGAAGATCCGAAAGTTGATCTTTACAAGCTTGGGAAGCATCCGGCAGTGGCGGTGATGCGCGGTGAATGTGCCATTGAGTATGAACGTCGCTCAAATGAAGCGGACGTTGAGCCACCAACATTTCGCGGATGGCATGTTTGCATGGAAGACCCAAAATGCGAGTGTACGATCCCGAGAAATTGTTGTCGGCATCTATGGAAGGCTGGCGCGCAAACACCAGTTGTATTACAAAATTGGATCAGATGATCATTCACAAATGTCATTGACAACTCTGTCCAACTTTGCATTCGTGATTGCTTACCTGCTGATGTATTTTGCGCAGAGCAAAGTACGAGATCTTGTAGTGAACGTCGCTAAAGAGTTTTCCACTTGGAGTCGGCTGAGAAAAGGTGCATATTCATGCATTCTTGCTGGCGTTGAATATTGTAATTTGCGACTGAATTGCTGACAGCCAGGTGCAACCGCTCGCAGCAAGCAAAAATGTTGTTCATGCTGTGAGGTAGATACTGTTTGATGATGCGGTGAGCACTTTCCCCACGTGAAGTCACAGCATGCCCAAAGTGTGGCACACGATCAGTCCATGCGCGGACAAATCGATGCTTATGAGGATCGATCCATGTTTGTTGTATGTACTGGATGACTTCCGTGCAATACGCAGTCTGGAATGCCGTCCATAGCTCGTTAAATTCTGATTCCGTTTTAGCGTAAACAACCTAATTTAAGAGCTGAAAATTAGAATAGCAAATTGAAAGACACACTTAGTTTGAACGAAACTCTTACGGACTTACCGCTTTCCACTGCTTCATAAAGCAGTTCCATTCGTCATTCTGATCGGAAGACAGGTCAGCATCCCGCTTTTGAACCCGAAACAATGGTTTCAATGCTTAATAATATTCTTCTCAATGTGCCAATAGCAAAGAAGAATCTGGGCTTGCGGGAAGACAGCGCAAATGCTCGAGATGAGCGCCAGTTCCCGATCAACAACAAAAACAACAGGTTGACCGTCCGCATGGAAGAGCGTCCGAATGAATGTGAGCGCAATGTTGTACGATTCCTCATTTTCGCTCGCCATGAACACGAATGCGACAGAAAATGTCATGCATAAGGCTGTGCAACCAACAACGTGAAGCAGCGGGAGTCGAGGACCGTTTGTCTTGTACGTCGCATCAACAATTAGCACGTTATTGTATATCCGAGCAAGGTTTGCGCATTGCGGATGAGACCAGAATAAATGCGTTACTTGGTGTTGTGTGTCAATTTTTGTCCCCACCGTGTTGTTCAAATCCCTGAATGTGCGAATCAGCGCGTCAATGGGCGTGCGTCCGTCAAGCTTTGTTTGAATTGCTTTTTGGGATCGATTGTGGATTGTTTTCGCTGGAATGTCGACTCCATCGCACCCTTTCTTCACGTGCGACTGAATATTGCGAGGCGTGACCCCAGACTCGTAGAGTTTTACCACGATTTCGCTTATGTCTGGCCGAAGACGAAGGTGAACTGGATGTGCCGATGGATGCGTGGACGGATCGTGATTGTGTTTGGCGTTTTGCACTTTGAAGTCCCAGTGCTTCGTGTTCCTTTCCAATGAGTCGAAAGTGGCAATCGTTGCATTTGCTGCGTGCAACACGCTTCCGCGTCTCCTCAGTCAGCCCAAGACTGTTTCTTGGTTTTCCTCCACGATCACACTGGTAGCATACGGCGTATCGACCTCGTTTCTTTTTTGAGTTTTGCATACGATTCCGTATCCTTGTGTCGCAGCAAAATTGTTGAACGCCCGTTCCATTTCCTTGCGGGACGAAAACGCTTGCTCTTGTAAGCTGATCGGTGGTGGCAGAAGAGACAGTTCCATTCCTTAAAGGGTCAAGCAAAAATCAGCCAATGCACGTTGGCGCGACACGGCGACGTCAAAAAACATTCTGCTCACCATTTGTTGCTGGCACATCCTTGTTTGCTGCCAGTTCACCTTTCGTCTCCAAGATGTTGTCGTTGCTAGGGTCTTCCATGGTGTTGCCATTAACACTCTCTGAAGGGTCAAGCAAAAATCAGCGGGTGCACGTTTGAGCTACGCGGCAACACCAAAAACACTCTTCTCACCATGCGTCGCTGGCACATTGTCGTCGGACTCGTCGCTGGAGTCCTTCATGGGGTTGTCCTCAACAATCTCCGCGGAGGTAACATCGCTTGATTCGACTTCGCTTGTGAGACCACTGTCAAACCATTCGGAGGGTGGCGGTGGGGAGGTCTCGGAGGTTGCGGAGGCTGCGGTGGTCGGGAAAGTCGCAGAGGTGAATTGCATGGGCAAGTTGGTGGCAGGTGTTTTGGTGTGCTCCAGAAGGGCAGTTCCGTGACTGCGCAACTACGCAGCTAGGGTGTTGACACGTTGGTTCCATTTATCCCGCTTCTCTTCAGCATGTCGCAGCATCTCGGTGGCGTGACGCAGTTCTTCCTCCATCCTGGTGACATGGGGCATGGCGCCATGCATGCACACAACATCGCCATTCAGACACGTTCCAAACGCTAAAAAACCTTCCAGAGTGCTTGGGTGCTGTCTGTAGGACGCTCACCTTCAGTCTTGAGCGTGTTTGAGCGTGTTTTATTGCGTCCAGAAAGTAATGAAGTGAAGGGGGGGTGGAAATAGTCAAAGTCGGGTGTGGAAATAGTCAAATGGGGTGTGGAAATAGTCGCGCCCAAAATATATTAAGTAAAGTTACATAAGTTAAAATAATAATACTAAAATGTTAAACTTGAAACTATGGCTTGAAAATTTGTATGCCCATTTCAGCCACCAAAACAGGATTATAGCGGAGTTATCGCACATTCAAAGCGTCCCCGTTGTTCAAACTGAGGGATGTGTGGATACAGTAGTTACACAGTACCAGAACGCGTAGCACACTTGATTGATGTGCTTAAGGCGGAATCCCATTAGTGCTCTTCAATGCACTCATTGTGAGCTCAAGAAGATTCCCCCTCTGCAACTCTTCCAAAAGGTTTGGGGAGAGGACCTCAAGTGGATCCCAAGAGTCAAACTCGTGGCGCTAAATAATCCAAGGTACCAAGTACTCGGTACGCTGCTCGCAGTCGGTTCGTCTTGAGCGCTTTGCACACAAGCAATCAAGAATATAGCAGGTATTCTTCCGACAATCAAGAAGAGAGGGGAGCGCGCGAAAATGTTTGCTGCCTTAGATCTAGAGATGTCCAAGAAGAGGTTTTGGAACATGAAAAGGGTCAATCTGAGGATATGCTTGGCACAGTTCTGCAACTTCATCCACCGGGCCAATATACGACCTGCATTCCAAGACTGACGGACTTTGATCCTGATTAGGTTTATCTTTTTGCAAAACGTCTTCTACATCGATCATGTTTATATCAAAATGTCCGTTCAAAGCATCATAGATCTGTGGCGCAGTTCTAAACCAAAAGGCTTCCTGTTCATTCGAATAGACCAGTGGGATTAAAAATGCTGAGATCTTCCTAGCCTTCTCTGTACTTCATATCTCCCAAAACCCACTGGCCATGTCCGACGAGAGAAACGACAAATTAAAAAATGTACAATTCATCCAATCGATCGCTGATAACTGGCATTGGGCAAACCGTTAGCGGAGTTAACCGGTTATCCATTCAATAATCAATACACAGCCACCATTGTTCTTCACCACGATAACGATAGGTGAAACCCAGGGGATCGCGTCAGCTGTATAATCTTTGTCAATAGTAGTCCCTTAATAAATAGGAGATAATTTTTCACGATACGGACGTACTAGGTGACAACAACACTGTCCATCTACGTCGCAAATCGACCGAAAAGATACGGGCTGTAATTTGCACTCTCTTTTCCGATTAGTAAATGGCAGCGCTCTCAGATGATGATACAAAGTTTTTTTATCTCTTCAGATGTATAACCATCTGGCCCACCAACTTGTAGATCTTGCAGGCAAACTTCATCTGTATGTGGGGACACCTCGCACAATATCGCTAGTTCTTTCTCGCGCTTCTTCAGCATAAAGGTCACCCATTCGTGAACGCAAACTGCTTCTTCTTTTCCATTGTCTGATGTCACCGATCCTATTTGATTATCTATAGTTTCCCCTTCATCGATCTGATGAAGCGGATCGTCAAAATTCCAGGTGGAACCGGGTCAACCTGGGTCAATATTGACAGATTCCCCCGGATATATATATATATATATATATGGCTGCGGCAGATCATAGCTACGGGTTACACGAGATACCAGCTGGGTCCCCATTATTACGGAAGGAACGAGCCGATCATCATCACTAACGTCGCTGATTAGCCACTCATTTTGCATGAAGACCTAGCTGTCCCGGCTTGGATGAAATTTCCAGGAAAGCAGGTTTTTTCGATTGGTTTGGGTCGATATCGTGAATGGCAGAATATACTGTATCAGACAACTAGTGATAAAAAGAGTGAAGAATCTTGTGAAGAGGTGGATCAAGTGCCTACGGTTAATCAACCTCCTATAAAAGATTCTGAACCGTATGGACGACACGACGCGACAAAAATAATTTGTATGCGGTCGAGACAATCTCTTTTCTCCAAACGATGGAAGCAGACCAACGGAAGCCAAAAATGATCAGATTAGTTCCGCGGCCGAGACCGATCAGTCCCGTGAGCAAAAGGTGATCGATAAAGAGGTAGTATGACGGTCCGTCTTCCAGCCAGCTGTATCATAGCTTAATCAGGTAGACATTGTGATCCAGGGTCAGATAAAGTCGTATTCCATGAAACCCATTCTGAATATAACTTATGATCTGACAGTTATTCAAGGCACACAATAAACTAGTACAGCAATGTCATAGCAAGGGTGATATTTACCTTGGTGTGACCTTCGCTAAGGTACGCGCTTCGCCCATACCAACACACCCTTGCTGATGACTCTGATCAACGTGGTACCCAACCTTACAAGCAAAAGTTGAGTCAATGGTTGTTACTGCGGCAATCGAGTCGAACAATAAGTAACCTACCATTGTTTATCTTCCCTGTCACATTGGATTACTCATACCACTTTTTCTGTCAGGTTATTTCAATATCCACGAAATTTTCAAGCAGTAGATCCAACCCCATGATCAACTCCGATCTAGAAAATCCATCACCACGAACAATTACAATACTAGAAGCTTGATCAGTCTCGAATCTTCTGTTTTGTTGAGGATCTTATCAGTTTTAGGCTGATCAGATGCTTTCTCAACGTATAAAAAAGGCATTACCCGGAACGCTATGCTTGAACCAGATATCAATCTGACGAGCGTACTATTTAACATTTTCTCAGCGTCTGCTGGACACTTTTCAGCATGTTGATTAAGCTTGCACTACTAGCAGATCAAGTTGAAGGATTGATCCATCGGGTATTCCCAACCTTATGTACCTTTCAAAACGCTCTACACGGGATCACCAGGATGACCTCTTTGATTAGATTTCATATAGATGAGAAGTTTGCAAAAACCTCGATCGTCGTGTTTTGCCCAAGCCGCATTTGTGAACATCTTATGTTGTGGCAAGGCTGTTCCACGTGGTGAGCTGTTTGCTTATCATCATTTTTGATACTCTAGGCGTAAACAGGCGGCGGTAAAGTTCAGCTTCATCTGGACTGCAACCGTCGGAGTCATATCCATCTGCTCTCCAGGTTAGTCTTGATCCTTTTGTCTACTCGCGGCTGCTTACACGACGTTATTGGTTTGCACCGGCTTCTTTCTGTATCTGCTGGCTCCCGTGAATGCTCTTGTCTTTTTAGCATGTACGAAGAGTCTCTTCCAGCCTTTCACTGTCGTTTAGTAATAGAAGCGCTAGCTGATCCACCAAGTCACTATCATCCAACGTGTCGATAAAATGCACGTCTTTACACAAACAGAAGCAACTCTGCACCAGTAACAAGCCCCAAGACAGATATCTAATCGCCGAACACATTGGGTTGACGCAGTCGATGAACTCCGACAGTCGATTATCAAACCTATCCAACTCAAATACAAGCTATGTTCAGTGCCATAATACAAAAGTTTGTCAGCATGCAGCATACAAAGAATTGAGGACAATCCGCGGCCGGATGGAGAGTCGATCAGACCCAGTGGTACGAGATGCTGACAGGAAATCCGCCGAGCAGGGTCTAATCGTCTATGCCAATATGCCCGAATGATATGTCTGAGGTTCAATAAAAAATCCGTCTGTAGCTACGACTCAAATCCCAGCTTCGCCTGCATGACGTTTAGCACTAATCTCATTAAATTTTCAGCCTTCAGTAATTTAACAACGTTTTCAGGAAGGGAAAAGGGTCCACCTTCGTCTCCTGTGCTGCTTGGTCTCGTCGGATGAGGTAAAAGCTTCACCTTGAGACCGAGATGGCGGTTCGCCCTAGGTCGAGGTCATAGACTTCCCCGGAAGAAGAAATAGAGCAGCTCTCCGATTTTAATCTTTGAGAATGTCTTCCTCCCTCTTCCTCACCCGTCACCGGTAATTATTCCTCACCTGTGGCCGTCAACACTGTAGTGCCTGCCTCCGACCCTTAGAAACTGTATAATAAGTTTCCCGACGGCTGAGAGTCCTATTCATCGGCAGATAACAGATGGAAGGCCCGGAGGAGATAATAGTGGTTGCTCAACTTCTTTTCCATGGTCGGATTAGCTTGGTAAGGAGAAGCATAAACGGACGCTTTCGCTGATCATGTGCCAAAATTTGAGAACCCACGTGGGAGACTGATGTGGCAAGCCTATGAGTTAGGTGTTATCCCACAGCCCTAGGGTGCTTGTTTTCTTGTTTGTCTTTGGGCATTGGGAGGTGCCTGGATGAAGCGTCAGCCGGTGGAGTCTGGAAGGGAAGAACTAGGAAGGTGAAGCCGAATGAATAGTTAACGGGGTAGGACCCTTCCTTCCCCGTGTCCAATATATCTTGACAGCTTTATATAAACTTGTGCAGGTATCCTAATCAGCTGTGATACCTAGCCCTCTGACGGCTTGCACGGTCTCTAGTCAGAACTAAACTCCTTCTCCTGACCTTGCTTCAGAAAATTTCAGCGGGACAAATTTCAAGCTTGTCTCTATGCTGAGAACGCAGCCCCTAAGCGTTCCGAGCAGGATTTGGGCGTCGAAAGGGTGTGAACGACCAACTGGGTATCCCGAGAGATGATGAAAGTCGTTATAGGCTGGAGACAGCTACAAGGAAAAAGATTGCAAAAATCCTGACAATTCATGATCATTCATGCGACCGCTGAGTCGGAGTAATCATCGGATTTTGGGGTTAAATGATATGCTTGTCGGTGGATCATGAGGGGGGGGGAAATAAAGGCTTGTAAGGGCAAGTAATTGGTTACACTGTAACTTGGCCGGGCGTAAACGTTGTGAAAACAGATGCTGTAGTGTCAAAAATTGCTGCAGACGATCTTTATAGCCTCTACCGGTCCGCTACTCTTTTTGGTCAGATATATTACGGTCACTTCTTGAGGAGCAACCGCCGAGGCTTTCCGACGTTCTGCAGCCCCTTCCTTTAGGAAAAGGATTTTCCTCTCCCTCTCGAGGCATGCCGAGTGACTCATGGCAGGTGTGTACGAGCGTATCGCCTTCATCATCTGGACTACTAGAATCAGATGGCCCGTTGGTCCCGGTGGCAGCAGGGCGAGTGGACGAGAAGAGCGCAAGTTAGGGTGGGGAACCTATATGGCGGCCCCTAAGATGGTTAAAGTACGTACGAAGGTATTGACCGGGACCATAATGAGCATAAAAAGCGTGAGACTCGCTTCACGGCTGCGACAAGACTCTGGAGCGGCTGTGGTGAAGAAATTTTGGAGAAACCCACAGCGATAAACTGTTATGAGCCCCAGGAAGAAATTACGATTGGAGAAAATCTGACCGAGCGTTTTGATTGGTCAAATTTAATTTCCGCGATGTGATTGGTGGAATAATTGACCAGGAAGGGGGCGTCTGAAAACTATGATCAGTGGTGGATCGAATTGACCTGGAAAGGGGATAGAGCAGCCCTGAAGGTAGGTTCAGAGATTACCCGGAACTAATATTTGGAGGTCATCCAAGAGGTATATTTGGGAAGCGAACCAGGCATTAATAGCTGCTTGAATAGAGAATTATTAAAGAAAACGATTAAGAATCTCGGATAAATGCTTAGATTACGGGACCTGATCGGGGCGTTCAAGATGCACTAATGGAGGTCAGACTGCAAGGCTACTCAACGCCAAGTAATATTGACCAATATTGTGATACATATACCTTTCAAGTAGCCATCCGTTTTGCGTGGTGCACATCATCATCATTTGGATTTTAAGGATAAATAAATTAGCCTACGGCTTCCTTTCACGTACGAAAGTCGGCGGCATTGGCTCAGCTGAAGAGGGTTAAGGAGGTCCTCTCAGGCTGTTTACGTCCCAATACAGCATAGTATCGGGGTTCCCCACAAGTTTATAGTAGCCTCCCTGTCTTGACCTGGCCGATCGATATGTTTTGGTTAGCTTCCCAGAATAATAAAATCAGTAATTCTTCTTCCCCCTCCAGGATGAGAAATTTTCACCCAGGAGCTAACGCCTACTCTCTGCAAATATACTTAACGGGGAACACGCTAAAATCGTCAAATGGTCTACCAGGAGAGCGCAACAGTGGGGACACAAGGTAGAATGTTATCTAGTTAGATTTTCGAGCTACCCGCGATCAAGGTGATGATCGGTGGGGTCCGTACGATGCTGACCGGCATGATTCTGAAACTGAAGAGCGGAATATCCTCTACGAAAGTGTGTTGTTTGGGTTCTTTGTTGGTATCCTCGTGAGGAAATATTTTTGAAGTATACGACACCATTGGTACAAAAACCGATACGGGTTAACACAATCCGACATATATTTTTGGCACAAAATACTGTCATACAGCATTGGAAATGATTTTGTGTAATGCTTGGCTAATACGTGCATGTTTGTAAAAGAAAAAAATCCAACATACGACACTTGGTAGAGCATACGTGGATGACCTGTTGGTGACTGGTTCATGGATGGAGTGGTGGAATTTTTTTGAATGATGCAAATTTTTTGGAGATAAGATCGCTAAATGTGGAGGAAAATTCGGTATGAGGATCGGAGGAGATTCAAGGCATATATATGTTGCGGATCGAGAGTGTACGACTGAAGAAATGCTGAGGAGCCGTTTTTAAAATAAGAAAAAGATTAAATAAAAAAGTATGTTCCTTTGAATAAATTAATTATTAAACCTTTTTCAAATTTTATATATCCTCTAAGATATATATAAAAGGCGAAAAGAATGCATATATCTCTTTATTATAAGTAAAAAAATATTTTACGGGACTTTCACCTTTAGTAGTAATCTTTTTAAAAAAATTCAGCTAATTTAATTTTTTTATAAATAAGAAAAAACAGTTTTAATAAAATATAAACTAAATCAATTAAAATATTATACAGAATTACAATTTATTTATATATATCGTTATAATGATTTAAAAATTAATTACTTATTATTTTAAAAAAATCTTAACAAACTAAAATATAAATCTTTAATTTTGGGCATTACTATTTGCACGCCACAAAATTGCTATTTGCACGCCCCCCATAATAGAAGGTCATTTGTTAATTGGAATGGTGCATGATGTACTTGAAAACGGGGTCCGGTAAAAACATTAGTAATTTATTTAGGGAGAGCCTTCCCCCTTAATATTTAACGTAAGGTATCTAAGAAAGTCGTTTCGGACGTTATAGCGAGTAAACATCTTTTCTCACATACAGTAAGACGATTTGTACCACGTCTGTGAGCTCTACTGACCCGTCGTGGAATGCCTCTTGACAATTCGATCCCGGGATCCCTTGCCTTTATAAACGATCCTACGCTACCTGAGTCTCTTGTCTTCACTATCAGGACTGAATTTGGACATGAAAGAGTAGGAATAGTACATGTAAGAATCATTTATCCGTAGTATACTGGTCACTTCATAGAATGCAAGTAATCCCACGGCTGACTACGAACCTGTGGTGAAGCGGCTGATCGAAGTTTTTGAGACTTGATCAGGCGGTACCACGGCGCCCAGACTGCCAACTAACGAAGGGGGTCCTACGGATGTATTCGACTGCTTGTGTTCTTGCTCACCTTGTGTACCCGACGGCTAGGCGTGGGTCGCTCCTCAGGTGGCGGGGACAGCGCACAGCGAATTCTTGGTGCAAGATTGAATTAACTATCTTGTGACGATACAACCAATGCGATCAGGCGTGATCACGTGCGATCAGGTGCTTAAACCACGTCAATTAGCCGCGGTCAGGCTTGATCAAGTTTGGGCCGATGCTAATAACCGACGATCAGCAATATTCCGTCTTGATCGCAAGTGCGATCAGGCGGCATTCCGACGCGATCAGGCGCTGAAACGATGTAGATAAGTGGTAATCAGGCTTGATCAGGCTTTGGCTGACGTTAATAACCGTCGATCAACAATATTCTGTCTTGATCGCAGATGCGATCAGTTGTCTTGATCGCAAGTGCGATCAGGTACTGAAAGGCTCGATCAGGGGCTAAAAACTGCTGCCCAGTAGTAATATACCTTGATCAGACTTGATCAAGCACCGGAAGTCGTTCAAGTAACAGTTGGCGTGATTTGCGATCAGCGATCGCGATCACGATTCGCAAAAAGTGTCGATCAGGTGTTGATCGGTAGGGGGGGGTACTTGATCGGGCAGCGGAAGTCTTCACTGCCTGATCGCGGAGCCTCTAAGCCGTCAAACAGCTAAGGCACGTCCAAATCAATGCGCTCCTAGCCTAGACTATATGAGGAAAAGGTATTTATATTAAAATCCACCTAGAGTTCCCGTGGGGCGCTTAAAGCAGTCGAACTCTAGGAGGCCAAACGTTAATTTCACGGGGAAGAGGTGAGAGCACTGCTCGATCACGTTCCCAAAACCAAAAACCTTTAAACGAAGAACCGCAGACACTGCGGGCGGAGTTGCGGGGTGAGTTCTCACAGTCTACACCAACCGGTGGGCAAAAAACGCACTTAGTGATCCCGCCCGGGACGTAGAGGTTTCAATAAGGTGGGGGCGAAAAGGTGCCTTCCCAAAAAACGATCAGCGCGATCGTACGCAAAAGGAGAACTTTATTAGCAATTAAACCCTTAGACCTACCCTGTTCCTACTTTCAACCAATCCGCATCGTCCATTCGAAACGCCTTCCGTCCATCAGTCGACCTGATTTTCCCGCTTGTTCCTTGTTTGTTCGCTGGTGTTCGCCGCGTACCTGTAAGTAATCAGCACATCTTCCGTGTCCCTTCTATATCCTGTCTATGTACACCACGGTGGTACGTACTACTGTACCCACCGTGGTACACATGGCGGTACCTAATTATGTACTACTGTATCCACTATCTGCGTCCACTATCAGGCCCCTAATTTAGGTCCTAATATTAGTCATAATATTAGGCCCCCTATGGGCCTAATAAAATGTCCAAATGAAATGATCCTGAAATTTAATGTTAACAATCAATTGGAACTTTTTTAAAAGGTAACAATGTACCTTTTGCATAATGGGCCAGCAAGTTTATTTTTATATCAAGCTTAATTTTTTAAAGTAGGCGTAGATAAATCAAGTTTTAAAAAGCTTTAAGTTATATAAATAAGACCCGAAACTGAGTGATCTAATCATGAACAGATTGAAAAATAGGTAAAACTATTTGAAGGATCGAACTCACATATGTGGCAAAATATGGAGATGATTTAACATTAGGCCCTATTTTAGCCTAATAAAAAGTCCGCTTTACGACAACCGCCCCTGTCTCGTCCCAGCCGTACAGCGGTTGGGGCGAGGGTCGATCATGCCGTCGATTCTGGGAATCATACTGCCGTTGGAGAATTTGTCGTTGCACATCGATCAGGTCACCATCCAACTGTCGATCATCACCCATCATCTGCCCCTTCTCCCCTCAATCAAGCTCAATTCCATCAGGCGGTTACCGTTGGGTCTGTCCACTGCGACCTAACACTCGACTGTGGCCAACCATGACAACTGCGATCAGGCTGTCTCGATCAGGCATTCACAGTATGCTATGCCATCTTCAACGGACAGCTTGTCACCCCACATCACCAACGTCCCTGCCTTGGATAAGGCCGCAGCTGATCAGGCGATCGCCGCGATCAAGCAGGCCTGCGATATGCAATAGGCTCTCCGTGCCAGCAAAGAGCAGGTCGCCTTGTTGTCTGGCTCACTCGCCATGAGTGAAGACACGGTTGCGATGCTTCGTCGGCGTCTCACTCGTACCCAACGTGACGCGGCGGACCGGAAGAAGGAAATCGAGGGAAGACTTAAAACTGGAGCCGCTGCGCGATTTTATCACCGCTGCGGTCAAGAAGCTCGAAACCCAGTTATAAGACGCCAAACGCACTATCGCCGATCAAGAGCGGACCATATACGATCAAGGTGTCCAGATCCGAGAGCTGGAGTGTCGCAACGACCGTGAACGCTTCCTGCGATCAACGCTTGACGACACAATTGCATACCGAACGAAGGAATTGGAGAAACTCGAGCAGCGTGTATCCACGTTGCAGCACGAGCGCGATCAGGTTATTTCCCGCAATGTGCGCTTGGTCCAACGGGCGGTAAGTCTCACTACCAAGGTGGACAAGTACAAGGATTAATGCGATCGCCTCCAGAAGGAGAACGAGTCTACTCGCGCATCGATGGACGATTACACTGCCATTATGGCCCAAGCACAGGAGATATCGGATCGGGTTGAGGCGGAGCTCACTACCGCTCGACGTCACCTCGATCAAGTTTCCGCGGACCGGGACACCTTGCGTGATCGGCTACGACAGGCCCAAGGCGAGGTTGCGCGGTGGCGCTCTCATCAATCGAATATTAAGTCCGCACTGACGGGCATTTCCCTGCAGCTTCTGGACGGCCCTGATCGGGTCCCATTGCCTGCTAGTCCCTCTGCTGCTTCGACGACCAACTCGGTAGGCAGTACCACTCCATCGTCCGGAAAGCGTATTCGGCGTTCCCGATCGTCTTCTCCGTCTAAGCCGCCACGCCTTCTCTCTCCCTCTTTGGAGGCGAAGACTGCGGATGATGATCCCCCTACTTGCGATCAAGACGTTGAAGATGAGGACACTGGCCCGATCGCCTCCATTCCTTCTACTCCAATCATTAGCGAGTTCGGGAGAGAGGGCCAGCCTGATCACGACCCGATCGTGTCTCTTTTTCCTCGCACGGGTGACTTTCAGACCTTGATCGCGGTTCCTGATGGTACCACTGACGCCGCTATCCTGCCTTGGACTCCGGATCAACTCGGCATGTACAATTTACACAACGTCACCGCCCAAGTGGTTTTCGACTACTTGACCCGCCCTGCTGGATGGTTGTTCTCGCCTGCTGCGTTGGCCCCTCCTACTAGTGCGTGGTCCGGTCATTTGATCACCCAGGCAGAGATTGATCATTTATACTCCCAGCGCCCCTGGGATATTTTTTCGACCATGTTGCCGCCTCTTTCTTTTCGCTCGGCTGGCTGGTTCGCTGACCTGGAGACCAAGTATCTCACGTTCCTCGATCATCACGCATTGGCGATTTGGGAATCAACCCATTATCTCCCTATCGCGAAGAATCTTCGTGATATTGATGACTTCTTCCGCGATTATTACATCAAACGTCGCCAACGCAGAAGCCGGGCTGAGGCGACCTGGAAACGTATCGTGGAGCTCATCTTGCGGGGTATGATCGACGGGAAATGTGATCTCGACATCTTCTTGGACCCTTCGATCACCCATTGTGCCCGCAATCTCCCGCTGAAGTTTGCCCCGGCCGATGATGGAGCGTGGTACCCTGGGTTTCTATCGGACCCGCCACCTCAGAGCCTACAAGAAGCGCTGGCAGATGTCGACGACCTTGAACCTTGGCGGGTTCAATATCGTTCCTGCCCCGAAGATCACCCTGGTCGTAAGATTTCTCGCCTTCGCCGTAAGTTCTATGGGTCTGAATAGTCGGTCGATCACGTTTCTTCAATCAATACATTCTTTCGATCATGTCATTTTCACTGTTGTCCTTTGTCCTTAAATGCATAATATAAATTGGTAGTCCGTCGGCTCATCTGCCTTATCCAATCACCATACCTCGCAACATCCATCGTAATCACACCACTACAAGTCGTTCATTGTACCTCCATTAGTCGTGAGTTTCATCAACCATTTCTGCGATCAGAGATTTTTCGATCGGGATTCCTGATCGGTACGTCGATCGCGCGCTAGTTGGACTCTTCATCCACTTGCATGACGTCGAAACGATGTCTGTTGACCATCTTCCTTTCGAAATCCTTGATCAAGGCATCGCAATTCAAATATGCCTCGTCTACCCACGACGGCTCGGAATACCCCTTCCAGTAGACTTGATATTCTCGTAACGTCCTTCCATATCTAGTATTTCGACCCGATCGCACATCGGTACTACGATCAACTTCAAATTCATCGGGATCTAGCGTCCTTTCCCAGCTATCTTCAGGTAGCAAAGCTTCGTCAAAGTCGAAACGATCTTCTATTCCAGCTGCTAGCACAGTAGTGGGACGATCAGGAAATTCTTTGACTAATTTCAACTTGGACAGGTGTACCACTGGGAACATACGATAATCGGTGCCGGCGGTGACCAATTTCGCTGCATTATCGCCGATCAGCTCCTCAACTCGGAAGGATCCATGCCACATATGCGCCAGTTTCTTCGCGAACCCTTCTTTCACCCGATCAAGGTACAACCAGACCTTTGAGCCAGCCTTGATCTTGTGCGGCGTCACCTGATCGTTGTGTTTATCAGCCCGATCAACCATCGCTTGGTGCAATCGAGTGCTCACTTGATCGCGGGTATATCGGTAGTCTTTTTGCAACTTATATCTCCACCGACGAGCGTCTCGATCTTTACGTTGAATCCCGCCCAGTTGTAACGTTGATTACAACGACGATCGTGGGTCCCACCCATACGCTAAATAGAATGGGGTTTCCCCGCGGATGCGATCAGGGGTTGAGTTTAGTGCGAATACCAGGCGTTCCGCATACAAACTCCAATATTTTTCTCCAATATCCGACACATACATCTTGATCGCTCGCGTAATCGTCTGCACCGTCCTTTCCGCCTTGCCGTTCGCCTGTGGTCGATATGCCATAGTAACACTCTGACGTTGTCCCACGATTTTGTTGAACGCGCGAAATACTTCCGACATAAAACCAGGTTCTCGATCATGCCTGATCACCTCACTAGCCCTAAACCGTCGGAATACGCATTCTTCATAACTTTCGGCGATTGCTTGCGCGGTAAGGGACGATCCAGCTTTCGCGATCACCATACCCGTGAACAAATATGTCCAAATCAGCAGTTCCGTATGTCCATCCGTTGATCGGGGCAGCGATGGGATATGATCCATGGCTATCACTTGGAATGGGTACGTCGCCTCGATATTTCCCGGCGACATGCCCTTGATCGTAGGCTGGCCCTTCCCTGTTTCGCAATCCACGCATTGCCCGACAAATCTTTGTACGCTTCGGAATAGACCACGCCAATGGAAATACCGTCTGATCCGCTGATATGTACGCCCTATGCCTTGGTGTCCTCCTTCCAAACTCACGTGATAGTGGTGGAGGACATCTGCGTGCAAGGTCTCGGGTAGTACCAGCTTAATTGACGATCGGCGATCATCTTGATCATCCTGATCATCCTCGGTTTTCCTTTTAGCCGCATTTCCACAGTAAATCAGTAATACTTGTTCGTCAACATCATAGTTGTCAGCAATTTTCGCACACTATTTCACCTCGTCTGTGCTCAATTGGATAACGTCACCGTACAGATAACACCGCAAATCGTGGATCCATCTATCTTCATCCTGTGCCTTTTTCACCCGTTCTATTCTTATTCCGGCTACTGGTACATCGGTCCATGTTGACGGTCGTGGTTTTCGGTGGTTACGTGATCGGGTCGTCACTAGTACTCGCGGGGCGGATTGATCTTCGTTCCATGTGATTACTTCGGGTAGACGGTTGAGATCAACTAATCCTTCCAGCTTTTCCTCATCTTCGATCTCAACTCTTGTTCCACCCTGCATAGCCATGGTGGTAATGTGATCTGCACTCCTATTCCACTCTCTCTTGACATGTACCAAATCATGATCACTCCACTCTCGTAGGAGGTTAAATGCACGCTGCTGTAGCACTTGTAATCGCGGAGCTTTTCACTCCATTTCTCCTCGCATTTGCCGGATCACCAAATTAGAGTCCCCATACACGATCACCCTTCCTTTGGGATATCGTGCCAACAAGTCCAGACTTAAAAGCAACCCGTGGTATTCTGCTTCATTCACCGTGATATCCGGTGCATGATCGGCGATCGCGATCATAATCTTCCATTCCGGTAACTTCCGCACAATGGCACCAAATGCACCCACACGTCGCTTGACACTTGCCGATCCATCAAAACTGATCACGTAAAGTTCTTCACCTTTTTTAACCGTGGGAGGTGGTATTTCGATCATCTGCCGCGGTTGCTTTTTCGGTGCGATCGCGACCAACGCTTCATCAATTTCGGTGCGAGGGGTGATTCTTGCGGCTAACGCCCCTAGCATCTCCTCTTCTCCATGCACACATTTCTTGATCTCGAGGTCCCACTGTGATAGGATCGCAGCCCATCTACCTAATCGTCCGTCCAACCCATTGGATGTTAGTAACCACTTCAATGTAGATAGACGTGATAAAACGGTGATCGTCTTTCCGACCAGCATCGTGAAATAAACATCCAAAATTCGTAAAAGCGCCAGAACTTCCTTTTCGACGGGGCTGTAATTCAGCTCACCGCTTTTCAACGTTCGGCTAGCGAATGCGACGGGATGATACACTTGATCGTATTCTTGTACCAGAGCGGCGGATACTGCCCATTTGCTAGCGTAAACCACGATCACCGGCGTCTTGTCCTGGTCAAAGTGTCGCAGGGTTGGAGCTGATGCAATCTTCGCCTTCAGCATGCTGAATGCCACTTTTGCTCTAATTAGCCGATCATCCTCGTGATTTGATTCCGCCTCACTATGTGATCGTTTCTTCAACTCTTGATAATCTATCTCCCTCAATTCGTAAAGCACGGCGGCATAAATTGCGAAATCTTCAATAAATCGACGATAGTAATTTAGGCTTCCCAAGAACGATTGCATAGCACGTAAGGTGCCAAGGAAAGGCAAATTGATCAGATCGTCCAGGTTCTTTGGATTTGTTTCTAACCCGCGGCAATAGACGTGATGTCCTAAATAGGGCACTTCGCTTCGCCCCCAGTACGATTTAGCCACGCTGATCGACAAATTCCATTGATTGCACTTTTCCAGCAAGTGCCGCACCTTATCGCATAGGGTGGACCAAGTAGGTGCAGGGATTAATATATCATCGATATATGATCGCCGTTGCAGCACAGACGGGCCCGGGGTTTGGTCGGGTTCTCCTGCTGTAAATACGTCAGCTGATTCATCTGCACCGTCTTTGACCCTAAGATATCCATATAGTGCATTGTCGATCAACCGCTGATAAATTTGCGGAGCATTCTTGAGGCCAAAGGGCATCCTATTCCACTCAAACAATCCAAATGCAGTGACAAACGCCGAAATTTGACGTGCTCGATCGGTCATAGACACGACCCAGAAAGCACTCGCCATATCCAAAGAGCAAAACCAAAACGCTTTATCCAAATCTTCGAGTAGATCGGTGATCAGGGGCATTGGGTACACCATCAAACGCGTGAGTTGATTCACCGCGCGATAATCGATGCATAGACGTATATCGACCCCATTCTTTTTCACGATGATCACTATAGGCTATGCCCAGGGTGACGTTGACGGATGAATGATCTTAGTTGATAGAAACCCGTTGATCAGGCCCGACAACTTCTCGCGAAATTGTGGGGCCACTTTCCGGCACTTTTGGGCGATCGGGCGCGCATTACCCACATGGATATCACAAACAACTCCTCGTGCAGCGGGGGGTAGCGCGTTTCCCTTCCCGATCAACAGATGTTTTTTCGCCCAAATTATTTCGCGAAGTTGATTTATCTCCTCCACTGTGTTGACTGTGGGATCTCCGACTAGAAAATCATCTTTGGTTACTTCTTCGGTGCTTGCAGACACTTCGGGTAACGTAGCAAGCTGCTTCTCCAATTCTTCAACATACAAATCTCCACCTTCGTGATAACAAACCTGATCGTCAATAGGTGTCACGTCGAATTCACTGGGGCTAACTGAGACAGGGTGATTACACGCATCTTGAGTAGGTGTATCGCTTGAAACAGGCTGTTCAACTCCTTGATTGAGGGTCGGACCTTTCACTTCCGGCCCCTGATCGCACCGCTCTTGCACCCCTTGCACCTTTTTCGTTCCTTCGGTTACCAACACTACAGATGCGACGATCGTGTCCGTGGGACGTACTAAGATACTTCGAGGAGTTGGATACTCCTTCTTCTCGACTAATGGACCCTGATCGACACTTTCTTGATCGTCAGATACCAGATCGGTGGAGGCTTGATATGCCAGATTTTGCCACTCTTTGTAACTGTTGGACCCGATCGAAACAAATCCGGGGAGCGGGGCACATCATCTTTGTTCATCCAAATACCTAAAATAGTCTCTTCTTGAACAATGATGGGGTGATCGACGATGTTCGTAACACGTAAATACCTCAAATTGCCCGCGCCCCTAGCAATAGTGGGACCCAATCTCTTCCACGAGTAATCCACAACTTGCGAGATCGCTGATCGTAAATTCGTACTTCGGCTGATCGACCTACTGGGATCTGTTCATACTGATCGAGCTTCATATAATACCGCTCGACCCATACAACTGTCGACGTCCCTCCAGTGGGATGATCACTTCTTCAGGTAAACTTAGTGCGCCATGAGCGATATCTAATCGACCACCAGCTGGTATCATGAAATCCATACCCAATATGGCATCTTGACCAACAAGTTTGCCCACCCATGCCTGGAAATAATAAACCAATGAGCCCGCTAGCGTGATCTTGATTTTTGCACGTCCTTCTGTTTGGTATGCACTTTCTCCAATACCGACACATTCTTGTGTTTGACTCGTGTCAATCCAACAACCCACCTTACGAGCAAAGGTTGAGTCGATGATCTACACTTCGGCACCAGAATCAAATAATATCATAGCTCGCTCGTTATTGATTTTTCCACTCGCCTTGGATTGCTTGAACCATTTCTTTGGCGAGTGATATTTCCAATATCCACGTGATTCGCCTGGAAGTAATTCGACTTCCATGATCACAGGTGATCGAGAAAACTCATCAATATGGAAATTAGCCAATCGTGGTAAATCAATCTGATCGCGTTTTTCCTTATCTCTTGTTGCTACTCGATCAGCCCTCTTCTTATCCACAAATGCAAAAATACACAAACTATAACGCTCGTCTCGTACCAGATTCCAACCTGGCGAGCGTCCTAGTTTAACAAATCTTCGGCTTCCTTGGGCAACAGTCCTGCATGCTTGGTAGGGTTATAGCACTGGCGGATACGGTTGTAAAATTCTTCCATAGGGCACTTCCTCGCATCGTGAATCTCGCCGCATGCTCGGCAGACGTACAGGCATTGATCGGTGGGGTGTCCTTTCTTGCCACACTTCAGGCAAGTCAGGCGCTTCCAGCAACGTAAGTTGTCGTGTCTGATCGATCCACAATGACTGCAATTCATTGTCGCCCCTTGATCGACTGCGTTGGAGTCGCTTCGTTTGCCTGATCGTGACTCGCCAGGCTGATCGTGCGCCCCTGGTTGATCGCGCATAGTAGCAATCATATAGCGGCGCTGATCGCCATCACTTCCACTATCATCAGCACTTGATTCTTCGCTCCCAGACGTTACCGTGATCGCACGTACGCCCCTAGGCTTTTGCGTCGCGAACGGTGCTCGATCGTCGCCGGATTTTTGGCGGAATCTGCTGGTACCTACTGCCGCTGTTGGCTGATACCACTTGTTGCGTGCGTATGCCCGCAACGTTTCTTCCAAGTCCGAAGCACGATCCAAGCGTAGGAGAGACAGCTGATCGGCGCATTCGCGATTGGCCAGAGTGTCCAGAAAATGTTGGACATGTTCGCGCAGATTTTCGGGCGGTCCATCTCTGATCGGTAACTTAGCTCGCAGTCCCGCCACATTCAGTCGGTGCAAATATTCGATAGGACTTTCGTCCGATCGCTGCTTCATATAATAATACTGGCGGGATACCGATTGACCAGTTCCACAGTATTGTACTTCGAATTCACCCACGAGACTTTTCCAACTTGATCGGGTGGGTCTACTCAACTGTCGATGCCAGTTGCGCGCTGGTCCCTTCAGTAAATCGCCCAGGATTAAACACTTTTCAGGACCAGAAGCTTGATCGCGCATAAATGCTGACTTGAGACGACTGATCCAGTTCCTCGCTTGATCTTCATCCCCTTCTTTTCCCGAAAATTCTTTCAAATCGCTGATCGCAGACATCCGAATTCTGGCAATTGGCTGCTGCTCAGGTGTCCCAGTATACGCGGATGCCACTGTGGCTCGCCGTGGTAGTGTGATCGGTTCATCAGGGTCGACGTAGTCAATTTGAGACCGTTGATCGTGAAACGAGTGCACGGATTCCATATCCACATCTTTTACCGTCGTCGACCTATCTGGTTTCGACTGATGATCACGCAACGAGTGTACGGACTCCATATCGACATCCTTGATCGACGCAGCTCTTCCTGGATTTGGCTGGCGGATTTTGGCGCCAACGACTCCAGGTGCCCACTTACTGCTCTCTTCAGCTAGAAACTTCTTCATGGCTTGTAAAAAAACATCTGCCACTGTGGCCCTTGATCGTTTTCTGTCTTGATCGACTGAGGTTCCGTCTTGACAACCGGCAATTTGGAGTTGTCCTTTTGGCAACCTTCCATTCTGGTTATCTCGGGCTCCATACTCCCAGCGCTATTTGACTCAATTCCCTGATCGTCACCCTCTGAAGGGGCAGATTCGTAGCACGATGACCCCGAATGTCCCGCTACGTTGATTGACGGACTTGCCTCAATCTTCAACGGGGATTGTGGTGGTGAACTGGGGAAATCTTTATCGTCTGCTTCGCCCACGATGGGTATCAACAGAGAATACAACAGCTGGGTGGACTCTGCCAGATCTTCGGAGTCCTGATCGAATACTTCCTCGGCATCGTAGGCGCCTGTTATCAGACCAGCCTGCTTGATCAGGTGTATTAGTCTTAGCACAATCGTTAGCTTATCTTTTCCCTTCGTGGTTGGCTGGTTGACCGGTCTACTCAGCTTCCCGCTGATCGTGACCCCGAGCAGGCTCATGATCGAGTTCGTCATCAGGTAATCTTCCAGGTGCTGTCGGTAAATCTTTTGGGAAAACGTCTTTACCAGATCGGCTTCCGTTGGCGGCGTACTTGATCGGCTTTCGTCGCTCTCCGACCCAGGAGCTTTGATCAACATCTTCGGTTGGTCTGTCTTGTAATACTTCTCCATCGGATCCCAATCTGGATCATTATATACACGTATTTTTGGCGGATCATAACTTGCGTTATGATCCGCATGGGCTCCCGAAGGAGCCTCGGGAGGTGGTTTAGGCTTCTCCTCCTTTACGTCATCTGGATTCCTCCCCAGGTACTGATGATCGGCATTTCCTTTCTTCTTCAGGCATGACGACGGCCAACTGCCCTCCGTCGTCACAACCACCTCCTCCTTTTCCACCGTGATTTTCACCTCTGCTTCAGCTTCCGTTTTCACTTTCACATCCGCGCTATCTTGCGTAGAATCGCGGTGATATCCCGCGTCGCCCAAAGATTCGGGCACGCGCACCATTGTGGTGGAGCTGCTGATCGAAGTTTTTGAGACTTGGTCAGACGGTACCACGGCGCCCAGACTGCCAACTAACGAAGGGGGTCCTCCGGATGTCTTGGACTGCTTGTGTTCTTGCTCACCTTGTGTACCCGACGGCTAGGCGTGGGTCGCTCCTCAGGTGGCGGGGACAGCGCACAGCGAATTCTTGGTGCAAGATTGAATTAACTAACTTGTAACGATACAACCGATGCGATCAGGCGTGATCACGTGCGATCAGGTGCTTAAACCACGTCAATTAGCCGCGATCAGGCTTGATCAAGTTTGGGCCGATGCTAATAACCGACGATAAGCAATATTCCGTCTTGATCGCAAGTGCGATCAGGCGGCAGTCCGACGCGATCAGGCGCTGAAACGATGTAGATCAGTGGTAATTAGGCTTGATCAGGCTTTGGCTGACGTTAATAACCGTCGATCAACAATATTCTGTCTTGATCGCAAGTGCGATCAGGTACTGAAAGGCTCGATCAGGGGCTAAAAACTGCTGCCCAGTAGTAATATACCTTGATCAGACTTGATCAAGCACCGGAAGTCGTTCAAGTAACAGTTGGCGTGATTTGCGATCAGCGATCGCGATCACGATTCGCAAAAAGTGTCGATCAGGTGTTGATCGGTAGGGGGGGGTACTTGATCGGGCAGCGGAAGTCTTCACTGCCTGATCGCGGAGCCTCTAAGCCGTCAAACAGCTAAGGAACGCCCAAATCAATGCTCTCCTAGCCTAGACTATATGAGGAAAAGGTATTTATATTAAAATCCACCTAGAGTTCCCGTGGGGCGCTTAAAGCAGCCGAGCTCTAGGGGCCAAACGTTAATTTCACGGGGAAGAGGTGAGATCACTGCTCGATCACGTTCCCAAAACCAAAAACCTTTAAACGAAGAACCGCAGACACTGCGGGCGGAGTTGCGGGGTGAGTTCTCACAGTCTACGCCAACCGCTGGGCCAAAAACGCACTTAGTTCTCCCGCCCGGGACGTAGAGGTTTCAATAAGGTGGGGGCGCAAAGGTGCCTTTCCAAAAAACGATCAGCGCGATCGTACGCAAAAGGAGAACTTTATTAGCAATTAAAACCTTAGATCTACCCTGTTCCTACTTTCAACTAATCCGCATCGTCCATTCGAAACGCCTTCCGTCCATCAGTCGACCTGATTTTTCCGCTTGTTCCTTGTTTGTTCGCTGGTGTTCGCCGCGTACCTGTAAGTGATCAGCACATCTTCCGTGTCCCTTCTATATCCTGTCTATGTACGCCACGGTGGTAAGTACTACTGTACCCACCGTGGTACACATGGCGGTACCTAATTATGTACTACTGTATCCACTATCTGCGTCCATTATCAGGCCCCTAATTTAGGTCCTAATATTAGTCATAATATTAGGCCCCCTATGGGCCTAATAAAATGTCCAACATTAGGCCCTATTTTAGCCTAATAAAAAAGTCCGCTTTACGACAGAGGCACGTTCTCGTGAAGTTGTCACGGTCCGTCTTGCGACGGGCGTACAGGTTTCTGTACCCAAGGTCTCGATTGACCTTAAGCTGAAGTTTGCAGACTTCGACAGCTTAGAACGTTGCCTAGTCCTGGATTTGGACTCGAGGTATGACCTCATTCTGGGCATGAAGTGGCTGGAACGCCACGAGCCATGGATAGACTGGAAGTCTAAGTCCATTGGCTCAACGCACCCGCGGTCGGGTGAAGCATTGGCGAGTCATGAACCCACCTTTGCTCGATCGCAAAAGCGATTCTGGCGTGAGATGCCAGAGATTGGGATGTCTGAGATGATCAGTCCCAATGAGGTCAAGGAAGTGTTCCTTGGCGAGGGGGATTCGGCGATTAATCCCCGCGCCGAGATAGACGAGACTGGTGAGTCGACAGTGTTAGAGGTGGATTCCTCTGAGAGTAAGCGCGAGGCGCTTAGAGAAGAGACTCGAAGTTCGTCTCTTCTACAGGTCGGAATTGATTCCGACCACGCCGTGTCCGGCGAACAAGTTGCGACTCCAGTGGTAGGGGTAGAGACCCCTGTGGTTAAGCGCGAGGTGCTTCCAAGCGAAGAGACCCGAAGTTTGTCTCTTTCGCACGTCGGAAATGATTCCGACTACGCCGTTATAGGTGAGACCGGAGAGTCACCGGTGGTATAGGTAGAGACATCTGTGGATAGGCGCGTGGCGCTTCCAATAGATAGGGCAATTTACTCCCCCCATCTGTGTCTCGGGATGAGTCCCGAGGCCAGTAGTCAGCAGTCCTATCGGATTCTGAATAGTGTGACAGGTATTGTCACAGAAGGCGTAAGCCTGGAACGGTTGCCTGGGGTAGGCTAACTGTTGTCGTTGGAGGAGATGTCCTTCAACGAGTTTGAAACTGCTGTGAAAGCAGGTGAAATCGACGAGGTTGTCGTATTGCGTCCGGAAGAGGAGTTGAACTCCTCATCCACGATGGACGAGTCAGTTTTGGTGCAAACCAAACAGGCATTGAATGCCCCAAGTGGCGTCAAGATTCTTGCGGATCCTGAGGACCCTTACCATTGCTTACTTAAGGAATTTGGAGATGTCATCAGTGACAACCCACCGATGGGGTTACCACCAGATCGGGGAGTTCGACATGAAATTGATTTGGTTTCCGTAACCAAATACTGCGTCACTAGGCGGTGGCCTCTACCCAAGGAGCAATGCGACGTCATCGACGCATTCTTCAAGGGGAAAGAAGAGGCAGGGATGGTGTGGGAGAGCAAGTCTCCTCACTCATCTCCCACCTTTTGTGTTCGTAAACCGAACGGAAAGTGGCGCATTGTACATGCGTACAACAAGCTGAATGCAGCTACTGTGCCCATGCAGACTCCGATTCCTCGAAAGGATGTCCTCCAGAACAATATGGCGGGCTGTACTGTGTACAGTGCCTTAGATCTGGTGGACGGGTATTATCAGGTGCTCATGCGAGCGTCCGATATTCCGCTAACAGCGGTTAGCACGCCTAGTGGCATGCTGTGGGAGTGGCTTGTGATGCCACAAGGGCTTTCAAATTCACCAGCGACTTTCAATCGCTTGGTGACTCAACTCTTCCGCCCTCATAGGAAGTACGCTCAGACTTACTTCGACGATATATTCGTCCATAGTCGTGCGGAAGGCGACTCTTCTGATGTTCAGACGCACCTTATACACCTTCAAGCAGTGCTCGAATGTATGCGAGAGCATAAGTTATATGCAAACATATCCAAGTGTATCTTCGGTGCTGAGGAAATTCCTTTCCTCGGATGCTTCATCGGCAAGGATGGAGTGCGGGCGGATCCCGAGAAGGTGAAAGCCATTGTGGAATGGCCTTCGCCTGTAACTCTTAGAGATTTACGGAAGTGGCTTGGATTAGCCAACTATCTCCACAAGTACAGCGAGAACTACGCTGAAATGGCGAAGCCATTGACCGACCTTCTTAAGAAGGATGTTGATTGGTGTTGGGAAACTGAACACCAAAACACGCTTTTGAAGCGGTTAAGGGGAGCTTGTTAAAAGCTCCAGTTCTTGCTCTCCCAGACTCCGGGAAACCATTTAGTGTCGTCTGCGACGCCTCCGATTTCGCAATCGGATGTGCTTTGTTACAAGCAGACGATGCAGGAAGGGAACGCGTAATTGCGTTTGAGTCGAGGCAGCTTAAAGCTGCGGAACGGAATCCCGTTCATGACAAGGAGCTACTTGCAATGAAGTATTCTCTTGTCAAATTTAGGGTTTACTTACTCGGCTCAAAGCCGTTCGTGGTTTATACTGACCACGCGTCCTTACGGACAGCGACAAAGTCGCCTCATCTCTCGCAACGGATGGTCCGTTTGATCTCCTTCTTTGCGGAGTACAACTTTGAGGTTAAGTATAAACCTGGCAAGCAAAACGTGCTTGCAGACGCGTTGTCGCGTCGTCCCGATTACGAGCTCGCTCACGCGACATTCATCACCACATCTGTGGTGGATCTCATACGCCAGGCGTATGAGAAAAACCCACAGTGTACGGCGCTAATCAGCGCGTTAGGTGAAAAGGGTCTTGGATCGTCTGAGCCAACTCTGTCAAGTCGAGATAAAGCTCGTTTACACCGTTACAGGTACTGTGACGGTCTGCTATTTATAGCACGAGCGCGGAGGACACTCCGAGGGTGGTAGTTCCTCCTGATGAGGAACTGAAGTATAGAGTCCTCTTTGAGGCACATGACGCCCCTACCGGGGGTCATTTAGGTCGGGATAAGACCTACAGCGCTTTAAGCGCTTATTATTGGTCGTCCAACATGTATAAGTGGGTCGGTGCGTATATACGCACATGTGAGACGTGTCAGAGGGTTAAACCCTCTGCAAGTTCAGCTGCGCCTTTGGCGAGCTTGTCGGTTCCAACGGAATGTTGGAAATCCATTAGCATGGATTTTATCTTCGGTTTTCCGAAGGAGAAGGCCGGGAACACCGGCATATTGGTCTTTGTAGACCGTTTGAGCAAGATGGCTCACCTGGAGGCGGTGCCAGAGTCCATAGATG
The DNA here is from genome assembly GCA_026184515.1 of Peronosclerospora sorghi. Lineage (NCBI taxonomy): Eukaryota > Oomycota > Peronosporomycetes > Peronosporales > Peronosporaceae > Peronosclerospora > Peronosclerospora sorghi. The sequence continues at coordinate 11,836,937 of CM047585.1, forward strand.
GACAAGGAACAGCAAAAGTGTTCCTAGACCGTGTCTTTCGACAGCATGGTCTACCCGATTCCGTTGTGTCGGATCGGGATCCCCGTTTTACGGGACAATTCTGGGGAGCGTTGTTTAAGGTGCTAGGCACCAAGCTCCTCATGTTCACAGAATATCCTCCACAACGCGTTAATCGCGTTGTGGAGGATATTCTCCGGAGTTTATGTCCGGATTCTCCAAAGAGTTGGAGTGAGATGCTTCCGATGGTTAAATTTGCTATCAACAATTCGGTACATGCATCTACGGGGTTTACCCCGTTTTACGTGAACGGATTGGTGAATCCGAGGGTTCCGTTGACGCCACGTGTGTGTGGCCCAGGGCTTGAAGGGGGAGGAGTCCCCGATGTCAGCCCTGTATCTGTGCGAAAGCACATCGATAAGTTTTATCGACGCGCCTTAGTGTCTTACGACACGTCTAAAAGCCATGGCGGAAAGCCAAGAAAAGCAGAAGGAGCAAGCTGACCGCAAGGGGCGGCGTAACGAAAAGATATATAAAGTAGGAGAAATTGTTTTATTAAACGCTAAAAATCTTCCTACACATGCCGTTTCAAATGTGTTGCGCAATAAACTGCGCCCCAGGTTTGTGGGGCACTTTAAGGTATTAGCCCGAAAGGGCTTGTCGTACACCTTAGACATCCCGAAGGCGATGCGTACGCATCCAACCTTTTATGTGGGTATGCTTAAGCCATACCAGAACCCGGAGTCGGGTCCCCTATCGGAGGAAGGTGAGAAAACGGATAGCCGAAAGGCGCAACAGGTCGGAACATCTCCGACAGGGTTGATATACGACCCTGACACTCCGCAACGAGAGACTCGAGAGTGGCAAGCCGCTCCTCGATGCGTTCATTCGCACTCCCCTCGTTGCGGAGTCCCTCCTGAGCATCTTGGATGCGACGGCTGTGCCGATCACAGCGCTCGTGGAAGTCACGCCGCAATAGCGCGACCCCCTCCTCCAGTGCTCGATACGGAGGGTACTCCACATTATCATGTGGAACGCCTGATGGCACGACGCCATCACCGGGGTGAGACCCAGTACCTGGTGAAGTGGAAAGGGTATCCACATTCCCAGAACTCGTGGGAGTACGAGACTCCCCTGCGGCAGGATTGCCGTGACGTCGTTGACGCTTTCGAGAGGGAGAATCCCACTGAGAGTCAAAGACCAAAGGGGCTGAAGAATCCCCTTCACTCCCAGTAGCTGGGAGTTCGCCGAAGGCAGATGCTGTGCTTGCATTTCTCTCCGGCACCACATCGAGAGCATAGCGCGTATAATAGGAGGCAGGCAATTGTCCTTGCGCTTTGGCCTGAGCATAGGCCAAGCGTAGCGCTCTCTCTACCCGAACGTCGTGTTCGGAAAATCTGTTGTACAGCGCATCGAAACTGGGGAGGCGTTTCTACCTTTCCGCCCAGGCGCGGAAAGCCTGTTCTGCGTCTTCGACGCTTTCGTCCCTCAGGAGAACAAGGGGAATCTCGCGGATAATATCCACGAGGACACCGCGTGCCTGCTTCCCGAGGCGCGTCCGGTAGGACTTAACGGAATAATGTTTGGGCGTTAGTAGTCGGGCCCGGAGTTGGTTCCGATATGGAATTTCACGCGGCAGTATAGCCGCTGGACCAGGAGTATAGGAGGCTAAACCCCTCTTGACCGCGTTCTTAGCCCTCTTTTGAGGGTCGCGAGGTCCCTTCCGTGCCCGTCCGGCACGTCGGGTCTCTTGAATCAAGGACGGTTCATTGGTGGTGGTTGCCTGTGGCAACCTGGAGGTATCACCCCTAGCGGGTAACGGTGGCGCACGAGTTAGTACGTTTTCCCCACGTGTGGGGAATGGGTTGGATGACTGATAGCGCCGTTCGGCGCTACCAACATGGCCAGCCGTTGGGGAGAGCTCCCCAAGGGCGTCCACTTCCGAGTTGTCGGAATAGTTTGCGTCCCCCATAGCACCGCTGAAGGTGTACAATGGACAGCAAGAGGTACTGGCGTTGGAGTTCTCCAACAAGATTTTGATTATTGCGTAAGCAATAGTCTTGATGGGGGAGGATGTAACGGGGTTACATTCGTGTTACATTGAGTGTTGGTGTACATGAGTACACCACGGTTGAGGTCAGTATTGGCCGGTTTAAAAGGTTTTGAAACTTCGGTTATTTTAACCAATCAGGGCAGGGGACCTTGATGTGGTGGTGTGTCAGCCATCCACGTGTCAGTACACAGGTGTCTACACTAAATTTTAGCTAGGTACGAATTAGGAATATTCTACTTAGTATTACATATAGTTTATATTAGTTAAAATTAATTTAGGCTAATTACATATTAAATATATTCAGTTTACATTTCACTCTATTTTGCGGACGTGCGACCTCGACCGGTCGCGCGCGCAGTGAGTGTCGTAGGTAAGAGGGATCCCTCCCTTTAATTACATCCCGTAAAGGGAATACAGACGTTAGGGCTAAGTCGTAAACAAACCCGGGAATCTTGGTCCCGAGTAGGAGAGCTCTCCTACTAAGCCCTTTACAAGGGCGTATCGGCTAAGTAGCGGTAGCTACCGCTTTAAGGAAGAGTATTCCTCTGTGCGCTAGCCGCACCGTGCGTATACGCACCGGCTACAACAACTCCGTGGTGTCCAGTGCCCACCACGTTGATTTAGCCATGCACACGGGTGATAAAGACCACCGTGTCGCAGAACAGGCGGCCGATCGGACTAGCACATCTGATTGCCAAGATAATTCCATGGTAAGAAGTGGCCACCATGATGATGAGTATTCGCACACGGTGAATCGTAATCACCGTATAGCAGTCAATCAGACGAGTGCGTCTGATTGCATGGACAGTTCCGTCGAGACGATCAACGTCTTGACGCAAACGGAGACCGGATTAGCTACCCAGTCTCTGTTGATGGAACACCCTCCGAAAGAAGGTTCGGAGGTGATGGCTATTCCAGCGCTAAGCTGGAAGAAGTTTATGAGAAACTTGCACGATGATCAGATCGAACAGATCTGTATTATCGTAGCAACAGATGATGTAGTGGATATTCGTGAACGAATACCCACATTACAAGTGGAAAACATTGGGAAAGAGGTTCCCAATGATCAAACCAAAGTTCAGCGCTTTGAAGCACAGAGATGGGAATCGCTTAAAGCGAAATCCCCATTTTATGAGGTACTTCGGGAATACGCTGACGTATTCCCAGAAGAAGTACCTAGCGAGCTCCCTAACGATAAGGAAACTCGTCATGAAATTAACCTCGTTCCAGGCACGAAGTATTGTGTCACGCGGCAATGGCCGTTGCCGCGTGATCAAGTAAAAGCGATCGACGAGTTTTTCGAAGCTCGTCGTAAATCAGGCCGAGTGCGGGAGTCTATATCACCGCACTTTACCCCCACATTTTGTGTGAAAAAGTCCACAGGTGGGTGGAGAATCGTTCACGCTTACAACAAGCTGAACGCAGCGACGGTACCGGCGCAGACGCCCATACCGCAAAAAGATGTCATCATTGATGTCATGTGCGGGAGCACCATCTTTAGTGCTCTCGATCTAAGAGATAGATTTTATCAAATCCTAATGCGTGAGAAGGATATCCCTCTCACGGCGGTAAGCACCCCAAGTGGCATGCTTTGGGAGTGGCTTGTTATGCCGCAGGGGCTTCGAAATGCCCCTGATACGTTTAACAGATTCGTATTGCATCTATTACGCCCGGTGCGAGAATTCGCACCGAGTTATTTCGATGATGTGTCCATTCATAGTAAGGTTTAACACGATAAAAGCGATGTAGATGTCCATAAGGAACATCTACGTCGAGTGTTAGAGCTTATGCGTAAGCATAAGCTCTATGCAAATCTAAAGAAGTGCATCTTTGGTGCACCTGAGATACCCGTTCTTTGTGGGCAAGCACGGGGTGCGCTCTGATCCAGAAAAGATCAGGGTGATCGTTGAATGGCCTACGCCAAACAACGTTAAGGAACTTAGAAAGTTCCTTGAGTTGGCAACATATTTGCACAAATATTCGTGCAACTATGCTGGGTTAATACGACCTTTTTCTCAATTACTTAAGAAAGATGTCGAATGGCATTGGGATACCCAATGCCAAGATGCTTTTGTGGAGAAGCGAAGGCAAAATTTTGGTCACCTTCTGTCAGCGGCGTGCCGATCAGCTGGTCAGCGATCGGATTGGTGGAAACAAGTGAGGCTTTTAAGCCTATCATGTGCAAGGAGTGTCAAGCACACGGATTTTGGTAAGTCACGTGGCATTGCGTTTATTTTACATATTTTAGTGTTTGGTACATATTGGGACCGTAAGGTTAGTGGAAAAGAAGTAAATTGGTCTTGGATTGGAAAAGTGGCTAAGAGGTCCTAAGAGACTCTCTAAAAGTTTGGTTTTCTAAGTCGCCTTCGCACGTCGCGGAGTGTTTGGGGGAAGAGGGTCGAGTAATCCCCTCCTGCCCATTATACCCGGCCGGGGCGCGTCGCAGACGCATTTGGCCCGCCGGAAGTCCTTCGAAAGGAGTGTCCATTGGCTGACTTCTCACAAGTTTAAGTCACGTACGTTTGGAACGTACTAACAAGTGGATTGGTCTTTACGTGGAGATATCGTTTGTGGAATTCACGAGCATATTGGATCTTTACGTGGACATATTGGTTTATTATAACATTGGTTGGAGTTTAGACCGGCTTTGGTATTCTCTCATATTGGTCAGGGGCTAGACCAGTTGAGTGGTCTACCCTCTATTATCTCGTATTGGTTGGGTCTAGATTGATTGGACGGTCGACCCATTGTACTATACATATTTCAAGTGTAACCGGTCTACAAGTACCCAGGGTGAAGAGTTCCGCCCAGGGTACACCCCACCAGTACGGTCTGCATACTATCAGACCCAAGTCAACTAGCGACACGATCCACCGAGTGTTGAACTAGCCCATTACATCGGGTACACAAGGTGAGATGGCAACGCAAGATCAATCGGACCAGGCGTCTTCTGTTGATGATCTGTCGTCTTCTAGCAGCGGACGATCAGATCGGATCGCAAGCGAAGGTCCGCGGGGTACCCCCCGTAAGTTGGAAGGCTGGGCACGATGGTGGTCAGGTTCTCGACACAACTGTGTTAGATTTTGAACTTCACTCCACCACAATGGTGCGCGTGCCCATATCATTTGGTGATCGTGGATATCACCGAGATGATGTCCGGTCAAAAGTTGACTTAAGTGATTTAAATGTGGAATCGTTCTGGGGAGGACATAAGGAAAAGCTGTCACCTTATGTTCTCGTTGTTGATAAAGATGGCGATGTCCGATCTGGACAGGTGGAGACCAGATCGGGATTAATAAGTTTTTTCCTCCCCATAAGGCTCCCACCGGAGCCGATCGGGACTATAGCAAGTTTTGCTATAGTTCCGGAAAGGATCAGGACTTTTGTCCTGATCCTATGCATTTACATGGAAAAATTGATGGAATAAAAAATGAGAACCAATCGGAGGCTGATAGGAACGATCCGATCCACATGCCTAAGGTCCCCAAGCAAAGGCTAGGAATGCCGCCCGAGGAGGACTACTTGGAAGAAAAGTCGCAGGTCGAAGAAGGGGTTATTGACGAACAAGACCTGACCAGGATGTATTACATCCACGAGTTGAAGCGATTTATTCATGAAGACCAGGTCATGCAAATTTTGAACCCCCAGATCCCTGATCGCCTCCTCGGACCCACTACCGAGCCGATCCAGAGTGATCGACCACTGCTGCTGGTGAAAAACCTGCTGGCGATGTTGGCTGAGGTCGTCATAAAAGTGCAGAACCCGGCCAACGTCCACAAGCTGTTTGATCTGGACACTCGCAGGCTGGAGCTGTCGATGTCGACTCTCCATGATCATTTGTTGCCGTTGGTGGGGGCGGTTCGTCGCCCAACTCCCACCATGGCATTGAATGTTGCTGAAGACACGGCAGCACATGACGATGCGTGCTCCGATGATAAATCGTTATATCAGTCTCCACCTTCCTCTAACAGCTCATCGGAGTTGGAGGTCGGTGTTGAGCGGATGACCATGGGGGCAGATCATATCCCATGTAAGCATAAAAAGGACGTGCGGCAGCATTGGGCTGCATGCCGGTCGGGGCCCCAGGAGCCCCAACAGGTGTCAGTACCTCCAAAGGAGGATACCCACACGTTTCCCATGACCCAAGCTAACGTCCAAGCCATGTTTGAAGCAATGTGGAGCGTTTCATGGGAGATCGATGCAGATCACCTCCGCGTCCTCATGCTCAGGACCGATCTGCCCGGCAAAATGTCAATATTTGCCGGGATGTAGATATGGAGTCAGTAGAATCAGTGGACAAGGCCACTCGAGGTGTTAAACCAATTGGCAAAGGAAGACGCAAGCCGCAACCAGCTCGATCGCGCCGATCAAGAAAGAACCGTGATTATGACATGGAGTCGATCGGCGATCCGGATGACCACTATGGGTCAGACGGTGCAGGTGCGGGCAGAACGCGCAGGGCTAATCCAGCCTCCACGAACGCTTTTGATTTCGGATCTACTGCGATCCCGCGCATTCGCATGGCTGCGACTACTGATCTCAAGGATTTCACCGGAAAGGACACCGACGAGGAGCAGGCCAGGTCGTGGTTTGGTCGGGTCAAGTCTGCTTTCTTACGGGATCAGACACCAAAAAAGGAACGGTGTTTGATCTTTAGAGATCTGCTGAAAGGAACGGATGCGAACTGGGTCCAACAGTTGAGTCGGGATATCCGATCTGACTGGGACCTGCTATGTTCAGAGTTTGAGGGGAAGTACTGCAACTCCGGATTCTCCAGCGCCCGCAAATATCATCACATGCAGAAGCGGGGCGACGAGACGCCGGTCGAGTACTTACACCGTCTGAATGTGGCTGCAATTTGCGCCGGCATAGTGATCAAGGAAGGCAACCCGCCGACCGGTGCCGCTTTGGAACACGTGGGTCACTATGTTAGTACCTTGATGACCAGGAGCTGGCAGATCAGCTCACCCTGTTGCTCCTAAAGGATGTGGTAGAAGTGGAGCAGACGTTGCGAACGTTGCAACACTCCCGAAGCATGAGATCAAAGTGCGCCTTTGAATCAGGTCGTTACAGATCCAAGACCCAGACCGATCCGGTGAAGAGGCCCTTAACCAGATCGGCCCGTGCTGTTAAGGCGATCGTAGCTGAGGACAGCACTGGATCGGAAGCGAAAAGCAGCGGCCAGTCCATTCGGGAGTCAGACGAGGTCCAATATCGTCACATCTTCGTCGCGGAACCTGCCCCGAAAACCAGATCGACGCCTGACCAGGAAGATCGGAAGGGCAGGAGCGGAAACAAGTCTGACCCGGACCGACCCCGCAAGAAGTGTTCTCACTGCGGGTCAAGTAAGCATGATTATCGGGGCTGCTGGAAGAAGTTAATATGCAAGAAATGTGAATGACGCGGCCACCCCACCGATCACTGCCTTTTCGTGTGCAAGTCATGTGGAGAGATCCACGAGGCCGGCCACTGCAAGATGGAAGAATTCTTCAACCTGATGTGCAAGTGGTATGTGCCGGGCAAGCACGCGGGGATGCTTCCACCTGACGTGGAAAAGATGTTAAACTAGAACGCTCGCCAGGTTGGAATCTCGATCGAGCCGAGCGGTCTACGTTTGGCATCTATGCATATGTCGGCAAGGAGAATAAAACCGATAATACATGTTCTGTTCTCAATTGCATCGATCGGGATCATCCGGTCTACAATCTCACGACCGATGAATATTCCCGATCGAAGGGGGTCATGCAGCTAGATCTGCTGCCTGTAGAGTCTCGTGGATACTCGAAGTATCATGCGCCCGACAAATGGTTTAATCAGGTGAAAGCCTGGGGTAGATAAACAACCAGAAAGCGACGATGTTGTTCGACACTGGGGATGAATTCTCGATTATTGACTCCGCCTTTGCTCGTAAGGTCGGATGTCGTATAGACGACACCCAGAGACAAGAATGCGTCGGGATCGGTGAAAATTCTTATATGACCGAAGGAAGGACGCGCGTGAAGATCACCCTATCAGGTTCGTTGGTTCACTTCTTCAGTTCTTGGGTTGGTAAGCTGGCCGATCAGGATGCCCTGTTAGGCATGGATTTCATGGTGCCGGCGGGTATTCGCCTTGATCTGTCTCATGGAGTGCTTACACTACCGGATGAGGTCCAGATCCAGTTAGCTGGTCGGCGGCCCCTATACGGATCGTACACCGATCTGGTCAGGTGGGATCAAGATGTCACCATTCCAGTCGTCCAATACGCTGACACCCCGGTCGATAAAGGTTTTCGTTCAAGGAAGTTATGGGTGACCAGGGGCGATCGGTGGGTGTCGACTTTTGTGAAGAGCGCTGTGGTGGAGTCAAGTTCGAAATCGAAAACATTAGCATCGATAACCTGACTACCACCATCGCGCCCAGCCTTCCAACTTTCGGAGGGGGTACTCCGCGGACCACCACTCGAGATCTGGTCCGATCGTCCGCTGCAAGCAGACGACCGGTCGTCATCAGAACCCACTTGGTCCGATTGTTTAGTGTACATCTCACCTTGTGTACCCGATCGAATGGGCTAGTTACACACTCGGTGGATCGGGATCGGAGATTGGATCGAAGTGGTCTTGAATATAGAAGACCGATCTGGGTAGGTATCTCTGGGTCGGAACTCTTCACCCCAGACACAAATAGAACAAAAACACTTTCAAGAGATAATTTCCAATAGGTCGATCGTCCAAACGATCAAGACCTGACCAATACGAAATAATAGAGGTTAGACCGACCGTTCCGGTCTAGACCCTGACCAATACGAAATAAGACCAAAACCGGTCTAGTTTCCAGCCAATGTTAAAACAAGCCAATATTTCCGCGTAAAGACCCAATATGCTCGTCAGACTCCACAAACGATATCTCCACGCCAAGACCAATCCAGTGAATAGTACGTTCCAAACGTACTTGAGTTGAGGTGTTGAGATCGCCAAATCGTACTCCCGTCGAGGGACTTCCGGTGGGCCAAAGTGCGCGTGCGGCGCTTCCAGACCGGGTATAATGGGCGAGAGGGGATAATTCGACCCTCCGCCCCCAAACACTCCGCGGCGGGCGGAGGCGACTAGCGTACGAAAAGGGAAGAACGGCGACCCCTAGCTGTGGTGTGAACCGAGACCAGAAGAGGTTTTAGCCACTTGTCCTAAAGCTAAAAGATTTCCTTAATTAAAGGTAAAACCTCTGTCCTAAACGGTAAAACCACAACTAAAATACTACTACCCTATAGTCCCTAAATGTACCCACACAAAAATATGTAAAATACCCAAAGTCGGGTGACTCACCAAAACTTGCGTTCTTGACACTTCTTGAGTCTGATAGGCTGAAAAGCCCCCCTTGTTTAAGCCAATCCGAAATTAGACCAAATGCCTTGACGAAACTTGACCAGAAGTGTGCCAAATTTTGGGCACGCTTCTCCACAGCGCCGGCCGACATGATTTTGTCCGAGTCACTAATATCGGTGACAAGCCGCTTACGCTCGACAACAACACGATTGTTGGATTGTGGATGGCAGCAGGGAAAGTGCCAAGGAAGATGGGGTTCGTCTCGATCGGATCGAGACGGTATGTTGAGTGGCAGAATGGCATACCAAGAGACCACCGATCTGGTCAGCAATGATGGGTCGGTGGAAGAAGATACCTCACCTATGGTGGAACGACCCAGCTATGTAACCCCTAGGAAGATGCTAGTTCGAAGAAAGGCACCGCAGGCGCCGGATACGGTGGACCATCAAGTAGATGAGCCAAAGTTCGTTAACGTGGTGGCGACACAAGAACAGGCAACAGCGGAGCCGCAAATAGAAAAAGGGAAGCATGGCGAGACTGGGGAGGACCATGATGGCACGCTTGAGCAGGTCGATGTCGGTGAAGGGCAGCCCGCCGATCGGGAACAGCAGTGTTTAGCCGATCAGGACGGTTTGGGTGTTATTGCCCCGGAAGATGACCAGGTCCGCATCCATGAGGGCGGGGACCAATACATTCAGGAGTTGGAGAGCCAAATGGCAGTCCTCCCTAAAGTGTCTGCTGACCCGCCCGAGGTTACTATGGACGATCTGCAAGTGGGTGATAGGGATCTCAACAGTCCCGATCATATCGATCAGCTAAAGCAGATCATATGGAAGAAGAAACATCTGCTGATCGGTAAAGACAATGCCTTACCCCCTGCTGCTCGCGGAGCAATTTGTGACATCGACGTTGGAGATGCCAAGCCGATCGCCCAGCGATGCCGACGTGTGGCGCCACAGTACCGCGAAATATTGTCTGACCTTATTAAAGGACTGTTGGCTACCAAGATCATCAGACCGTCTACCTCGCCATGGGCCTCACCGATCGTGATCGTGATCAAGAAGAACGGTGTCGACATCAGGTTGTGTATCGACTATCGGTTGGTAAATCGGTTGACCAAGCTTATGGTGTACCCGATGCCGCTGATCAGCGATCTACTAGAAGACATCGACAAGACTCTGTGGTATTTCTCATTAGACATGGCAAGTGGATTTTGGGTGGTTTCGATGACCCATCGGGCTCGCGAGATCTCCGCATTTGTTACGCCGTTCGGTCTGTTCGAGTGGAACCGTATGCCGTTCGGGTTGAAGAGCGCGCGCCAGATCTACCAGAGGCTGATCGACAACGCACTGTATGGACACTTCAAGATCGGCACCGATCAGGACCTCACCAAAAATTATGATGTGTTTACAGAGGGTGAACCTGACCGGGAAAGGAGACCGTCCGTTCTGGGAAGGCGATCGTATATCGACGACATTCTGATCCCTTTCTCGTCATGGAGCGATCTGTGCGAGAAGTTCGAACGTTTGTTGGAGACATGCAATCTCTGGAACCTGTCGATCAGTGCTGTGAAAAGTTATTGGGCATGTCCAAGGTCGCCTATTGGGTAATATGGTGTCGATCAGTGGCCTGAAGGCCAATCCCAAAGATCTGGAATCACTGAACAACCTCCCGTTTCCCAGATCGCTGAAGGCAATGCAGTCCTTCTTGGGAAGCCTAAATTACTACAGCCGCTTCATTGAAGACTTTGCGATTTACGCGGCCGTGCTGTACGAGCTCCGGGAAGTCGACTACCATATGTTGCGCGAAGGAGATCGGGCAACTTTACGAGAGGGCTGCGACTCTGATCTGCCTGCAGATTTTCCGCAGGTGGAGGCAAATGACCACATGAAACGTGCATAGGTTGCTTTTGGTATGCTGAAGGCCAAGATGGCGACGGCACCGATTCTCAGACACTTCGATCCGGAAAAAATGCCTATCGTCATTGTGTATGCTAGTAAGTGGGCCTTTCTGCCACTCTAGTGCAAGAACATGATGGAGTGTACCACCCGGTCACTTTCACGAGCCGGACGTTCAAGCCGAACGAAGTCAACTATGGGATCGTCGAAAAGGAAGTTCTGGCTTTACTACGGATTTTGGATGTGTGCTATAACCTGCTGGTCGGCCGACCTGTAAAGGTCTTTTCGAGAAAGTCGACATTGGCCTGGCTATTATCGGCCAATGGGATGGACGGTCGACTCGGCAGATGGTCAGTTATCTTGTCACATTGGTCCCTCGAGGTCGTCAAGTGCACCGAGGGAGAGGAAGAGATATTGGGCACATTGGCTGCCAGTATCACCCCTCGGTCTGAAGTGGATGAAACTCTGATGGCGATTGCCCCAAGGAAGCAACCCCGACAATCAATCTCAAGGCCGCCGCCGATCGTCGATCGGGATGAGGAAATCCTGGTCTTGAGTTTCGACGGATCGGCTAGCGTGAAAAAGAAGGCCGGCTCCTATAGTGCCATAGTGTGGGAGTTACCACAATGGTCTATAGTAGCAGCCGCCGCCGATTTCACGCCTGACATAACGGTCAACGAGGCGGAATATCGGGGGCTCCTTCTATGTCTTGATCTGCTGTCATCACAAAAGAAAGGTCGGATCATCATATGTGGTGACTCCAACCTAGTGATAAGGCAGATCACCGGCAGATCGACTGTAAGGCACCACGGTTGAAGTTGTTGAAAGATCGGGTAATGAAGGCACTGAAAGACTACCCCAACCACGAGCTACTTCACGAGAAACGGGATTGGAACAGAAGCGCCGACCACCTCGCGACCCAAGCCATGCGGGACCAGATCGGGGAGACGATCACCGAGGAGGCCGTTCTACTTGAACTTATGGATATAAACAGGCTCCCGGAGTTGATCAAGTTCAAGGACAGACCCTATCAGGTGCATGTGATGGCGGCGACTAGATCGCGAACTCGGAAGTCTAGCCGAACGTTCCCAAAGGAAAGGCTGAGCGAGTACGTTGTACAACACCTAAGGGCGGAACGGATCCTCAGGGCGCAGGACGAAGAAGAGTGGATCGTCAACTTGAAAGCCTATCTGCGCGGTGAAATGTCTAAGTTAACGAATGATCAAGCGAAAGAGTGTACCAAGATCGCGGACAGTTACGATGTGGATGACAACGGATTGCTATATTACTGCCGTGACGTTGACCAAGACAGCGCCGATCGAGATCGACTAGCGAAACTGGTGATCCCTGAGTTGCTACAGCCGGATGTCCTTCATCACTACCATGTGAGTCTAGAAGGGGGACATCAAGGCATAGGCAGGACATACCACAAGATCAGGGCTCACTTTCACTGGAGAGGACTTTTTCGGAGCGTGAAGAAATATGTGGGCTGTTGCACAGATTGCGAGACCGGAAAGGGCAGACCGATAATCAAGGGGCGATCGCCCGGTAATATCGAGGCTACCTACCCTTTCCAGGTGATAGCAATGGATCACATACATCGCTGCCCAGATCGACGCGCGGCAACACTGATCTGCTGATATGGATCGACCTGTTCACTGGTCTGGTGATCGCAAAGGCTAGTGCACCCCGATCTGCGGAGCAGATCGCCCAGAGTTACGAGGAATGCGTGTTCAGAAGGTTCGGCGCCAGCGAAGTTATTAGACAGGATCGGGAACCCGGTTTTATGGCTGAGGTGTTCCGATCGTTCAATAACATGATAGGCCAGAAGCAGAGTGCGACGATGGCATATCGTCCGCAAGCGAACGGATCGGCTGAACGTATGGTGCAGACAATAACAAGGGCGATTAAGATGTATGTGGCCGATCCGGACCAACGTGACTGGGACGAGTATGCATAGAGACTGTTATTCGCACTCAACTCTTCAACCGATCGGGTCCGAGGAGAAACGCCTTTTTATCTGGCGTATAGATGGGACCCTCGATCGACACTTGGAGCGGCGATACCGATCGGACCCGCGATCGCGATGCCCGTCGTTGGCGTATGCAGGTCCAGAAGCATTACCAGCATGCGAAAAAAGTCGTCACTGAAAAGTTCCGTCAGGCCACACAAGATCGAGCAGATCGGAATAACGATCAGGTCCGCCCGCATGGTATTGAACCAGGGGAGAGGGTATGGTTATTCCTCGATCGGGTCAAGGAAGGTTATGCGAGGAAGTTGGCTCATATGTGGCACGGTCCTTTCCGTGTAGCATAGCTGATCGGTGAGCACGCTGCCCGTCTGATCACGATCGGCACAGATTACAAAGTTTTTCCTATCGTAAATGTGTCCAAGCTGAAGCTGGTCAGAGAATTCCCCGATCGGCCTAAAATGACCTGTCAGGTGGACAAAGCGGAGAGGTTCGATTTTGATGAGGCCCTGCTGACGGAGGACATTGGGAAAGGCCATTGGAGGAGGACGAATTCGAGGTGGAAAAGGTGCTAGATGTCCGATCGGTCAAGAAGACACGTTTCGGTCGCACCCACCGACAATATCTGGTCCGCTGGAAGGATCATGACGAAGCAACTTGGATCGACTAACTTGATCTAAATTGTGGAGCACTGCTACGAGAGCTCGAGCGAGAACGAGTCAGTCGGAATCGCTTCTCAGTGATGCAGACTCATGAAGACGAAGATCAAGACACGCAGTAGCACCGATTAGTATATCGATCGGTGTGAATATGTGTAAGGTCTGAATTATTGTGATTAACTGTGACGAAATGGAGTAGTGGAATGACGAACGTGGTGATGATTTTCGCGATGTGGATGGAAACGGTATATGATAACGTGTTGGTGCAAGTTTGGAGAAAGTGATGAATTTGGTCAAGTGATTGGATGATCAGGAATGTAAAAAGAATGATGACATGTATTATGGATTATCTGGTCAGCTAACTGCTGCATCAAGAATCGCTATCACCCCACAGACGTCCGATAGTCAGCGCCGGATGGTCTCTGATCTGGTTTTGATGCTGATTGTGCCAGGGATCCTTCCGATCGATCTGGATCAAGGCGTCCATAAGGTCTGTGACCGGCTCGTCACAATGAAGACCGGGATACCAGACGCCGTCGTCAGCTAGTACCCCGGCTTTCTCAACCCGACGCTTGGCCATATGGAGAACCACAGGATATAAGAAGATGTCGATGTCGCATTCGCGGGCCAGCATCCCTCCCAGAACGAACTGGCATAGGGTCTGCCAGGCCTCGCCCGCCCGACTCCGGCGCCTCTTTCGGTTTTTCTGGAACGAGATCAGGCCTTGATCATGTTGCGCTCGACCAGTAGGAAGCACTTGATAGTGCGTAGACTCCCAGATCGCTTGGCTGTAGGTCTCATTGAAAGCCTTTACTCGACCTAAGAACGAGTCGATCCACGCAGTCGACGCAAACATGTACCCCAGCTTGGGGCGGACGAACACTTTCCATGGATCATCTGCGTGTAGACGTGCAATTTGTGGTGCTGTGACCAGGTCCGCCCGCCATGCAGAAGCGTCAGGAGCCTTTGGAGCTGGAGGAAAAAGCCAGGAGTCCGGGTGTGATAGAGATCGGGTTAATATCTGCTTGGTCAGGGCTGATTGGTATAAGCTACCGATCTGCCACGATGACCATGGCGAAGTGGCATCCGAAGTCAGCGATGGGAGAGGTCGATATCCGGTCAGCAACCCTTTGAATCGGGCGTGATTGCGCAGCCCAGATGTGCCGGGCTGGAACGAAGGTACCGATCCGGTCGACTCGCGAGTCGGTGCAGCACCATCACCCTGGGAGCTGATCTCCTTATTATCCCCCGATGCAGGCTTCGCAGGAACGGAACCTCGGCGTTGGTCGGATCGGGACTTGGATAACGCAGTGATCAAGAACTCGGAATCGCTCGATCCGCCCCCCGAGTCCTCTCCGGAGGATACCTCTATACGCTTGGTATGAGCGGCGCGTGGGCGCGAGGGCGCGCGAGGTTTGAGAATGATAGACTTGTCACCCGCATCTGATATTGGGATTTGGATATGTGCCAGCGTCTTGGATTTCTTATGGGGCACCGCTCGCTTCTCCTCGAGTTCGGAGTCGCGCGCTATGCCCCGCGCCCTTGAGCCATTCGACGCGTCCTTACGTTTCCTGGAAGTTTTCGGAATTTGGGGGGGGGGTCACTTTTTGGCCAATGAGTGGCGTCGGGTCCGGTCTTGATGCAGATCGACCAGAACGGCCGATGCAGACCGGTCAGCGCTAGAGCAGGCAGCCGGACGCCGGTGCAACAAGTCAGTCAACTGTTGGTAGCACCGGTTTACGGCCGCCCAGCGACGATCTGATTCGTGGGTCCAGGCGTCTGGAAGGACTCGACCTTCCCGATATGCTCCCGGACCACGACCTGTAACTCGCTGATCTGCTTCTTCAGGTCACCATGTTGGGTGCGGAGTAAGGTCCTATCGTACTGGTCCTCCAACCTCTGCCGTTCTACCACCGCGAGCTGTTCCAGGAGGTGGGACCTATAGGCCTCCAAGCGAGACAGATCGTGCCGTGCGAGGATCAGCCCGTCCAAGATCGGCCGGAGCTGATCGTAGTGATCATGCGACTGCCGATCAGCCGTAAATAAGGCTTCGAACGTTTTGGCGATGTCGGCGGGCAACCGATCTACAAGCAAAGGAGGGTCAGACCAGACTCAAGATGAAAACAGACCGATCGGCTTACCTCGCGTTGCTTGTTGGGCGATCTGGGCCCGGAGATGTGCGTTTTCAGTGGTCACCTCCTGCAACTTCGTGGACATGGGGATCAACGTATCCAACTCCTTCCGCAGTTGCAGGAGTGAAGAATCCCTGATGTCTAACTGGGACTGTCCTTGACTGTTTTCCTGAGCTGATCGGCCTCGATCTGATGCCTGTCCGGTATGTCGGACCCTGAAGTGCTGAGAGGGCTGTCAGATCGGTCCGATCTGGTCGGCGAACCAATATGGGGCGACGAGGAACGCAGGGCACCTGCAGCAAAGAAGGTCAAGAGAAGGTCAAGACGATCAGGTGTACAAGGCAAGTACCTGGCGAAGGTGGACTTAGATATCCGTCCATTGGTGAAGTCCGCTTCTGTGAAGATCTGGATATGATGATATCGGGCTGCTGCCGTTGCGCGGCTGCGACACGACTCAGGGGCGGCTGTGGCGAAGCAAACACAATAAATTTGGTCGTTTTGCGTCAGCAGCACACCGATCGGCTTATCCGCGATCAGATTGGTGGAAATCCAGGAGGCTTTTAAGCCTATCATGTGCAAGAGGTGTCACGAACACGGATTTTGGTAAGTCACATGAGATTGCGTGTACTTACATATTTTCATGTTTGTACATATTGGGGATCATAGGGGGTAGGGAGTTTAGTGTTGGTTTTGGTCTAGGGTGTTGGTTTTGGTCTTGGGTGTTGGTTTTGGTTTCGCCTGCTAAGAGCGTTTTTTGGTTTTACGTCTTAATTGTTGGGCCTTTAACTCAACCGGAGGTCTTTTCGCCTTGTACATCAGTCGCCTCTGCACGCCGCAGAGTGTTTGGGAGCGGAGGGTCGAGTAATCCCCTCCAGCTCATTATACCCGGACGGGACGCGTTACAGACGCGCTTGGCCCGCCGGAAATCCCTCGACGGGAGTACATTTTGGTCGGCTTCCCAAGTTAAAGTTACGCACGTTTGGAACGTGTATTAAGTTCTTTGGATTGTTATTAAGTTCTTTGGATTGTTACGTGGAGATATCGTTCGTGGAGTGTATCACGTTCTCATTTGGATCTCCCTATTGGATTATTGGAGTTTTATTCTCATATTGGTTGGGAACTACGATCGATTGAGCGATCTGCCCTTTGGGGTATACTCACTCCAAGTATAACTGGACTACCCGTACCCAGGGTGAAGAGTTCCGCCCAGGGTACACCACCCAGCACGGTCTCCCACATTTAGACCACAAGTCAATTCCCAGCAACGATCCACCGAGTGTGTTACCAGCCCATTCCATCGGGTACACAAGGTGAGATAAAGAACAAATCGGACCAGGCGTCCTGTGTTGATGATCGGTCGTCTGCCAGCAGCGGACGATCGGATCGGATCGTGGGCGAAGGTTCGCGGGGTACCCCCCCCCCCGTAAGTTGGACGGCCGGGCACGATGGTGGCCAGGTTCTCGACACTACGGTGTTCGATTTTGAACTTGACTCCACCACAGTCGTCCTCGACGCGCTCCGAGAAGCGGGCAGAGACATTGGGCACTAACGAGACCCGACATTGTAACGTCCCGTGGCGAAAGAGTGTCGGCGCACCAAGACGCAACGAAGCTTTAGACGGATTCACGTCAAAAGAAGACGCCGTTTTTTTCCCTAGCACTTGAATACCCAGTGCTGACATTCTCTTAACGGAAAATGGCTGGTAGGGCAACGAGCAGATCGAAAACATGGACCAATTGTGGTATTACCAAGAGTATGTGGCTCAAGATCATCACTCTCTGATGGAAGAAAAGATTACGATTATCAGTCTACCTTGCCTGGACCTTTCTCGACAATTACGAGTGGGGCTCGTACACGCCTCGTTTTTGACTGTACTATTTCAACTTTTCGTCCGACGTCGGGAGTGTAACGGAATCCGAGCCACAAACGGGATTGGAACGCATTCCACGACCGGCCGCCACGTGGCTCGCGCATGTCGCCAAGACGAGATGTCTGGATGGCTGGACCTCGGATCTCCCACGTATGAAGGAGCAGCGTTTTTGGTTACCCAGGATGCTCACGACTAGCAGTGTGCTCGCGCTTGTAGCGATCATCGTCGTGACTGTCGTGCTTCGCAACAGATTCCGTCGCGTGTCGTCGCCCCCTCGTCGTCCTCGTGAGATCGATCCGCTGCTCGATTGAGGACCATCAATCGTTGAGAGGGGAGGTTTTGTTTTGTGGTCGCGTTTGACGATTTTTTGGTTTTACGGCAGTGCAATTCCACTACCCTTGCACTTGTTATCTCAGGTGTGTCAGGCTTTGAAACGGGGAATAACAGCTGAACTACGGTCCGAATAATATCTCGAAAACTCATCCTTAAAAAGTGATAAACACCTGCTGAAGTTTCTAATGTTTAACACCCCCTAATAGATATATTTAAGACTGGATCGATTGGAGTAATCTCTTTAATTAAATCTAACGTAACATAACAAGAACGTAATATGCAATTGTCGTGATGTAAAGAATATTATCTAGTAGGACTATGTGACAAACAGATTTGTCGAAAGAGGATCAGGATCTGCGCTTATTGATCGAAAAATATTATCTCAATTCGTTTGTCCGATCGGGATGCTCCTGGAATGGCAAGACGACGCTACGTCACCTGAACTAAGAGTTGTAAGATGGAGCAGAATAGGTGACAAAATGTGGCAAAATCCCGACGGTACGAATGTCCCGGCTGAGCTTACATCGAGTGGCTAATGGAGGTATCTGAAAGTCGATCTAGTGAACGAACAATGCGGAGGAAGGTGCGATCGTTTTAAGGGATGATCGGGTTGAAGATCGGTTGAATACTGGGGGCCGATAAAGTGAAGATCCTATCGGATAATAGATTGATCCAGAAAAACCGATCTAGTGACGTATTGCGTATCAGACTAGACCAAGTAACTGTCAACATGTTCGAAAATCACTCTATTAATCGGATTGGCCGAATCGCCAGCAGGAGCCGTAGTGGCACCAAGTTGTTCAAGTGGTTTTCGGAATGTAATCAATCATGTAAGAAGAGTAGATTAAGATATGAAGTTATAAATATTGGGTGTGGTGTACATAGGAGGAAGATTTTAATTTTTACTATCTATCTTCTATCCCCCCCTAAGCAAAAGATAGTATTTGGAGTTGAAGTGAGCTAAACCGTCCCGTTTACTTTATTCGCGGACAAGATGCGCACTTTGGCTTGCTGAAAGTCTCAAGACAGGATTTGTTTGGGATTATAGTAGCCGACCCGTAGTTTTTTCTGTAAGATCGTGTCTATTAGAGCGGCTTATGTTTCGGTCGTGTTTTTTTATGGTCTCTCACGTTTGGTTTGACCCGATCGATCAAGCACACTCGCGATCTGAGTCGTTTTTGTTTCTTTTTTTCTAAGTCTTAACCCTAACCTATACCCCGGTGAAGAGTTTCCGCTGGTAGGTAAGGTAGAGATTCGACCTTATCGGCAAGATTATCTATCAAGGTCTACCTCGTAAATGTAGTTACCAAACGCAATGTGTATAGAAGGTGATAAAGAAGATAATTTAGATCTCGATGTTCTACCCGATCTCGATCTCGATGAAGATCCTGAAGATTGGATGGATTACGCCTATCCGTCCGGTCTGGGCTCGGACGAAGATGAAGATGTTGTCTGGGCTAGGATGACCGGATTCCTCCTAAATTTGAAAATCGACTCAACCCACATACCTTTAGCATACTAATTCTATCCGAACTCACGGGTGCAAATCCCAAGACCATGCCGCGATAAGTTTCAGTTAATGTCATCAAACCCCCTTATCTTATCTTAAGGTACACTTCTTCGCACTTGGAGCTCTAATCAACGGCATTTCCATCCCTGCACTTGCACGGATGCGGTTGCTCACCGGAATGTCCTACGTTAATTACAGCAAATATATCAGATTCGGCTTGACTCAGTGCTGTCTCACGGGTATGCCGGCTAAAAACGTTTTGCTTTGTCTCCTTAATTGCCGCTATCCTCATCTTCGTATCCACTTTTGGGATGTCATACATATACAAATACATTCCCCTTTGCACTTTTAAAACGGAGAACTGCCGTTACCCAGCTACAATTCTACCTAAGTATATGATTGGTTGAAAAATACCCGGGTAGAATAAGTGTGGAAGTAACTGCTCGGGCAATGTGGCAGCTAGAAGATTGGGACTTTTCCGATGACCGCGGGGATGATCAACGTCGAAGAGGGCTGAATCAGCATAACAACAGTGGTATGTAATGTATACACGGGCGCGGACAAGTGCCCAATGACCGTCCCAGAGCTGTGAGTGGGTTGCAGCACTAGGAGCAAGACTAAAGTAAATAAATCATTAAATATAGCTTCTGTGCCAGAAGATGTCAAGAGAAGTGGTTAGGTGGTAAAGTTCGACGACAGGATGGAACAAGGCGACAATCGCAGACGACACAAGGCTACTCTACGGAAGAAATATCGACTAATCACGTGAAAGGTTTTAGGATATATTTTATTCAGGTAGATCCCAAGAGTTGGTATGGTGTACGTTGTGTTTACTGGATTGGAGGGATAAATAAATCAGAACTGGATTTCTTTTCAAGTAAAGTCGGAGCGCGTCATTGCGCCATTTTTTTTACTGACAGGGGATTAACAAGGTCCCCTATAGCTGATTTCATTTCGGGCAGTATAGTGCTGGGATGCCGGGAAGTCCCCCGATAAAAGTAACTTGGGAAGAATATACTCATTCAACTCGCCTGTGTTTGGAACACGGTTCTACTGTTATAGAGAGGAGAAAAAGTTTTGGCCGCTATTGAAGGTCATAAAGACGAACGTGGAGCTTTCGCGTGCCTTCCACTGGATTCAAGTATTCCTATCTTGGCCGATTCGACAGTTGATAGTTCTTGGTCAGCATCCTCGGTATACTTTAATCAAGTATAACCGCTGCCCACTACCCGGCGACAATTATCCCTCGTCTGCGCCGAGCATTATCTGTCCTTACCGGTCAACATGCGACGAATCCTCATGGGGTCTTCCAAGATAGCGCAACCACATATACTTATGGTATACACTAGGTGGGAAGGATATCGAGAGGGAAAGTCATCCGGCCCTCGATTTAGGGTGATGATCGCGGTGACCGGCCGGGTCAGTGTCGAGTACCCCCTCCCATATTGAGTCGTCTGGGTCCCCAGTGGATATCCAATTACGAGAGAAAGGTTCCAAAACAGACTACGCCGCACCTCCTTGATACTGACTGGGGTTCGATAGCACACCGTCCATCGAATTTAGTCTGGATACTGAATTATACTGGATTGCAAAATAGTCTGGTCCAGAGTATTTGTTGTGAGGAAGCTCGCCAACTTACGATCCATACTAATTTCCGTGAAGTCGTTTCTTCAAAATAGTGTGGATTCCACAATTACTCTGGTCCAAACCAATAACGGACATTTGTCAGCGAAGAATGCTGTCTGTCAGAAAACTATATTATTACATGTACTATCTTCTTCTTATATAATATGTATGTGCAGAGGCGGGATACAACCAGACCATTACTATTCCTACTTAAACTCTCGTTTCCATTCCATCACACCACGTTTCCTCCCAACAAGTTTGACATTCCTCCTCATTCAGTCGAGCAAAAATACCGATGCGAATCTCTTAAGCTTCCCCTATACTATGGCCTCAGGCGCCATCGAGAACGGCTTACCGCTGAAGCTGAACCGATCAGGAGGAGAGCTGGTGGTGGTGACGGCATTGCTGTAGTATTCATAGACGACGATGAAGCTGCTGGTGGTGATGAACCACCTCTGGATGGCAGTGTCGAAGAAAAAAATTGCAAGCGGTCACTCCAACATGTGGTAACCAAGGCTTCTCGCGAGCAGGTTATTTTGTGGATGATCGAGGACGAGAAGGTGAACGGAGTGAAGGGTTACCTTCGCGCGCGCTGAAGCGTTTCCCGAAGAACTTAACGGTCTTTCCTCAGTGGCTTAGGGAGAGGAGAGCAATTAGACCAGATCCACACGGCCGACAGAGAGTGACCTTTCTAGACAACTGAGGTGGTCATAACGATACCGAATATAGTCAAGCTATCTTGGCTGAGCTCAATGCAATACTTCGGAAGCCGCCACCCAAGGCTACATATCTCTGCCAACCATCAGACTCTTTTGTTATCTCAAAGATAAACGATGCCTGGAAAAGGGGATGGGAAGGAAAGGAACTGGAGCTCATTAAAAACGACGATTGGCAGACAGATATTCGTGGAGATGATTCTTGGTCGGAAAAGCTTAAAAATCCTGGAAAGAAATTCTTTATGGAGCTCGCACAAAGCAAAGGCTGTCCGCGAGGTGAACTCACAGAGAGACGAGCAAAACATCACATATGCGAGGAAATCAATGATACGGTGTGGTGTTTCCAAAGATCTAAATGGTATATGGCATCCTGAGCAACTTCTGCCGCACTTACATAAAATAATCAAGACGTATCCTACGTTTTTTAGTGGAGAATAATCGCCATACTACGACAACAACAATAACGCGGGGCGAGGTGGCGATGATGGCGGCGGTGAGGAGGTAACCAGTGATGAGGATGACTGTAACGGGGTTACGTTTGGTTACGTTGGTGTACGTAAGTACAAAACGGTTAAGGTCAAGTATTGACCAGTCCGAAAGGCTCGGACTTATTGGTTGTTTTAACCAATCAGGGTAGGAGCCCTTGTTGAAGGCGTGGCAGCCTGCCACGTGTTAGTACACAGGTAGTGTACATTGCATTTCGGCTAGGTACGAAATTGAGTAAGTTCTACTTAGTATTACATATAGTTTTTTTAGTTTATTAATTTAGGCTAATTAGATATTAAATATAAATCAGTTTACAATACACTTAAGACTGCTAGGCGCAAGAGCCAGAACGGTCGCGTGCGCAGTGAGTGTTATAGCAAAAGGGAGCACCTCCCTGAGATACCCCCTTTCTAAGGGAAGCCTTGTAATAAGGCGTTAGTGTTTACTAACCGTAAACTCAGATGAATCTTGGCCAGCACTAGTAGTCAATCCAACACCTGTGTTGGTAGACGGCATCCTCTGCAAAGGATGAATCAGGATGAATGGGGTAAGCTAACCCCCGTCCAACAAGAAGCCTTTAAAAGGCTGTTATCCATACTGGGTGACGATGGCATGCAGCTCCTAGTGGATCAGGGCCTTGATACCGTGCGTGACAGGGTTAACGCCCTCCTCGGCCATGAGGCGAATTTTGGTGAAAGTCAATCCACGTCTACGGTGGTGCGCCCTTCGTTATCCTTTAAGATAAAGGAATTCACCGGATAAAAAGGTGATAAACTTTATGTGTGGCTTCGTGAGACCGAAACGGCCTTCGCCACAGCGAATGTGATCGAGGATCACTTGCATGTGGGACTTGCACTAACCCATCTTACGGGCAAAGCCCGAACATGGGCGTTTACGTGTCCGGATTCGGTCACGAACGTGTTCCCGACATGGGAATTCCTTAATCGGAAGCTTAGGGACATATACGCTACGCCTGATCTGGTTTTTCAGAACAAGCTTGCGTTTCTGAGGTGCCGTCAGGGCACTAGGGACTTGGAGACATACGTCCAAGAAATAAACACCCTTCTAGCAGGGATGTACGCTAAAGCGTATTCGGACGATGTGTCTATTACCGTGTTCATGGGAGGCCTGAAAGAAGGGCCAGCACGTTCGGAGATCTTCCGATGCCGACCTCAATCCCTGGGGGAGGCGTTTAAGATGGCGTTTAACGCCGAAAGGAACTTTCGTTCCTCTAAGGTGGGTCCCGAACGAACCCATGGACCTGAGTAAGGTAGAAGCGGAAGAGAAACCTTCCGCTAAGAGTCACTCTGACTCTACCTCGCATAGCTTCGAATCGGAGCTCCTCGCAATGTTGCAGCGGCATGGGCCGCTGAGATGCTTCCTGTGTGGAAGCACGGATCAACTAAGGAACAGATGTCCGAAAAATCCCCAGCGAGACACTCGCTATAAGGGGCCGAGGGCGGGTAAAAGGCCCTCGCCCAAGCCTTCGGGAAACGACGGCTCCCAGTAGGTGCGGGGCACTCACTAGGGGATCCTTCAGTGTGTTAATCCCCAGGGTAGGGGACGAAAGCGTAAATCCCCGAGGGAATGGTTCTTTCTTGAACCGAGTTGGTGTACCAGCCAGGTTTGCTGGTCGTCCTTGCGGACGTGAAAGGCTTTGATAAGCCTTGGAGAGTCTTGATAGACTCTGGAGCGTCTGACAATTATTTCAGACGAGCTTCTGTGGAGAAGAGTCGGATGTATGCCGAGGCCCTAGAGGCACGTTCTCGTGACTTTTCACGGTCCGTCTAGCGACGGGCGTACAGGTTTATGTACCCAAGGTCTCGATTGACCTTAAGCTGAAGTTACAGACTGCGACAGCTTAGAACGTTGCCTAGTCCTGGATCTGGACTCGAGGTACGACCTCATTCTGGGCATGAAGTGGCTGGAACGCCACGAGCCATGGATAGACTGGAAGTCTAAGTCCATTGGCTCAACGTACCCGCGATCGGGTGAAGCATTGGCGAGTCATGAACCACCTTTTCTCGATCGCAAAAGCGATTCTGGCGTGAGATGCCAGAGATTGGGATGTCTGAGATGATCAATCCCAATGAGGTCAAGGAAGTGTTCCTTGGCGAGGGGGATTCGGCGATTAATCCCCTCGCCGAGATAGACGAGACTGGTGAGTCGCCAGTGTTAGAGGTGGATTCCTCTGAGGTGAAGCGCGAGGCGCTTCCTAAAGAAGAGACCCGAAGTTTGTCTCTTCTGCAGGTCGGAATCGATTCCGACCACGCCGTGTTCGGCGAACAAGTTGCGACTCCAGTGGTAGGGGTAGAGACCCCTGTGGTTAAGCGCGAGGCGATTCCAAGCGAAGAGACCCGTAGTTCGTCTCTTCCGTATGTCGGAATTGATTCCGACAACGCCTTATTAGGTGAGACCGGCGAGTCACCGGTGGTAGCGGTAGAGACCTCTGTGGATAGGCGCGATGCGCTTCCAATAGATGGGGCAACTGACTCCCCCCATTGGGTCCCGGGATGAGTCCCGAGGCCAGTAGTCAGCAGTCCTATCGGTGCTGAATAGTGTGACAGGTGTTGTCACAGAAGGCGTACGCCTAGAACGGTTGCCTGAGGTAGTCGAACTGTTGTAGTTGGAGAAGATGTCCTTCAACGAGTTTGAAACTGCTGTGAAAGCAGGTGAAATCGACGAGGTTGTCGTATTGCGTCCGGAAGAGGAGTTGAACTCCTCATCCACGATGGACGAGTCAGTTTTGGTGCAAACCAAACAGGCATTGAATGCCCGAAGTGGCGTCAAGATTCTTGCGGATCCTGAGACCCTTACCATTGCTTACTTAAGGAATTTGGAGATGTCATTAGTGACAACCCACCGATGGGGTTACCACCGGATCGGGGAGTCCGACATGAAATCGATTTTGTTCCTGGAACCAAATACTGAGTCACTAGGCAGTGTCCTCTCCCCAAGGAGCAATGCGACGTCATCGACGCATTCTTCAACGGGAAAGAAGAGGCAGGGATGGTACGGGAGACAAGTCTCCCCATTCGTCTCCCACTATTTGTGTTCGGAAACCGAACGGATAGTAGCGCATTGTGCATGCGTACAACAAGCTTAATGCAGCTACTGCACCCATGCAAATTCCGATTCCTCGAAAGGATGTACTCCAGAACAATATGGCGGGCTGTACTGTGTACAGTGCTTTAGATCTGGTGGACGGGTAATATCAGGTGCTCATGCGAGCATCCGATATTCCGCTTACAGCGGTCAGCACGCCTAGTGGCATGCTGTGGGAGTGGCGGGTTATGCCACAGGGGATTTCGAATGCGCCAGCGACTTTTAATCGCTTGGTGACTCAACTCTTCCGCCCTCATAGAACGTACGCTCAGACGTACTTCGACGATATATTCATTCATAGTCGCACAGAAGGCGACTCGTCTAATGTTTAGACGCACCTAATACACCTTCGAGCGGTGCTCGAATGTATGCGAGAGCATAAGTTTTATGCAAACGCATCCAAATGTATTTTTGGTGCTGAGGAAATTCCTTTCCTCGGATGCTTCATCGGTAAGGATGGAGTGCGGACGGATCCCGCGAAGGTGAAAGCCATTGTGGAGTGGCCTTTGCTTGTAAATCTTAGAGATTTACGGAAGCGGCTTGGGTTATCCAATTATCCCCACAAGTACAGCGAGAACTACTCTGAGATGGCGAAGCCATTAACTGACCTTCTTAAGAAGGACGTGGATTGGTGTTAGGAAACCAAACACCAAACCGCCTTCGAAGCGGTTAAGGGGAGATTGTTGAAAGCTCCCGTTCTTGATCTCCCAGATTCTGGGAAACCATTTAGTGTCGTCTGCGACACCTCCGATTTTGCAATCGGAAGTGCTTTGTTACAAGCAGACGATGAGGGACGAGAACGCGTGATTGCGTTTGAGTCGAGGCAGCTTGAAGCTGCGGAACGGAATTATCTCGTTCATGATAAGGAGCTACTTTCTATGAAGTGTGCCCTTGTCAAATTTAGGGTTCACCTACTCGGCTCAAGCCGTTCGTGGTTTATACTGACCACGCGTCCTTACGGACAGCGACAAAGTCGCCACATCTCTCGCAACGGATGGCCCGTTGGCTCTCCTTCTTTGCGGAGTACAAATTTGAGGTTAAGTATAAACCTGGCAAGCAGAACGTGCTTGGAGAAGCGTTGTCGCGTTGGCCCGATTACGATCTCGCTCACGCGACATTCATCACCTCGTCTGTGGTGGATCTCATACGCCAGGTGTATGAGAAATACCCACAATGTGTGGCGCTTATCAGCGCGTCGGGTGAAAAGGGACTTGGATCGTCTGATCCTTCCCTGTCAAGTCGAGCTAGAGCTCGGTTACACCGTTACAGGTACTGTGACGGTTTGCTATATTATAGCACGAGCGCGGAGGACACTCCGCGGGTGGTAGTTCCTCCTGATGAGGAACCAAAGTATAGAGTCCTCTTTGAGGCACATGACGCCCCTACCGGGGGTCATTTAGGTCGGGATAAGACCTACAGCGCTTTAAGCGCTTATTATTGGTCGTCCAACATGTATAAGTGGGTCGGTGCGTATATACGCACCTGTGAGACGTGTGAGAGGGTCAAACACTCTGCAGATTCAGCAGCGCCTTTGGCGAGCTTATCGGTTCCAACGGAGTGTTGTAAATCCATTAGCATGGATTTTATCTTCGGTTTTCCGAAGGAGAAGGCCGGGAACACCGGCATATTGGTCTTTGTAGACCGTTTGAGCAAGATGGCTCACCTGGCGGCGGTGCAGAGTCCAATTATGAAAAAGGAGCAGCAAAATTGTTCCTAGACCGTGTCTTTCGACAGCATGGTCTACCCGATTACCTTGTATCGGATCGGGATCCCGTTTTACGGGACAATTTGGGGGGGGGCGCTGTTTACGGTTCTGGGCACCAAGCTCCTCATGTCCACTACAGATCACCCGCAGACGGAACGACAAACGGAACGCGTTAACCGCGTTGTAGAGGATATTCTCCGGAGTTTATGTCCGTATTCTCCAAAGAGTTGGAGTGAGATGCTTCCTATGGACGAATTTGCCATAAACAATTCGGTTCATGCATCTACGGGGTTTACCCCGTTTTACGTGAACGGATTAGTGAATCCGAGGGTTCCGTTGACGCCACGTGTGTGTGGCCCAGGGCTTGAGGGGGGGAGGATTCCCCGATGTCAGCCCTGTATCTGTGCGAAAGCACATCGATAAGTTTTTATCGACGCGTCTTAGTGTCTTACGACACGTTTGCAATGCCGTGGCGGAAAGCCAAGACAAGCAAAAGGAACAGGCCCACCAAAAGGGCCGGCGTAACAGAAAGGCGTATAAAGTAGGAGAAAGTGTTTTATTAAACGCTAAAAAACCTTCCTACGCATGCAGTTTCGAATGTGTTAAGGAACAAACTGCACCCCAGGTTTGTGGGTCCTTTCAAGGTGCTAGCCCGGAAGGGCTTGGCTTACACCTTGATTATTCCTAAGGCGATTAGTACGCATCCAACCTTCTATGTTAATATGCTTAAGCCATACCAGGACCCGGAGGCGGGTCCCCTCTTGGAGGGGGTTGGAAAGGCGAGTAGCCATAAAAGCCGTAAGGAGCGGCAGGTCGGAATAACTCCGACAGGGTGGAAAGGCAACCCCGCAACTCCGCAAAGGTTGACTCGAGAGAGGCAATCCGCCTCTCTGCGCGGTCAGTCGCACTCTCCGCATTGTGGAGGCCCTCCTGGACATCACGGATGAGATGGCTGTGTCGATCACAGCGCTCGTGAATCTCACGTCGCAATTGCGCGACCTCCTCCTCCAATTCTCGATACGGAGGGTACTCCACATTATCATGCGGAGCGTTTGATGGCGTGACGCCATCATCGGGGTGAAATCCAGTATCTGGTGAAGTAGAACGGTTATCCACATTCACAGAGTTCGTGGGAGCCCTAGAATCCCCTGCGGCAGGATTACCGAGACGTCTTTGACGCTTTCGAGCGGGAGAATCCCGCTGCGAGTCGACGACCAAAGGGGCGGAAGAAGCCCCTCCACTCCCAGTAGTTTGGAATTCGCTGGAGGCATATGCAGAGTTTGCATTGCTCTCCGGCACCACAGTGAGGGCACGGGCGCTAGCATGGCGCGTGCAATAAGGGTCAGGTAATTGCCCCAGCGTTTTGGCTCTGGCAAACGCCAAGCGCAATTCCCTCTCTATCCGAACGTCACGCTCGGAATAGCTGTTGTACAGCTCGTTAAAGTCAGGGAGACGCTTCTCCCCTTCCGCCCAAGCGCGGAATTTCTGCTCTGCCTCCTCGACATCTTCTCCTTGTAGGAGAACGAAGGTAACCTCGCGGAGGCTCAACAACGGCACCTCGTGCCTGTTCCCGAGGCGCGCTCGGTACGAGGTGGCAGTGAACTGCATCGGCGTCAGAGGTTTTTCCCGGAGTTGTTTCCGGCGTGCGATTTCACAAGGCTGTACAGCCGCAGGGCCAGGGATATGGGAGGCTAAACCGCTCTTTACCTCGTTTTTATCCCTCTTTTGGGGGTCAAGAGGACACTTTCGTGCTTGTGCGGCAAGCTGAAATTCTTGTGTCGCGCCCAATTCATTGGAGATGATCACCTTCGGCGATAAGGATTTGTCATCCGACGTTGGTAAGGGTGGCGCAAGAGTTAGTGCATTTTCCCCACGTGTGGGGAATGGATTAGGCTGCCTACATTGCCGTTCGGCGTTGTCGGAGCGGTCATCCATAGGGAAGCTATCCCCTAGGACCCCCTCCTCCGAGATACCGTAGTAGGAGTAGTTGTCATCCCCTTCTCGGGGAGAATTTTCAGCACCACTAAAGGTTCTCATTGTAGGCCAGAGTTCTGGCAGTTGGAGTTCTCCAACTATAATTGATTATTGCGTGGCAATAGTCTTGATGGGGAAGGATGTAACGGGGTTACATTTGGTTACGTTGGTGTACGTAAGTACAAAACGGTTAAGGTCAAGTATTGACCAGTCCGAAAGGTTCGGAATTATTGGTTGTTTTAACCAATCAGGGTAGGAGCCCTTGGTGAAGGCGTGGCATCCTGCCACGTGTTAGTACACAGGTAGTGTACATTACATTTCGGCTAGGTACGAATTGAGTAAGTTCTACTTAGTATTACATATAGTTTCATTAGTTTATTAATTTAGGCTAATTAGATATTAAATATAAATCAGTTTACAAATACACTTAAGACTGCTAGGCGCAAGACCCAGAACGGTCGCGTGCGCAGTGAGTGTTATAGCAAAAGGGAGCACCTCCCTGAGCTACCCCATTTCTAAGGTAAGCCTTGTAACAAGGCGTTAGTGTTTACTAACCGTAAACTCAGGGAATCTTGGCCCCGAGTGAGAGATCAATCTCCCACTAAGCCCTTATATAAGGGCGTATCGGCTAAGTAGCGGCGTATCGCCGCTTAAGGAAAGTCTTCCTCTGTGTGCTAGCCGCACCGTGCGTGTACGCACCTGCTACAATGACGAGGAAGGAGGTCACATCATAGGAGATGGTGAGGAAGAAGCCAAGATAGAAGAAGATGAGGAAGGTCACCAAGAAACAGAATAAGTCTCTTCCAATAGGGGAGGAGGGGGTAGATATCCATTCGGCGAAGAACCACTGTATCGTCCTCGTCAACCAACAATCGAGGATGAGCCATTATTGGGTGTCGTCCATCAACAAATCGATAAAGAATGGAAGAAGAGATGCAGTAGGAAGAGGAAGAAGACAAGGAGCAGCAGCTCTTCATCATCGCTTTTTTTCTCATCATCGTCGTCGTGCACATGGTGGCATAAAAGTTCGGGACTTCATCATTTCTTCTTCTTCTGCGGAAAAAGCAGACGACGAGGAGAAGAAGAGAAGACGCTACGGAAAACACCGAAAACGAGTCGTAGTAGAAGAGGAAGAGAACGCTTTCTCCTCTAGTGGTGCCGATGATGAATGATGAGCGTCGACACCAACGACCATATATATCATCATATTTGTAATTACGATATATAATGTGATTGAATAAATTAGTATTGACCAGAGTAATTATGAACTGTCTAATTTGGTCTGGACCATTCTAAATTGGAACTCACGTTAATAGTATGGATTCGCAAATAGTCCAGGCCTCGTCAAATTTGGCATAAATTATTCAAATGCCAAATTTGAGTGTAAGAATGTGCCAAAAATGAAAGGTGTTTTTTTTTATTTTGTTTGGTGTTGAGGTGGTAAATTCATTCTGGTATAAAATCACCCCCCCCCCCCAGCACCCCCCCAACCTGGCCAGTCTACAAGCAAGTTTGCCTGATCACCGCAATATGAGCAAGCGCAGCACGCCCTTCAATGAGTCACACGTGCTGGAGTATGGACTAAAAAATTGTTGACCGACACGCTACCAAGAAGTACGTGGCCGGCGTTCAGTGCCACATGTGCATAACCTTCGGCAAAGAGGAACCGATGTGAACCAGGCGGTCGGATCGAAGCGCAAGACACCAGCTCCAACAAAGAACGTGAAGGGATGGACGGGACCACCCTTCCTCTCGGAGCTCTTCAGGTCCCATATGGCTGGTCAGCATCCACGCAAGTGGGCCGAGTATTGCTCCGCCTCCAATGAGGACAAGAAGACGTTCTTCGATGTGCAGACGCCGTTCGTCAACACGATCTTCAGTCACTTCTGCCATTCCCAGCCAGTTGTGTTCATGCTATCGCTCCCTGTAGTTGATGTGATCATCAGCGATCTGTTCTTCGATGCAGAGAAGGAGGGTTGCATCGCCAAGGCGCGCGCCCTGGATCTGTTCAAGCCTTTTCTCGCTGACGGCATGGATGTGCCCAGCTCCTACGTTGTGAACATAGCAAATCCGTTGCAGTTCCGCCTTGCAGTCAGGTACCTGTCCCATGGCTTGTCGCTCCGCCAGGTTGCGGTGGTGATGAATTATACCAAGGGCATCACAGGCCTGACAAAGCTTGGTTTCATAGCG
Organism: Peronosclerospora sorghi; assembly: GCA_026184515.1. Classification (NCBI taxonomy): domain Eukaryota; phylum Oomycota; class Peronosporomycetes; order Peronosporales; family Peronosporaceae; genus Peronosclerospora; species Peronosclerospora sorghi. Next base: position 11,868,461 of record CM047585.1, read on the forward strand.
GACAACAAGGTGTCTGGATACGCCCGTGTGATCGTGGCAGTCAATCTTCAGAAAATCGGCACGCTCATGTCGATGGATGACATCTGGGCGTTTTCATTAGCCTTTGATGCGTCAACGCATCTCGGCCGCTCATACTTTGACTCGCGTATACGCGTCCATGTGAACGGCGACTTGTACAACCTACACGTGCTTGCCATCCCAATCTACGGCCGCCGTACGGCTCAGGTTCAATTCAACCTGCTGGTGAAGATGCTTGATGCGCTGTGCGTCTCCTGGCGCACAAAACTGATTGGCATCAGTTCATACGGGGCTGCGGTGATGACCGGTCGCATCGGCGGCGTTGTGACACTGCTCGAGCAGGCCGTCATCCACCATGTATACCATACCTGGTGTGGGCTTCATAAGTTTGACCTGGTCGACAAAAAAGTGATCAAAGAGATGTTCTACGGGGAGTTCTGGTCGGCAGCAAACGCGATCGCGGCGTGCTTGCGTAAGCAGGAGATCCTGAAGACAGAGATGGGCGCAACCTGCCCAAAAATGACGACGCGCTGGATGGCGCTTAGCAACTACTGTGAATGGCAGATGCATCACCGCGTCAAGCTAATCGAGTTCTTCAACGGGCGCCGGGTCGACCAGCTACGTCTGCCGTTGTGGCGGTGGCCCGTCGTTGCCGCCATCAATGCCTTTTTCTACGAGTGCAACAAGACGATCGCGAAACTGCAGAGCAAGCAGCTGCTGACGTCGCAGCAGGATGAGTACATCGATCAGCTACTTGAGGCACTGGTCGTACAGACGGATGCCAAGAAGGAGTACACTGCGAGTGTAGTGGGTGTGGCTCACGAGCGAGCCGGCAATTGGTTAGTGTCGCACGAGGATGTGTCAGGGCTCCTCAATGACCAAGGCACGTCTGTCCGCGAAATACTCGATAAATTTACCGAAGGCGCTGTGCTGGAGATCAACCAGCAGATTGGCCGCTTCATTGTCGGCATGATGGACGGCATCATGCAGATCAAGACGCTTCGTGACAGCGACAACTCAGCGAGCTTGATGGAGGTAACCGGTGTCCTTCCGCATCAGCTCTGCAGCTGCGTGGACGCGACTTCATGGGCATGTTCGCCCCGTTCAAGGTTCGCCTGTCGGTGCACATGGACGCCCACTGTGTGGCCGAGATCGAAGACGAGCAGGTTGCCTTGTTTCGCGCGTACAAGGAAGAGCCCGCTTTGGCCGAAGCGCTCGACACATGCAACAGCACAACTACCTTCCATGAGGGATGGACGTTGGTGAGCCCGCGCTTCAACGCGCTTCGTGATTGGGCAGGGGGTGTGGCATCTGTCTTCCCAAATACTGCCACAGTTGAGTCCGCTTTCTCTGTTCTCGGTTGGGAGAAGGACGAATACCGTCAGAGTCTGACTGATCTGTCACTGGAGGGTATTATGCAGGCTAAACAATACGACATGCTTGCTAAGATCGTGTGATAGAGTCACCTTGTACCAAAAACATTTTATTAACGAATCGGAGAAAATTGCTTCATTTTTGGCGTATGCCAAATTTGGGGCCTGGAAGTGTGCCAAAAATGGTTCATTTTTGGCAAATATGGCAGATGCCAAACCTGGAATAGTCTGGTCCAGGTTAATTAATAGCTGTTACCCATCATTGAAAAGGGACTTCGGTTTTACTCTGGTCCTGACTAAATACGATGGACGGTGTAGTAGTTATTAGTACGAGACTTACTTCTTGCCTTCCCGTGATTGGTCAATTTTGTAAAACACACAAGCTATGACTGGATTCTGGGCCTCAGCGCTCCGAGTCGGCATCTGGCATCAATGGACGCCCCATTGTCTCCACCAACGTGCGAGACGGCGATGCCGTGCTTTCTCCCCAGTGCTACGAGCCCATGCATCATCGGCTGCGAATGGGAATCACAAGCAACGGATTGCTCTTGTGCGTGTAGTAGCTCTAGATGTACGGAAATGATTGCAACTTTTTTGTCGCTCATCGTTTGATGTGTAACCCATGACAGTCAATTGAGAAGCTGAATGAAGACGGTGATGGTGTGGGCTCGTACGTTTCGCAACACGGTGGAACGATGCATGTCAAAGTGCCCTTTGCCGCTCCTGGCGATACAGTGGAAGCTGAAATTTGGGACCGCGATGTCGAGTTTCGAGAGAACCGGGTTGCGAACAAGCACGAGGATCCGTGGCCACTCTTTGGACAAGCAACTCAAGTCTTAAAGGCTAGTGCGCACCGCGTGCGTCCGTTATGTACCAAGTACTTTCAACACTGTGGTGGCTGCAAACTACAACATGTGAGGTACGCGCAGCAACTTGAAGCAAAACAAGACTGGATTCGGAACCTTTTCGCATCACGGAACCATTCGCCAGACATGGAACTTCGGGATATTGTAGGGGTCGAGACCATGCACGAGCCCACGACGATTTATCAGTACCGGAACAAGATGGAATTTACCTGCAGTGCCCACCGGTGGTTGCTCCATGACGACAAATGCACAAGCGACAGTGTTCGTTTATTGTCTCCGTTCACGGTTGGCATGTTTCCTATGCCCTCCGTCAGTGCTCGACGATCGAGAGAAATGTACGGCAAAAGCAACACCCGTCGACGTCGTGGTGTTGTCTGGAGCCCAAAGATTGTGTCGCTCCATGAATGTCTGCTGCAATCCACAGCATGCAACCGATTGCTCCAGCAGCTTGTGTCGAAGTGTGAAAAGGAAGGTGTACAAGCCTATGACTTTACCACCCATGAAGGCTTTCTCAAGCAGATTGTGTTGCGTCGCGGAGTGAATCGTAGAGGTGGTACCGAGATCATGGTAGGACTCGTGACCACGACATTTGATGGAGAACAAAGTAACATCTTAAAGAGCATTGTTCAAGATCTCGTTCAAGAGCAGACGAGCGACATTGGCGATCCTTCATACGTCGTGTCGATTATTCAGCATCTCGATGACCAAGCGCAATGTCATCATGAACCAGCTTCCGAGTCGATTCAAGCCTTGGGTACCACGCGTGTTCTCTACGGTAGCGCCCACCTCGAAGATACGATCCTGGGTCATCACTTTCAAATCTCGCTCGACTCGTTTTTCCAGCCCAATTCCGCTCAAGCCAGTGTCTTGTACCGAGAGATCCAGCACCTGATGATGGCATTGCCTGAAAAACCAATTGTGTGGGATCTCTTCTGTGGCGTGGGTAGTATTGGAATTTGCATGGGGGCATATGCCAAGGCTGTCGTAGGCTTTGAACTCGTCGAGGCGGCTCTCGAGCGCGCGAGAAGCAATGCACGACTGAACGGATATTCGACTCAACAGATGCAGTTCTTTTGCGTCGATCTGACCAAACAGTGCCACGTACAAGATCTTCAAGCAAAACTGTCGCCCAGCTCCGATCTCGTGGCTTATCATCTTCCTGATGTGGTCATTCTTGATCCGCCACGAGCAGGACTACATAAGAAGCTTATTCAAATGCTCCAGCGCCTCGCGCCTCGCTATATCTGCTACGTCTCGTGCAATCCTCATTCCCAAGTGCGGGATCTCGACGCTTTATGTGCTCCAAGCAAGCCTCCACTTGGTAATAATGTCGGTTCGTATCGGGTGCGACATCTTCAGCCAGTGGATATGCTTCCACATACCCCTCACATTGAAACGATCGCATGGCTCGAGCGCTGCGATTAGTCCAGTGTTTTGCTACCAGTAGTGTGGAAAATGTGACTGCGTTGACACTATTTTTTGGTCCTAAGGGTACAAATAGACGGCAACGCGACGACTTTTTGACATTAATTCTTGACAAAAGCAGCGGCTCCGATGGCGAGGAGAGCTCCTGCACGAGGTTCAGGCAGGTCATCCAGAAATGACCGCAGGGGCTAACAAACACTATAATGTATCATGTGGATATACGATGTTGTTCGCCCAAGCGCCACGATTGGCCGAGCCACATAGTGTTGAAGTTAGGTCGGCGGGCGACTCAGCCGGTCCCGGGCAGCCCTTCATCTACCTTGTTAACTTCAGTAGAGTCGCCATGGTGAGTGATTTCTCCCGCTGCTATTGTTCCCTTAACTTGTGATACTTGTCTCGTAGAGCACACAGCGAAGTCCTCAGTGAGCCTGCTGAGATTATTGCATGGAGACATGTAGTGTGTTCCTCTTCGTAAATTTTCTTCCTCATGCGGATACCATGGACGACCTACGACTCATAGAAGAGGGGACACTCCACTCGTCGGCTTCAGAATCAGGCCGGTCAGCTTCGTACGGACCTACTCTTCACCGCGATTATCACCTTGACTCGATTATCCACCTCGATAACCTTCCCGCCTTCTGTACCCATGAGTATGGGCGGTAGCGCTACCTGCCCGGTAAGGGCAGAAAATATTTGGCGGAGACAGGGGTTAACACCTAAGCCGACACCTTTCCAAGGGGAGCGGGCAGCAGTTATACTAAGATAAATTAAACGTAGGACTCTGTCCGAGAAATATCAATCGACCAGATCAAGGAACTACTCCAAACGTACGTAAAAGTACATGAGAACTCACACAGACGTCGTCCAGGTTCCTGACAGCGACCCAGAGTTCGCTTCCCTTCCAAAAACAAGAAATCCGTGTTCCAAACGCAGCGAGTTATTTGAGTGTATGCCCCTTGGACGACGCCCGTCGGGGGACTTTCTGGCAGCCCAATACTATGTTTCCCGGTGATGTAAACAGCAAGAGGGGACCTTGTTAACCCTCTTGCAGCTGAGCTTATGGCACGAAGAAGACACGTTCCGACTTAAGTACTTGAACGCAGATCGTAAACTATTTTTATATCCACTGAACCTACTATAACTCATGTGATCACCACGAAAGCTATGTTTCTTAAAATCCTATCATATGGTAACCAAAACTAGTAGCCTTGCCATCTAGCCTAAGCATTACTAGAATTAATTTTATCAATTGTTATCTTGCTGAATGCTCTTGAACACCCCCGCGGTCGGATCAGCTCATTGAACCACCTCAACTTGATTCTGGAGTCGCTTGATCATCTATCTTCGCAATATCCTGTTGGTAGTTATTAATGCTTCATTATCCAGCTAACGATGCCTAGAATGACTGTCCGCCTGACGCGTCTTCATAGGGTGACCCACCTTCCTCCATCTTGCACTCCATCTTCATCATCGACACATTTCTCACTTTCTCAGTCGCTATATTCCGGGTCAAATCCGGGCGGCTATTTCGGCGCTCAACACACGGGCAACTCTTCTACCAATCATATCATTGTGGCACGAATCTGGCCAACCGTAATTCTTTCTGCAGTTCCTGACAGTTGAGCGTTAAACCCCTTCAAGCAATTCACCACAAAGAGCTGGTAGATCAACGCCACCAAATCTATACGATTGGTTATCATGTTAGTTTGAGATTGTTGTCGCAGTTGATGTCGAAAGTAAAAGTGAAATGTATTGAGAGTTTAAAACTTCCAACACTAAGATATGCATGGCCAGAAACGACATCCTGTCCCATGACGACCGTCGGATCTTGGTCAAATGAGAGCCTGTCCATGGATACCGTCGACTCTTGGTTAAATGACAGTCTGTCCCTTGGCAACCGCCGCGTTGTGACACGTCTGTCGTCCGACAACATTAACGGCCTCTCAGGTGAGGTCGGACCATAAAGGATACATTCTAACACTCCTCCTAGAGCTCACCCTGAATGGTCTTCAACTTGATCATCTCGCGTAAGTTAGCGATCCTCGGCGCCGGGAGTGCCTTCGTTAGTATGTCTGCGATCATTTCCCCGGACTTGACAAAATATGGCTTGATCGTCTTGTCTTGAGCATGCTGAAGATGTATTTGAAACGAATGTCGACATGCTTCGCACTTGATGTGCTCTTCTCGCTCTCCAATTGTTTGATTTCGGCTTGGTTATCCATCCACATCGGCATGGGAACTTGAACCTTCATGTCTAGTTCGCTGAATAGCTCCTTTAGTCCTAGTAGCTCTCGTCCCGCTTGTGATGCCGCAATGAACTCAGCTTCCATGGTGCTGAGAGACACGCCGGTCGTCTTCTTGCACGTCCATGACACCGCTGCTCCGTCCATGGTCACCACGCATCCTGAACTGACTTTCGGTCAGCCTTGTCCGCCGCAAAGTCAACATCGCTCCAGCTTTCGAGCTTGATGGGGTCCGTTGACGTGCTTGAATTGTTGATGCACAGCTTCAATGCCTTTGTTAATTTGAGGTATCTTGATATTCTCTTCGCCATCTTCCAGTCCTTAATCGTTGGCTTGTGCGTCTGTCTCGTAGCCCGATGCACTGAAAAGCTGATGTCCGGCCGTGTACATCGCGCAATCCAAAGCAATCCTCCAACGAGAGACTGGAAAGCCTTGACACTGGGTTGGCCATCATGAGCATCATTATCTAGTGTTCTAGTGTGCTTGTGTCTTCCGCATCTATCTCGTTGAAATCTTCGTTGATCGGTGCTCGCACTCCGTTCGCGGTGTCCAATCCGTGATCCTTAAGAAGCATGTTGATGGATACCTCTTGGTCCAGCACATAGCCGTGCTTGTTATCCATCCTGATGCGCAAGCCGAGAAACTTGTTAACGACGCCCAGATCCTTGATTTCTAATGTTGCCATGTCCTTGAAAAATCGCTCCACTGCATCGGATGTCGAAGCAGTCACCAGAAGATCGTCGACGTAGACACCAACGATTATGGCGTCTTCGTTGGTCTTCTTTACGTACAGGCAAAGGTCCGTTGTGCACTGAATTAAGCCTAGCTTTACCAACTTTGAGTATAGGAGTTGGCTCCATAGACGTCCAGCTTGTTTTAACCCGTAAAGTGACTTCTTTAGATGTAATGCAAGCTTGCTTGGGTGCTTAACTCCATGTTTGTCCAGAGTATCTTGAGAAATCTGCATCCCACTTGGCACCTTCATGTATATGTCCAAATCCTGCTCCTTGTCGGCCTTGACATACGCGTTAGGGACATCACCGTGTCGTGCCGGAACGTTCCATCGACGCGACAGCACCAAGACCACTTTGACAGTTGCGAGTTCCATGACGTCCGCGAAGGTAAGTGTGTAGTCGATGGCGAATAGTTGCTTGATACCGCACACCACCAGTCTTGCCTTGTAACACTCAATGTTTCCATCGGCGTCCGTCTTCGTCTTGAAGACCCACTTGTTGTGGAGGACGTAGGAGTCGGATGGTGGTACGATGACCGTCCACATCCCGTTAGCTTCGAGTGAGGACAACTATTCAGTCATCTCCACAAGCCACTTGTCCTTCGAAAGGCTTTTTACAGCCTCCCCATAGTTTCGTGGGTCCGGCTCAGCGACAGTGCTGATCATATCCTTGACGTCGTCACTTGGGTTGTCCTTGTGCTTGCTCAATGAACGAGTCATGTGACGGTCTCGAGTCCATCCTGAGTGTCGAGCCGCTGCAGGACGATCGTTGGTGGGAAGGCCCTTCCTGACCTTCGACATCTTGTATAGCTTCTGATGGCTTTCTGTCTTGTTTCGTAGTCGGGCACGATACGTTCTTGACATGCTGGGTGACGGTGACAACACGATCTTTTGTTAGGTACACGCGAAATACCTTCGTTTCATCGTTTCTTCCGATGATGATCGCTGTCTTTGCACGCGCCCCCAATGCATTATTCTTCGTGTACAGATGAACAGTGCATGAAGAACCGAAAAACCACGATATCTTCAATGTTCGGCTTCCTCTTGGTAAGGAGCTCAATCGGGGACACACCTACAACGTTGGCCTTTGTCGGACTTCGGTTGAGTATGTACGCCGCATACTCAGCGGCGTCACCCCAAAACATCAGAGGCAAGTTGCATCCGAACATCATGCTCCGCACCATGTTCATGATGGTGCGGTGCATTCTCTCAGCTTTTCCATTGCTGGCTTGATTAGCTTGCTCAAAGATTTGTCGAGTGACCCCAGTGTCCTTGCAGAACCCATCGAGGGGATTGTACTCCCCTCCTCCGTCCGTTCGTAATAATTGGACCAGACAATTGAACCGACGCTCAAAAAACTTCAGAAAGTGCTTGAAATTTATTTCTGAAACATCCTTGGTCTTGGCTAGGAAGACCCGACAATAGTTTGAACGATGGTCAACAAAGTTGATCATGTACCTATTGCCGAGTAGATCATGAGGAGTCATGGGACCTTTGAGGTCAGAGCAGATGACTCCTCCTATCGCGTCTATTGGCGAATTCATCCCACTGTCTTGATGTGAGCGGTGGTTCTTCGTCTGCTTACCTTGTGCACAGGCCAAGCAGTTGGATAGCTTAGTATCTGTTAACAAAATACCAGATGCTGGGTAGCGGGACATCTTGACAATAGTGTCGTAACATAGATGGTCCATACGTTGATGGAACTGTAACAAGCTTCCACGTTGAACATCTCCATTTCGACCATGTTCATGAGTTTCCATAATCTCTATGATCTAATCACGTGTTGGATCAGAGATGCGGTGTTTAAACTTCGAAGGAGACCCGTAAACCTTCACGATCAACACATTGTTGATCCGATAAATATTCATGATCGGTAATCCACCTGGATGAGAGACCATAACACGCCCACCTTCTCGATATTCAAGAGTGCATCCTTTCTTTTCCAGTTTCCCAAAGGAAATGATGTTACGCCCCAAGTTCGAGGCATATTGAACATCAAGAAGCTTGATGGTCTTCATTGATCCGAGTGCGTTGAACTTGATCGTCGCGATTCCCTGATTCGTGATCCGAAGGGTTTGCCGTCCGAGGCGGCAGTAAAACATTCGTGGCTGCAGTCGGTCACGTCTTCTAGCATACTCAAGTCATTTACCAGATGACGTCCCTAGCCGCTGTCCAGCACCCAGTTGGATACTGCTTCAGTCTGATAATCGACATCTTGTACCGTGAGAACAAAGTCTACAGTCTTCGTCTTCTTGGTGCAATTTTCCTTGAGGTGTCCAGTAGCGCCACAAGGGTAGCATTTCTTGGAACCATGATTCTCCTTGCGTCGGGTGTCCGTCACGACGATACTTGCGGCGTTGCCTGGTTTAACAACATTCACTGCCTCACGGCAAAAGTGTTTCACACGAACATCGACTTCCGTTGCTTGTGAGAACTGGGACACTTCCTCATCTTGTCGCAGGTAGTCGAGCCGGTCCGTGTTCAGACGGGATAACATCATCATTCCAATAGACGGGTCTGCGTAGTGGACAATGTTGTCCAAGAAAAGATTGTCCATGCCTCCCCAAGCGTCACTCACAGCTGTGAGATAAAGAAAGTGCTCTATCCAATTTCGCTGCGAGGGCTTCGCTGCAGTGAACAGCTTCATGCTCTGGGCAGGTGTTATCTTGATGGTAAAAGTCTGAAGCAACCTCTGCATAGCATGTTCCAAGGTTTGGCTCTCAGCCCACCAAGTCTCCACCTGCCGGCGATAGTATATCTGCGTCGTTCCTGCAAGGTGCTGGACAAGCACATCAACCTTGATGTCTTCAGGCCAGACAAAACCGCATGCGCGCTAGGAGAAATTCACTTGTCGCATGAACTCCTTACCCCATTCGAGAAAGCCACTACCAAGTCCATGGTATAGCTCTTTACCATCGAAGGTTTGCAATGCCAGCTTCCGTTGCCGACCGTGTGGTACCCCCATGTGTACTTGGTTCTGCCGGTAGAACATCGGAGCTTGGCCACCCATGCCCGGGAACATTCCCGTCGGCATATTCGCTACTTCCGGCATCGGTGCCGGGATTCCCCCATGATTATCATGACCTTGAGCCGGCGGTCGGACCATGTTCCCAGCAAGAACTGGTCGTCGGGCACCAAAGTAGGTGGCCGGTGAAACATTCGGAGATATCTTGGGTGACGGGGTATGCTCCAAAGCCCGGAGGTCCATACCCTCCCTGTAACAGGACTGATCCTGTTACAGGCTTACACTGTGTTGTGCGAGGAAGCGCGCAATACGGGAGGGGTAGGATTAGTTGATGACAACTAATCCTATACTAAAAGGAAATATAATATTCGCTTTAGAGAGAGAACGCAAAATTAAGAGTGTTTATTTAATGGGTGGTTAGCGTCTAATAGTATAGTAATTACCTAACGAATATAATAATATCAAGTATTAAACTAAATGTACTATTAGTTAACCTGCATGATTCGGTATTTATACCGAATCGACTTTTCCTTCGTAGATTATAATAACTTATAATCTATTATTTGAATTTCAGACAACGCGTCTGAAATTAAACTGTGATATTCTAACTTGAATATCAATTATGTAATGGCACCCCATTACATCACCCCCCACTTAAGGTGGTTGGCCGATAATAATTCTTATTTTGGCCAATCATGGGTGGCACTTGTTGTTCGTTCTCATTCACCAACTGATTGACGATCGACTCGATGGTCAAGGCACGCGGCGGCGCCCTAAAGAGCGCTGCTGAAAACATTGAAGGAGATTCTTCCTCCGCCTCAGCACTAGGTGCTGAGGTGTTGAGTGACAACGGTGACGCTGCATTAGCAGCGTCAACTACGCGAAGGTCGGAAGACGTACCGTCTTCTACCACAGATGCTGCTAAGGCGGCACCTTGAAAGGAACAGGGAGATGTTGCTAATGCAACATCTCGCATGATGGCAACTTCCGAATGGCGTGTTTCCAAGAGGGCCACGTTCGGGAGTTCTGACTCCGAACAAAGTGATGGGGATACAGATGTCCCTACTAAAGGATCTAGCGAGTCGAAAATCGCTAGGTGCTCATCGCCTAACAGCGATGACGACTCTGGTGTCGCTGTCAGCTATGACAGCGACAATGATTATCACAGGTGGTTGCGAGAACGCAGAGCCCCACCTGGACCAAGTACTTCTCCACGTCGGGGTGATTTAACCCCGGCGCGTGGTGTTGAAGCAGGCGGTGCTCCGCCTGCTAAAAGGGCTCGAACAGAAGCGGCGGCTGCCGCTTCTAAAGCTTATCATCGTACGGAACCACATGTTCCGTACAAAGTGGGGTTTTGGACCCCTGGCTGGGCTATTTCCCCCAACAGTGGCGGTCACCGTAAACGGGACTGCTAGTATGCGTTGTTCGATATCGACGTGCTGGATGACTGCGAATACATCCAGTCACGTCGATTCGATCGAAGTACAGACGATATACGTCTGTACTTTATTGACCTCTTTTTCCAGGTTCGATATTATTCGAGCCGGAAAGGGTCAAGGAGGAACAGGGACGATAAAGACGCCCTGACTCAGAGTTGGAACGCTTTTTTGACAACTACAACAAAAGCCCAGATGATTACGTGAATAAAGTTCACGTAATGCGCGAGCGCTTTTTAAAGCACTCGCGAACAGGAAAAATGGAATACATCAATTTTGCTTGCATCAAAGAAGGGTTGAACTGTGGTGTCCTTTCTCACCTCGTTTGCCCGCGGTGTCCGCAGGGCGCTCCTCGTCTGTCAGAGGAGGAGTTGCGGGGGTACGGTGGTATTTCCGTACCCGCCGAAATTCAGGGCTTAATCGATGCCCTAGATGCATCAACACCTAGTGTTGATGCTACTTCGCATTATGAGTTTGAGACTCCTTCTCAAACTTAGTTAAAAGGTCTGGGGCGTCGGCCCTCAGAACCTCAATCGTCTCCCAAGAGTCGAACTCTTGGGGGTAACCCAGCCAGCGTACTAAGTACTCGGTATGCTGCCCCTTCTTCGAAGGAAACGAGCGCTTCGAGATCAAGCGCTCGAGAATGTATCGCTTATTCCCCTGATTGTCGATCAGGGGCGGCGGAGGTTGAGAATTCCCTCGCCGTTGTTGTTGCGGAGCATGGTTCTTTGCTCCGCAAACTCTAGGAGGGTTGTTCCTCCTTGAGAAGCGATATGTCTCACTCTGTGAAGACATATAAGTATCGTCGCGAGAATGTCCGCGACATCCTCGGATCGCACACTGCCCTTCAGCAGAATAATAATCTTCTGTGCATAGATCTTTCCCGCTGTAAGGAAGAACTCGATCGGCACAAGGTTGATATTGAGCAGTCGAAGGCGGAGGTAATGACTCTCCACTCTGCTCATCAACGGCTGGAAGCCGATTACAAGTCTCTTTTGGGAGACTTGGAGAAGCACGGTATCTTCCGTGGTTCTGTGTCTCGTCGTAAGACGAAGACGCATGATACGGCTTGAGCCGCCCACATAGAATGTTGGGTGGAGCCGCATTGCTGTGGGAATGTATAAAGTATAGGCATCCCCCGAATCTCTTGGACCTTGAAAGGTCCAATGTACTTAGGAAGCAACTTCCGTGTAGGTAAGTTGCTTATTGCATGTATAGGCAAATTAGTAGTACTTAGTAATACCAATTCGCCTTTCAGAGAGGAGTTTTTGTTATTCCTTCCTTGCTTGTCTGCATTTTGCTTCTGCTTATCAAAAGCAGAGGCAAGTGAATCTTTTATATAGCGTATTACAGCTTGGCGCTGTAATACGAATTCATCTACTGCTTTATCAGCAGTAGGTGCGTTGTCCTCATTGTCTGCAGCCATTGCTGCAGATACATATTCATCATATTCAGCTTCAGTTTCATTCGAAGTTGCTTCCGCTTCTACTGTACTTTCAGTAGAAGGGCCATCGTTTTGTTCACAAGTTGCAGTTGCAACTTGCGCATTGACTCTCTCAAAATTTTAGCGGGTCCCTCCCCCACTTAGATTTGGCGTACCGCCAAGTAAAGCTGGGGTTCGTGGATGCCTTAAGGCATTCACGTAGAATGGTGTATGCTTAGTTGAAGCATGCACTGAATTGTTAATCGCGAATTCAGTGAGTGGCAGATAGTAACTCCACTGTTCAAAGGCATGTGCGTATGATCGCAACATGTCTCCGAGAACGCGGTTAACCCGTTACGTCTGCCCATCCGTTTCCGGATGGTCCGCAGTTGACATCTTCAACTGGGTTCCCAACAATGAGAACGTTTCTTGCCAGAAACGTCCTGTAAATCTCGGATCTCGATCCGAGACAATGTATTCCGGCATTCCGTTCAAACGGAATACCGTATCAACGAATATCCGCGCTGTTTGAGCGGCGGTTACGTTCGCTGATACTGCAGTAAGATGTACCATCTTACTGAAATGGTCTACAAAGACCACTATTCCGGTCTTCCGACTATTGTCGGGTGGAAGACCGAATACGAAGTCCATTGAAATGGACTTCCAACACTCTGTCGGAACCGGAAGAGATTGCAGCGGAGCCTGTGCAGACTGCGCAGGCTTAACGCGCTGGCAAATCTTGCAAGCGCGTACGTATTTCCGTACCCACTTGTACTGGTTTCGCCAGTAAAAGTCACGTGCGAGAGAAGCGTATGTCTTCTCTCGACCTTGATGCCCCGAAATCGGTGCATCATGATACTCAAACATAATTTGATGTTTGATATCATCGTCGTTTGGAACGACGATGCGACTTTCATCTTTTTGGTCTGTGCTGTAAAGCAGCAGACCATCGTGCAGTCCGTATCGATGTACGAAAGCGCGGAGGAACTCTGGGAGTTCGTCGCGATTCTCACTTGATTGATTACTTAGTTAATCAATCAACAGACGTGTCTCCTCGTCTGTTTTGTACGCCTCGCGTACTTGTCGTATAATTGACGACGACACAGTGCAAAGGATCGCGTTTGCACTGGTACCTTCGGTTACGGACGGTTTCGTCTCGTAATCGGGCCTTCGTGATAGCGCATCCGCTATCACGTTCAACTTTCCGGGTTTTTATTCAACCCTAAAGTTGTATTCAGCAAAGAATGACAGCCATCGAGCCATTCTTTGAGAAATGTGTGGTGAATTCACGGCCGTGCGTAGCGACGCATGGTCCGTGTAAGCCACAAACGGTCTATCTCCCAATAGATAGATCCGAAACGTGGCCAGTGCATACTTCATTGCAAGGGGTTCCTTGTCATGAACTGGATAGTTGCGCTCGGCTGGGCGCAACTGACGCGATTGATAGCAGAGTACGCGATCACGATCATCGTGATCACGCTGCATCAAAGCACAGCCGATAGCGAAATCGCTGGCGTCGCAAACGACGTGGAACGGACTCTCGTTATCGGCTATAGCCAAGACAGGCGCTTCAGTAAAGCTTTGCTTGACTGCATCAAAAGTGTGGTGGAGTGAAGTTCAAAATCGAACACAGTTGTGTCGAGAACCTGACCACCATCGTGCCCAGCCTTCCAACTTACGGGGGGTACCCCGCGGACCTTCGCTTGCGATCCGATCTGATCGTCCGCTGGTAGCAGATGACCGATCATCAACAGAATACGCCTGGTCCGATTGATCTTGCGTTGCCATCTCACCTTGTGTACCCGATGTAATGGGCTAGTTCAACACTCGGTAGATCGTGTCGCTGGTTGACTTGGGTCTGATAGTATTCAGACCGTACTGGGGGGGGGTGTACCCTGGGCAGAACTCTTCACCCTGGGTACTTGTAGACCGGTTACACTTGAAATATGTATAGTCCAATGGGTCGACCGTCCAATCGATCTAGACCCAACCAATACGAGATAATAGAGGGTAGACCACTCAACTGGTCTAGCCCCTGACCAATATGAGAAAAGACCAAAGCCGGTCTAAACTCCAACCAATGTTATAATAAGCCAATATGTCCACGTAAAGATCCAATATGCTCGTGAATTCCACAAACGATATCTCCACGTAAAGACCAATCCACTTGTTAGTACGTTCCAAACGTACGTGACTTAAACTTGTGAGAAGTCAGCCAATGGACACTCCTTTCGAAGGACTTCCGGCGGGCCAAATGCGTCTGCGACGCGCCCCGGCCGGGTATAATGGGCAGGAGGGGATTACTCGACCCTCTGCCCACAAACACTCCGCGACGTGCGAAGGCGACTTAGAAAACCAAACTTTTAGAGAGTCTCTTAGGACCTCTTAGCCACTTTTCCAATCCAAGACCAATTTACTTCTTTTCCACTAACCTTACGGTCCCAATATGTACCAAACACTAAAATATGTAAAATAAACGCAATGCCATGTGACTTACCAAAATCCGTGTGCTTGACACTCCTTGCACATGATAGGCTTAAAAGCCTCACTTGTTTCCACCAATCCGATCGCTGACCAGCTGATCGGCACGCCGCTGACAGAAGGTGACCAAAATTTTGCCTTCGCTTCGCCACAGCCGCCCCTGAGTCTGGTCGCAGCCGCGCAACGGTAGCGACCCGATCTCACCACCAGTTAACCCTTTCGCCAGCAGTTGACCTCCTTGAACTTCACGGCAACCAACATTCCACCAATGGACAGGTCTTCGGCCCCGCCTTCACCAGGTATGCGCCCCTTGTACGTCCGATCTCCTTGTAACTTCACTTGACGCTTCATCCTGAAGGTGCCCTGTGTGCCCAGTCACCACAAATCGATTCCCTTAGCCGATCGACACGATCTGACAGCTCTTGCAGCACCCCAGGTTCCGACAGACCGGATGGGGATCAGATCGGGTCTGATCAGCTTCTAAAGACCATCTGCGACCTTCAGTCTGAGCTGGCCAGCAAGAACGCATCGTTCCTGCGGCTGCGGAAGGATGTCGACACCTTGACCCCCTTGGCTGCGTAGTTGAAAGATGTTCTCGCCGAGAACGCACATCTCCGGGCCCAGATTGCCCAACAAACAGCGCGAGGTAAGTCGATCTATCCGATTTTCACCTTTGAACTGCCCTAACCTTTCTTCGTATGCAGATCGGTTGCCCACTGACATCGCTTAAGCGGTTGACGCCTTGCATGCGGCTGATCGACAGTCGCGTGACCACTGCGATCAGCTCCGCCCCATATTGGACGGGCTGATCGGCGCTCGGCATGATCTGTCTCGCCTAGAAGCGTACTGGTCACACCTCCGGGAACAGCTCGTGCTGGTCAACCGGCAGAGTTTGGAGGATCAGTCCGACCGGACCCTACTCCGTACCCAACATGGTGACCTAGAGCGGCAGATAAGCGAGCTACAGGTCGTGTTCAAGGGTCAGGTCGATAAGGTCTGGTCTTTCCAGAGCCAATCGGACGTCTGGACCCAGGAGTCAGACCGCCGTTGGGCTGCCGTAGAGCAGTGCCACAAACAGCAGACCGACTTGCTATACCGGCGTCCGGATATTAGCTCCAGCGCGGACCGGTCTGCATCGGCCGTTCTGGTCGACCTACACCAGGATCGAGGACAACGTCACCCATTGGCTAAAATTCGCCACTCCAAGATTTCGAAAACTTCCAAGCGTAAACGCAAGGACGCGTCGAGGGGCACAAGGGCGCGGGGAATAGCTCGCGACTCCGAATTCGAGGAGAAGCGGGCGGTGCCCCAAAAGAAGGACAAGACGACGGCGCATCTTTCAAGCCCAAGATCGGCTGCAAATGACACTTCTAACATCGCCAAATCTCATGCGCCCTCGCGCCCCCGTGCTGTTCGTACCCAGCACACAGAGGTCTCCTCCGGAGGGGACTAGGACAGCGGATCGGGAGATTCTGAGTTCACACTCAGCGCGTTATCTAAGTACCGGTCTGATCGGTGTCGAAGGTCCTGCTCCTATGAAGTCTGCATCGGGGACTGATCAGGAGATCAGTTCCCAGAGTAACAAAACTACAAGGGCTCGTGAACCATGCGGATCAGTGCCTTCTTGCCAGCCTGGCACATCTGGACTGCGCCGTCACGCCCGATTGAAGGTAATATCGATTGGAGATCGACATCTTCCATCGCGGACTTTCGACGCCATTATGCCGTGGTCACCGGGGCAGATCGGTAGCTTGCACCAGTCAGCCCTGACCAAACAAGGTCTCGTCCGGTTTTTGTCCCGACCAGACTTTTGGCTCTTCCCTCCAGCTCCGAAGACTCCTGACCCATCTGCGTGGCGAGCAGATCTGGTTACAGGAGCGCAGATCTCTCTGGTATATGCAGATCGGCCATGGGAGGTGTTGCTCAGCGCCAAGTTGGACTCGATATTTGCGTCAACTCCTTGGGTCGATTCGCTCTTGGATAGACTTCGGACTTTCAATGCAGCCCACTGCCAAGCGATATGGGAATCCACCCATTACCTCGTCCTTCTCGCGGGTCAGAAGTTGCGTGACGTAGACTTTATCCTGTATCGGAATCTCCGGAAACAGCGCCGGAGTCGAGCGGGCGAGGCCTGGCTGATCCTATGCCAGTTTGTACTGGAAGGGATGTTGGCCCGCGAGTGCGACCTCGACGTTTTCTTATAACCAGTGTTTCTTCACATGGCCAAGCGTCGCATCGAGAGCTCCGGGGCGTTATCTGAGTATGGCATATTGTATCCCGGCTTCCGCTGTGACGAGCCAGTTGCAGACCTGAAGGACGCCTTGATCCAGATGGATCGGAAGGAGCCTTGGCATAATCAGTTCCAGGACCAGATTGTAGATCACCCGGCGCTGACTATCGGTCGCCTGTGGGGTGATTGCGAATCTTGATACAGCAATAGCTGACCAGATAATTCATAATATATGTCATCATTCTTTCAAACGTCTTGATCACCTGGTCACTTGACCAAAATTCATCACTTTATCCAAACTTTCACCAACACGTTATCATATACGGTTCCATTCACATCGCGAAAATCATCATCACGTTCGTCACTCCACTACACCAGTTCATCACAGTTTATCATATGTTCACAATAATTCAGGTCTTACACATATTCACACCGGTCGGTCTGATCGGTGCTACTGCGTGTCTCTGGGTCTTCATGAGTCTGCATCACTGCGGAGCGATTCCGGCTGACTCGTTCTCGCTCGAACTCTCGTAGCAGTGCTCCACAATTTAGGTCAAGTTCATCGATCCAAGTTGCTTCATCATGATCTTTCCACCGGGCCAGGTATTCTCGGTGGGTGCGACCGAAACGTGTCTTCTTGGCCGATCGGGCATCTAGCACCTTCTCCACCTCTAATTCGTCCTCCTCCAATGGCCTTTCCCAACTTTCCTCCGGCATCAGAGCTTCATCAAAATCAAATCTCTCCGCTTCATCCACCATACAGGGTGTTTTGGGCCGATCGGGGAACTCTTTGACCAGCTTCAATTTGGACACATGCACGATAGGAAAAACTTTATAATCCGTGCCGATCGTGATCAGACGGGCAGCTTGCTCACCGATCAGCTCTGCTACACGGAAAGGACCGTGCCACATATGAGCCAACTTCCTCGCATAACCTTCCTTGACCCGATCGAGGTATAACCAGACCCTCTCCCCTGGTTCAATACCGTGAGGTCGAACCTGATCGTTATTCCGATCTGCTCGATCTTGTGTGGCCTGACGGAACTTTTCGTTGACGACTTCCTTCGCATGCTGGTAATGCTTCTTGACCTGCATACGCCAACGACGGGCATCGCGATCGCGGGTCCGATCGGTATCGCCGCTCCAAGTGTCGATCGAGGGTCCCATCCATACGCCAGATAAAAAGGGGTTTCTCCTCGGACCCGATCGGTTGAAGAGTTGAGTGCGAATAACAGTCTCTATGCATACTCGTCCCAGTCACGTTGGTCCGGATCGGCCACATACATCTTAATCGCCCTTGTTATTGTCTGCACCATACGTTCAGCCGATCCGTTCGCTTGCGGACGATATGCCATCGTCGCACTCTGCTTCTGGCCTATCATGTTATTGAACGATCGGAACACCTCAGCCATAAAACCGGGTTCCCGATCCTGTCTAATAACTTCGCTGGCGCCGAACCTTCTGAACACGCATTCCTCGTAACTCTGGGCGATCTGCCCCGCAGATCGGGGTGTACTAGCCTTTGCGATCACCAGACCAGTGAACAGGTCGATCCATATCAGCAGATCAGTGTTGCCGCGCGTCGATCTGGGCAGCGATGTATGTGATCCATTGCTATCACCTGGAAAGGGTAGGTAGCCTCGATATTCCCGGGCGATCGCCCCTTGATTATCGGTCTGCCCTTTCCGGTCTCGCAATCTGTGCAACAGCCCACATATTTCTTCACGCTCCGAAAAAGTCCTCTCCAGTGAAAGTGAGCCCTGATCTTGTGGTATGTCCTTCCTATGCCTTGATGTCCCCCTTCTAGACTCACATGGTAGTGATGAAGGACATCCGGCTGTAGCAACTCAGGGATCACCAGTTTCGCTAGTCGATCTCGATCGGCGCTGTCTTGGTCAACGTCACGGCAGTAATATAGCAATCCGTTGTCATCCACATCGTAACTGTCCGCGATCTTGGTACACTCTTTCGCTTGAGCATTCGTTAACTTAGACATTTCACCGCGCAGATAGGCTTTCAAGTTGACGATCCACTCTTCTTCGTCCTGCGCCTTGAGGATCCGTTCCGCCCTTAGGTGCTGTACAACGTACTCTCTCAGCCTTTTCTTTTGGGAACGTTCGGCGAGACTTCCGAGTTCGCGATCTAGTCGCCGCCATCACATGCACCTGATAGGGGCTGTCCTTGAACTTGATCAACTCCGGGAGCCTGTTTATATCCATAAGTTCAAGTAGAACGGCCTCCTCGGTGATCGTCGCCCCGATCTGGTCCCGCATGGCTTGGGTCGCGAGGTGGTCGGCGCTTCTGTTCCAATCCCGTTTCTCGTGCAATAGCTCGTGGTTGGGGTAGTCTTTCAGTGCCTTCATTACCCGATCTTTCAACAACTTCAACCGTGGTGCCTTACAGTCGATATCCCGGTGATCTGCCTTATCACTAGGTTGGAGTCACCACATATGATGATCCGCCCTTTCTTTTGTGATGCCACTAGATCGAGACATAGAAGGAGCCCCCGATATTCCGCCTCGTTGACCGTTATGTCAGGCGTGAAATCGGCGGCGGCTGCTACTATAGACCATTGTGGTAACTCCCACACTATGGCACTATAGGAGCCGGCCTTCTTTTTCACGCTAGCCGATCCGTCGAAACTCAAGACCAGGATTTCCTCATCCCGATCGACGATCGGCGGCGGCCTTGAGATTGATTGTCGGGGTTGCTTCCTTGGGGCAATCGCCATCAGAGTTTCATCCACTTCAGACCGAGGGGTGATACTGGCAGCCAATGTGCCCAATATCTCTTCCTCTCCCTTGGTGCACTTGAAGACCTCGAGGGACCAATGTGACAAGATCACTGACCATCTGCCGACCCAACCGTCCATCCCATTGGCCGATAATAGCCAGTCCAATGTCGACTTTCTCGATAGGACCTTTACCGATCGGCCGACCAGTAGGTTGTAGCACACATGCAAAATCCGTAGTAAAGCCAGAACTTCCATTTCGACAATCCCATAGTTGACTTCGTTCGGCTTGAACGTCCGGCTCGTGAAAGTGACCGGGTGGTACACTCCATCATGTTCTTGCACTAGAGTGGCAGAAATGGCCCACTTACTAGCATACACAATGACGATCGGCATTTTTTCCGGATCGAAGTGTCTGAGAATCGGTGCCGTCGCCATCTTGGCCTTCAGAATACCGAAAGCAACCTGTGCACGCTTCATGTGGTCATCTTCCTCCACCTGCGGAAAATCTGCAGGCAGATCAGAGTCGCAGCCCTCTCGTAAAGTTGCCCGATCTCCTTCGCGCAACATATGATAGTCGACTTCCCGGAGCTCGTACCGCACGGCCGCGTAAATCGCGAAGTCTTCAATGAAGCGGCTGTAGTAATTCAGGCTCCCTAGGAAGGACTGCCTTTCCTTCAGTGATCTGGGAAACGGGAGGTTGCTCAGTGACTCCAGATCCTTAGGATTAGCCTACAGCCCACTGATTGACATATATGACCTAAATAGGCGACCTTGGACATGCCCCAAAACCTCTTCACAGCACTGATCGACAGGTTCCAGCGATCGCATGTCTCCAACAACCGTTCGACCTTCTCGCACAGATCGCTCCATGACGAGGCAGGGATCAGTATGTCGTCTATGTACGATCGCCTCCCCAGAACGGACGGTCTCCTTTCCCGATCAGGTTCACCCTCTGTAAATACATCATGGTTTTCGGTGGGGTCCCAATCGGTACTGATCTTGAAGTGTCCATACAGTGCGTTGTCGATCAGCCTCTGGTAGATCTGGGGCGCGTTCTTCAAACCGAACGGCATACGGTTCCACTCGAACAGACCGAACGGCGTAACAAATGCGGAAATCTCGCGAGCCCGATCGGTCATCGAAACCACACAAAATCCACTTGCCATATCCAGCGAGCAATACCATAGGGTCTTGTCAAGATCTTCCAGCAGATCGCTGATCAACGGCATCGGGTACACCATAATCTTGGTCAACCGATTTACCAACCGATAGTCGATGCACAACCTGATGTCGACGCCGCTCTTCTTGATCACAATCCGATCGTCGACGCCCACGGCGAGGTCGACGGTTTAATAATCTTGGTAGCCAACAGTCCTTTAATAAGATCAGACAATTTTCACGGTAATGTGGCGCCACACGTCGGCATCGCTGGGAGTTCGGCTTGGCATCACCAGCATCGATGTCACAGATCTCTCCGCGAGCAGCAGGGGGTAAGGCATTGCTTTTCCCGATCAGCATATGTTTCTTCTTCCATATGATCTTCTTAAGCTGATCGATCTGGTCGGGACTGTTGACATCTCGATCACCCACTTGTAGATCGTCCAAGTTGACTTCGGGCGGATCGGCAGACACTTCAGGGAGGACTGCCATCTGGATCTCCAGCTCCTGAATGTACTGATCGCCGCCCTCATGTATACAAACTAGATCGTCTTCTGTGGAAACATCCCCTAAAATGTCCTGATCAGTTGCACACTGCTGTTCCCGATCGGCGGGCTGCTCTTCAACGACATCGATCTGCTTAGGCGCGCCATCGTGGTCCGCCCCAGCAATCCCATGTTCACCTTTTCTATTTCCGGCTCCGCTGTCGCCTGTTCTTGCGAAGCCACCATGTTGACGAACATTGGCTCATCTGCTTGATGGTCCACCGTGTCCGGCGACTGCGGTGACTTTCTTCGAATTAACATCTTCTTGGGGGTTACATAGCTGAGTCGTTCCACCATAGGTGAGGTATCTTCTTCCACCGGTCCATCATCGCTGATCAGATCGGTGGTCGCTTGGTATGCCAAGTTCTGCCACTCAACATACCGTCTCGATCCGATCGAGACGAACCCCGCCTTTCTTGGCACCTTCCCTTCCGCCAGCCTCATGCCAACAATAGTATTGTTGTCGGGCGTAAGCGGCTTGTCACCGATATTAGTGAGTCGAACGTAATCAAATCGGCTGGCGCTCTTCACAAAGGTCGGCACCCACCGATCGCCCCTTGTCACCCATAACTTCCTTGATCGAAAACCTTTGTCGACCGGGGTATCAGCGGATTGGCCGACTGGAATGGTGAAATCTTTGGTCCCACCTGACGAGATCGGTGTACGATCCGTATAGGGGCCGCCGACCAGCTAACTGGATCTGGACCTCATCCGGGAGCGTAAGCACTCCATGATACAGATCTAGGCGAATACCCGCCGGCACCATGAAATTCATGCCTAACAGGGCATCCTGACCGGCCAGCTTGCCAACCCAAGCGCTGAAGAAGTAGACTAGCGATCCCGATAGGGTGATATTCACGCGCGTCCTTACTTCGGTCATGTAAGAGTTTTCACCCATTCCAACGCATTCTTGTGTCTGGGTATCGTCTACACGACATCCGACCTTACGAGCAAAGACGGAGTCGATAAATGAAACTTCATCCCCAGAGTCGAATAACATCAATGCCTTCTGGTTGTTAATCTTACCACAGACTTTCGCCTGCTTGAACCATTTGTCGAGCGCATGATACTTCCAGTATCCGCGAGACTCCCCAGGCAGCAGATCCAACTGCATGACCACCTTCTATCGGGAATATTCATCGGTCGGTAGATTGTAAACCGGATGATCCCTATCGACGCAATTGAGAACAGAACATGTATTGTCGGTTTTATTCTCCTCGCCGACATATGCATAGATGCCAAACGTAGATCGCTCGGCTCGATCCAGATTCCAACCTGGCGAGCGTTCTAGTTTAACATCTTTTCCACGTCCGGTGGGAGCATCCCCGCGTGCTTGCCCGACACATACCACTTGCGCATCAGATTGAAAAACTCTTCGATCTTTCACTTGCCGGCCTCGTGGATCTCTCCACATGACTTTCACAAGAAAAGGCAGTGATCGGTGGGGTGGCCGCGTCTTTTGCACTTCTTGCATGTTAACTTCTTCCAGCAGTCCCCACTATCATGCTTGCTTGACCCTCAGTGAGAACACTTCTTGCGGGGAAGATCCGGGTCGGACATGTTCCCACTCCTGCCCTTCCGATCTGCCTGGTTAGGCGTCGATCTGGTTCTTGGGGCAGGTTCCGTGACGAAAACGTGGCGATACTGGTCTTCGTCTGATTCCCGACTGGACAGGCCGCTACTTTCTTCTTCCGATCCAGTGCTGTCTTCAGTCACGATCGCCTTAACAGCACTGGCCGATCTGGTTAGCGGCCTCTCGACAGGGTCGGTCTGGGTCTTCGATCTGTAACTACCCGATCCAACGGCGACCTTTGCCCTCATGCTGCGTGAGTGTTGCAGCGTCCGCAACGTCTGTTCCACTTCCCCCACATCTTTGAGACGCAGCAGAGTGATCTGGTCTGCCAGCTCTTGGTCGTTCAGGGTACTGATGTAGTGACCCACGTGTTCCATAGCGGCACCGGTCAGCGGGTTGCCTTCCTTGATCGCTATCTCGGTGCGAACTGCGGCCACGTTCAGATGGTGTAAGTACTAGATCGGCGTCTCATCGCCCCGCTTCTGCATAGGTGATATTTGCGGGCGGTAGAGATCCGGAATTGCAGTACTGCCCTCAAATTCTGAACATAGCAGATCCCAGTCAGATCGGACACCCCGACCAAACCACGACCTGGCTTGCTCCTCGTCGGCGTACTTGCCAGTAAAGTCCTTGAGATCCGTGTTCGCAGCCATGCGAATGCGTGGGATCTCAGTAGATACACAATCAAAGCGGTTGTAGAGGCTAGGTTAGCCTTGCGCGTTCTGCCCGCCCCTGCACCGTCTGAACCATAGTGGTCATCCGGATCGCCGATCGACTCCATGTCGTAATCGCTATTCTTGCTTGATCTACGTGGTCGGGCTGGATGCGGCTTGCGTCTTCCTCTGCCAACTGTTTTGCCACCTCGGATAGCCTTGTCCGTTAATGCCACTGACTCCATATCGACATCCCGGCAAATATTGACATTTTTCCGGGCATATCGGTTCTGGGCATGCGGGCGCGGAGGCGATCGGCATCGGTCTTCCATGAAACGCTCCATCATTGCCTCAAACATGGCTTGGACGTTACCTTGGGTCATGGGCAACGTGTTGGTACCCTCCTTTGGAGAGCCCCGACTGGAATGCAGCCCCTTGCTGCGGCACGTCCTTTTTATGCTCCCATGGGGGTATGGTCCGCCCCCATGGTCGTCCGCTCAACACCGACCTCCAACTCCGATGAGCTATTAGAGGCAGGTCGAGACTGATACAACGACTTATCGTCGGAGCATACATCCTCGTATGCTGCCGTGACTTCAGCGGCCTTCAATGCCACGGTGGGAGTTGGGCGGCGAACCGCCTCCACCAACGGCACCAAATGGTCATGGAGGGTCAACATCGACATCTCCAGCCTCCAAGTATCCAGATCGAACATTTTCTGTACTCTGGCGAGGTTTCGCACTTTCATGCCGACCTCAGCCAACATCGCCAGCAGGTTCTTCACCAATAACAACGTCCGATCGCTCTGGATCGGATCGGTGGTGGGTCCGAGAAGGCGATCGGGGATCTGAGGGTCTATAATTCGCATGACCTGGTCTTCACGAATAAATCGCTTAACTCGTGGATGTGAGACATCCTGGACAGGTCTTCTTCCTTGATAAACCCATCCCGGACCTGCGAGTTTTCTTCCAAATCGTCTTCCTCGGACGGCACTTTGAGCCTCTGATTGGGTACCTTGGTAGGGTGGATTGGATCGTTCCAATCTGCCTCCAAGTCGTTTTCATCTTTTTATCAAAACATTCATTCAAATACATAGGATCAGGACAAAAGTCTTGATCCTTTCCGGAAATATAGCAAGACTTGCTATAGTCCCGATCGGCTCCGGTGGGAGCCTTATGGGGAGGAAAAAACTTATTAATCTCGATCTGGTCCTCCACCCGGCCAGATCGGACATCTCCATCTTTGTTGACAACGAGAACATAAAGCAATAACCGTTCCTTATGTCCTCTCCAGAACGATTCCACATTTAATTCATTGTAATCAATTCTTCGCGAGATATCATCACGGTGATATACACGATCACCAAGTGATCCGGGCACGCGCACCATTGGGGTGGAGTCAAGTTCAAAATCGAACACCGTAGTGTCGAGAACCTGGCCACCATCGTGCCCGGCCGTCCAACTTACGGGGGGGGGGTACCCCGCGAGCCTTCGCCTACGATCTGATCCGATCGTCCGATGCTGGCAGACGACCGATCATCAACACAGGACGCCTGGTCCGATTTGTTCTTTATCTCACCTTGTGTACCCGATGGAATGGGCTGGTAACACACTCGGTGGATCGTTGCTGGGAATTGACTTGTGGTCTAAATGTGTGAGACCGTGCTGGGTGGTGTACCCTGGGCGGAACTCTTCACCCTGGGTACGGGTAGACCAGTTATACTTGGAGTGAGTATACTCCAAAGGGCAGATCGCTCAATCGATCGTAGAGCCCAACCAATATGAGAATAAAACTCCAATAATCCAATAGGGGGATCCAAATGAGAACGTGATACACTCCACGAACGATATCTCCACGTAACAATCCAAAGAACTTAATAACAATCCAAAGAACTCAATACACGTTCCAAACGTGCGTAACTTGAACTTGGGAAGCCGACCAAAGTGTACTCCCGTCGAGGGATTTCCGGCGGGCCAAGTGCGTCTGTGACGCGTCCCGGCCGGGTATAATGAGCTGGAGGGGATTACTCGACCACCGCTCCCAAAACACTCTGCGGCGTGCAGAGGCGACTGATGTACAAGGCGAAACGACCTCCGGTTGAGTTAAAAGCCCAACAATTAAGACGTAAAACCAAAAAACGCTCTTAGCAGGCGAAACCAAAACCAACACCCAAGACCAAAACCAACACCCTAGACCAAAACCAACACTAAACTCCCTACCCCCTATGATCCCCAATATGTACAAACATGAAAATATGTAGGTACACGCAATCTCATGTGACTTACCAAAATCCGTGTTCTTGACACCTCTTGCACATGATAGGCTTAAAAGACTCCTGGATTTCCACCAATCCGATCGCCGATAAGCCGTTCGGTGTGCTGCTGACGCAAAACGACCAAAATTCTTGGGTCCGCTTCGCCACACGACTGTCGCTTTCTTGTCCGTGCAAGTCTCTGCTGCTATCGTGAGGGAACGAGGACTTCAAGATTGGACGTCACGACGCGCGCTATTCAATGCGCTGCGTCGAGTTTCCGTGTGCTCGAGCCTTTGCGTGAACGGGTGCGACTCCAGCGCGTGGCGACGAAACTCTTCACGTCGATTGAGCTCGTCTCGAATCCGTTTGTGCCGCTCGTGCTGGATGATTATCACGTGCAATGGCCCGAACGTGGCCACGACGCGTCGCGGCTGGTTGTGGTCGAGACAGATCCCAACACGATCGTGCGCGGCACAAGGTTATGTCCGAACGCAGAGCACCAGCTCGCTTTTACTTTGGCCACGTCGCAAGCGTTTAACCAAGCGACGTACGGCACGTGTCACTTGATTGGCGCTACAGGATGGAGAGGACGACGCCACGTGGCACCAGACGACAATGGTCGTCCCAAACTCGCTGGCCGAAGTGACGGGAACACTGTACTGCATCGACATTGGCCACGAGCAACGTATAACGCTATTTTCGACACGTGCGTGCCCGACGCTGTGACGTTTCGACTCTGTGTCCAAGAACAAATGGCACAACGAGGCACGGCCCTTGCTTCGGACTGTTATCTCTGGCTCGAAGAAAGCAGCGACGAGGATTGGATCGTACTGGGAAAAACATGTGAGCGCTATGTCTTTGCTGCCTCGACGGGGACGCGCTCGCGCGCGTTTACGACTCGTAAACTGCACGTCCCCGCTCTATGGCTCGGTCTAGCTTTAGAGATAGTATAGAGATATGAGGCTATAAAAAGTGTTTTTTTTGCTTTGCTTTCTTTTCTAAGATGGTGTCAGGTGGAATAACGGCGGAGATTCAAGTGAGATTAGGCCAAATATTTTCACCACCTCCAGAGGTGGTAAACAACATTAAAAGTAGAATAAGGTCCCAATCTCATCCTCTCTTTTTCCACTTTTTGCCAACTGGAATTCCACCATATTTCTGATGTTTGACACCCCCTATTAGCCCAAACGAAATAAACATTTATATCAATCAAATATCGGGTTTATATCAAATTTGATATACACCTCTGCTGATCTGAGTGACCCGTTTATTTCACTTCAAAAAAGTGTTTATTTCAAAAGCACTGTGATTAGAAGTAAGTGTTGATGCGAGAGCCAAATGCTGATTGGGCGTGATTTCTCAGGAGCATGATTCTGCCTAAGAGATCGCTGCGTGAGGTAGAAAAAAGGAAAAAAATCGACGTCGGACAGGGTGGACGACCCGACGACTTCGACTATAAGAGCAAAAGCGCAGGATTGTTGCAGGTATGTGAGAAGTTCACGTCTGGCCGACTGTCTTGTCATGGTTACTATTTGACTGTTTACTGAGATGTTAAAGCAGGAAGGTAGAGGTGTATGTACGAGAGAGTGCTATTTGTGCAAGGAAGGAGAGTGTAGGAACGTAAGGGATGGTCGTCCGTTGGCACTTCCGTCGCTAAACCTTCTTAGGACCCAGAAATAGGGTCCGATCATGTGGCCTGATTGGGCCCGTTCACCAAAAGGGGTATTTCAAAACGAAATAAACGTTTATTTCGGATATGAGCAGCTCTCAGAAAGGAGTCTCGCAAGAAACTTAAACCCACATTTCAACGCGGCAGTTCATTGCGCTGATAAAAATGAGGTCCTGACGTAAAGACAATGGTAGTGATTAGAAATTCTAAAGAGCAATACAAATAGTTGAATATGTGCAATATATCGGGTTTTATTGAAAACAGTATTAATGTATTTTCATCTTGTTAGCAATGTCAATTTTGACCTTCTTAGCACCATAATTAAATACTTATAATTAGTGATAGTTACATAACTACGGTAGTATCGCAATCAGTTTCAACTCATAATCTCATGCATAATTACCTGATGGGAAAGATAGTCACATCTTAATACGCATTCAATTGAGCAAGTACTGACGTGGTGATCTTACTCTACTTTCTCCGAACTACCCTGGGGTGTTGGTTTCATCAAGAACGGATACCTGGTTTCGACAATATTCAAAAAGTAAAATTCAGCTTATTCAAGGTTAATGTTGACATCTACAACTCAAGTTTCTTGAGTTACTGCGCAAATGGACAAAGAAGCACTTCAACAGGTTTGGAGCTCAAGGGAACGGGATGTTTCGATCGATGAGAATGTTGAATTATCATGTAAACATCGTGGAAGTTGGGCTGAACTGTAAATTCAAAGGGCGGAAGCGGATTGGTTATAAATGCATATGGGTATTTTTCTGATTTAATAATATACTTTCTTTTTTCCTTTACGTTTTATATCCGTATGATTTATTCGCTTCTGGCGCCGGCCGTACAGCGACCGACAAGCACCTATTTACGCGTGTACTATCTGATCAAATTGTCAGATCAGATAGTATAAAACTGTGCCAAGTTTAAGTTTTCCTAGAGAATCTCGAAGAAGAGAATCCAGCAGGTATTGGAGCAGAAGGAGTAAAAAAATTCTCGAAATGTTTCATAGATCTGTGGTAGGCTTGATAAACTTGAGAGTTCTGGGAGGATTCCTAAAAGAAACAATTTTGGCCTTAATAATTCTATGAGACTTGACACCCGAATGAGGTTGGCGTCTCTAGAGAGTTCACCAAAAAGAAAGACAAGGTTCCAATATCATTTTCAAGATATGAACGAAAATTTGTTATGCAAACTTCAGTACGAAATTAGCAGCCCGTGTTGAGAACACCCTCGGCAAAGGACTTAAATCTGTTCATCAGGGCGTTCGACGGTACCGAAGTCTACCGGGAGATACGAAAAGCTTTCAAGGAGTGGGTAACCAGATTTATCAGATAAATTGCTATTGCCGATTCTGCATGGTATATTGCTGGAGCGAAGATATTAAGGTCGATTTCTTGGTCCACTATCTTAGTGGTATCGCATAGAGATACTATAATAAAAAAGTGGAAAAATGGTGGGCAGAGTCTCCGTCTTTGATTCATGTTATGAACAAAATGCTTAATGCATTTCATACAACTCTTACACCGGTCTACGCGATGAAATTGTTTACAAGCCGTAAACACCCAAGAAAGTGTTGGAATGAACACTACCTATACTTGGTATATACTTCGGGATCCCGTCGGTTGAAGTGAAACTTTGGTTCAGGAAATTTGGACCTTAATTCTTCACCACACCTAGAAACGATTCTTATGGCAGAATTGGATCACAAAAGTTCCGATCATCTAAGACATGCTGAAGAATTCTGTCAATTTTCTCAAAAAAAGGAAGGAGAGTCAAGAACTAGTCGTTCAATTTGAAACGACACAGTGAACACGGTTTAAGGCAAGAAAAGGACCATGAATGATACGGGTGTGGTAAAATTGGACTCATTCAGTCCAAATGCCCGAAGAAGGTGGATTTTTAGCTAGCTATCTGTGAAAACTTGGAAAACATCGATGACACCAAGTGGATTTTGAACAGTGGTGTTAGTATGCACATTGTCAATGATATCTCTTACCTTCATGATGACGAAGAGGTAATCTTAACCTGTTTTCAGGAAGATGGTAAACCTTAAGGTTACCAGAAATGTTGGATCAAGATTGAAGGTGCGAACGATAAGAAAATATGAATCGCATCGAAAACGTTTTTACGTGAAAAACTTATCAAAGAATATCTTGCCTTATGGCCTTTTGGAAGAAAAGGGTGTGAAATGGCGTATATGAGGGGCAAAAGGGTGATGATTCATGTCGCCCGAAAGTCCAATATTCCACATAAAAAGACAAAGAAGCTTTTAGCCGTTGTGATTAACGTGGAATTACAAGTTTGAATGATTCACACATCACTTATGCTGCTATGGAACTGAACGATTTGGAAGCATATCAGGTTCAGATGATAAAAAAAGATCTTAAATAAATTTTCATACAAGACTTGGTCACCTTAATTATGATAAAATCGAGAGGTTGGCTAAAGATCCAATCAGTGGAATTATTCCGAGTGATCGCAAGAGAATAAACTTTTGACGTATGTCCGGGGCAAGCAAACCAAATATCCTCGATCAATCAAAGCCTCTGGATTGAATGCACCGACCGATCGTGCGAGAGGTGTAATTTGTTCCGATTTAAAGGACCGATTACACAAAGGATCGACACGGAAATCGGTACATGATAAATTTTGTGGACTTCAAATCCAAAATATTATCAAAAATTTCACGCCAACACCAAGGACTTTGCCGCCAAGAAATTAAAAAAAATTATTAGCGTTCGTTGAGCGGCAGTTCAACTGCAACGTGCATGTTCAACGTATCGAAGGCGGACTAGAATACAAAAATCTAGAAGTTTTTTGTAAGAGCACTGGAATTGAACGTCAACTGAGCTAAGCTAATAATCAATACAGTAATGGAAGGCGCAGGGTTGGCAAAACCAGACATTTTTTAAAAAGGAAAGTCTGGTTTGGCAAATCTGAATTGAACCAGACCTTAAACCAGACTTATACCAGACAGACTGCGCTAGGTACGGTTTGGAGATGTGGCTTTGAAATTACGTGACCAGATGGCCTAATAATGTAAATGCTCGCAACCTCCGGATGGTTCGAACTTCGGGTCAGTGCGCTCATCTATGCAGTAACTTTGATTTTAATTTTGGGTCATTCACGCGAAACGTGAGGCGGTGCATCCAAAAAGTAGGTAGGTGACTATCTCAAGATATGCCATTTAAGGCCATGATTCTTCTAACCCAGGAAACGGTGGAAACCCCAGTTCCACGACAGAATACTTCCATGTCCTTTCATTTGCGCTTATTGAACAACTGCCCACAGGCTCAACCTTGTCATGTAAAGACATATACGCGATTATACACTGACATACAGGAGGGAGGATGGAAACGGTTGACCAGCGTTACAAAATCAGAATGGCAAGCAATGTCCTCTACAGACAGGTCTACTCTAAAATCTTTTCTACGACCAATACTAAAATATCAAATAGTAGAGGTAAAGTTCAAAAGAGGATCGATGCTGAATATATCATCATCCATTCCGTCCTCATTCAAGTGCGAAAGGACCGTCTCAGCACCTTTGTCCATATCAACATCCGCAACTGCCTCATCGGGAGCGTCGGACGGATGATCAACTGTTTCACCTTCGATCGTGCAAGGTATATCCGCTAAAAGCGCAGCGTTAGACTTGATAAAGACCAACTTCTCCACCTTGTCATTGTTGAGTCTGTTGCGGAGTTTTGAATGGACAAACCCAAAAGTGGAGAAGTTTCTCTCGGATGCCGCGGTCGATGTGGCCATCGAGAAAAAAAGTAATTGCTATTTGTTGCAGCTCAGGCCAAGAGGGGGGGGGGACTGCCATCCACCTTCCAGTACTGAATGACTGCCTTCTGTCCATTAGAAGCATTTCGTACCGGTCATTTCTGTCTGTTTTGTCATCGGTCGCAGATACCAAGAACTCATTTAGAGTTGTTGGCGCAACAGACAGCGGCGCTCCGGAGATACCGGTTCGGTAGATCCGTCCACAGGAATGATACAGAGCTGTTCCTCCACATCCTTGCATGTTGCATGAAGCAGCTATTCTCCCAAGTATCGAGGATCGAGACGATATGCGATGGCATGTGCCTGTCCATACAAAAACTTAAAACGGTCCTTAATGAGCTTGCTGACATATGCCATCTCTGTGCAGGTGAGATTGTGAGAGGGGGGATCAAGAGCATACCCAGTCAGTCGGATGAAATCAGGATACACTTCGCTGACCGGGCACGCATCCGACTGTTACTTGACGATCAGAAGATCGATTGGATTCAGGAGATGTAGGCACTTTTTCAGCTCGTGCTGGAAGTTGGGATCTGTGATAATGGCCTTCACATCGACTCTTTGATCTTTTTGTGAGGTGGACAACTTGCCATCACCCGTCAAAAAATCACGCTCGCTCACGATGCCGTAGAGAAGGGATTCCGATGCCAGGACGGTTAAAAAGTTCTTTTCAAGGAACCCCATCTGGTCGGCGCAGGTAGGGATAAGGTCCACAAGTCCAGTGGCTTCTGAAATTTTCGCAGCTTATCACGGAAAGCATGATGGTTAGTGAAAAACTTGACAATAGTCTTCACATCCTCCACAAACTTTTGCAAATACTCAAAAGGATAATTATCTGGAAATGTCGCTGCAGCTTGACGGCGCTTCTTGGTCTTCGTGG
Organism: Peronosclerospora sorghi; assembly: GCA_026184515.1. Classification (NCBI taxonomy): domain Eukaryota; phylum Oomycota; class Peronosporomycetes; order Peronosporales; family Peronosporaceae; genus Peronosclerospora; species Peronosclerospora sorghi. Next base: position 11,900,908 of record CM047585.1, read on the forward strand.
CCGCGAAGATATCTTTCACGAGCAGATGCAAGCCGTGGGACGCACAGCCCTGGAACCACTTGGATGGAAACTCCTTCCTCAACAGCTCCCATGCCTTTCTGTTCGTGCTCGTGTTATCCGTCACCACGCCCACAACTTGCATTTGGGTATTCTTGATAACGCGACTGATGTCTGCCGCGATCCAGTCAGCATTATGGCTGTGACCACCATGCGCAATACTTTCCAAAAAGATCGACTTTTTGTGTGCTGGGAGGGTAGCCATGCAGTTGATAATGGATTCCCTATTAATATTTGTCCAGTCATCAGAGATTAAGCAACCCTGCTTGGAGGACGAGCCAATGAACGCGTCACATTGCTCCTTCATGCTGGCATAGCATTTATCCAGAAGCGGTCCTCCCAACTGTCTTCTGTTAGGCAAAACGTCAGATCTAGGGCACAAGATCTCCAATGCTTTTTTGAGGTGAGGATCCTCAACCCTTTGGAAGGAGGTGCCGGTATGGAAAAAATGCATAGCCAGTTCTTGTTGGAACAAAGCTTTTTGCGCCGATGTTACGTTTGGCTGAAGGAATTGCCTCATAGTAGGCTGAGCGGCGACTTTTTGTATCGCAGTTTGCGAAGCTGATGCAGTGGTTGCGGCACCGCCCGATCGTTGCCTTTTCTTGTAATGGACGTACGTGGGTACCCAATCAGGTACGGTCGCAACACCTCCTGCACATCGTCCCTCATCTTGTCCTAGAGTAATAGCCTGCAAGTGTTTTCGAAGTTCTTGCATTGTACCATCAAATGAGCTTTGACAAGATCTACTTTCTTTCTGGTGGAAACGAGATCTTTGTAGTAAAGACATGTAGTGATATGTTTCTCAAAGGCATTACTGTCCGTTGAAAAATCTGACCACACCGAACTCAGGGGAGGACCGGGCCTCTTTAGAGGGTTGAAAATTTGGGAAGTATTTGTAGAAACAGGCACTTGTATTGGCGTAGGATTAGTGATCTGGATGGGCTGTAGCGGCTCTCGATAGCCGTAGCCCGTAGTCCCTTGTGCGTGCGTCCCAAAAGATAAAAGTAAAAGTCAAATATGTTATATAAAGTTAAAAAGTTAAGTCACTAAGTCAGGCTTAAATTACCTAAGCGCAAGAGACTTAAATCTGTGCACATATAAAAAACATTATCAGCCAATCCGTTTCCAGCATTCGGTTTACCTGTAAAGCCAACATGGCTACCCCGGAAACCGACACTCCTCCTGAAACGGCGCGCGCTGTAATGCCGTCAATACAATCCAATTTGTTTTCGCAATTCATCCATCCGTTGCGCACTGAGGTCCTTCGTGAGCAGGTCTGCTACCATTTCCAGACTCGGTACGTGCGTAGGCTTAATGACGTTCCGCTTGTGTAGGTCTTTCAGGAACTTCAACTTGATGCCGACATGCTTGATGGCTACAGCACTCGACTCGGACTCGACGTGCTTGATAGCAGCTTGATTGTCCATGCGCATCAACAGGGGTGCTCGGGCAAAAAATCCCACTTCCATGAGCAGCTCTCGGAGCCCCAAAGCTTCGCGACCACCAACAGCGGCCGCCACGAACTCAGCTTCGGCCGTCGATAGGGCGACCGCGGTTTGCTTCTTGCATTTCCAAGAAACGATAATTCCATTTAAATAAACCACCACTGCACTTACGCTTTTCCGATCCGCTTTGTCACCCGCAAAATCTGCATCGGTGTAGCAGGTGACGCGGACCGGCAGCGGCAGCTCATTATCGTGAACCAGTCGGAGTTTCATTGTTTTCGTACCCTTGAGGTACCTCACGATACGTTTTGCAGCTTTAAAATCTCCAATGGTGGGTGCATACGTGTGCCGTGTCACACGGTGCACGGCAAAAGCGATATCCGGGCGCGTGCACCGTGAGATCCAGAGAAGGCTTCCTACTAGCGACTGGAAACTCTTCACGCTGGGGTGATGATCGCGTGACTTGGTCGGCAACAATTCGTCAAAACCTTCGATATCGTACACACTAAAAATCGGTGTGCGGGTCGAATTCATATTTCCAAAATCATGTTGGACCAGGAGCTCATCGATAGCAGCCTCCTGGTCTAAACTGTAGCCGTCATGAAAATTTCCGGCAATCCGAACACCTAGAAATTTGTTAACCACCCCAAGATCCTTGAGCTCGAGAATCTTCATATCATCGAAAAATGTATCCACTGCTTCCAAACGGGTTCCGGTGACCATTAGGTCATCTACGTATGACACACTACTGGAAGCCCAAATCTTCAAGTGTTTGACACAGCAGCTGGTGCCATAAACGTCCAGCCTGTTTGAGTCCATAGATATTTCTCTCTAGTTTTAGCGATAAGTCATCACTTGATTCCACATCGAAAGTTTCGAGAGTTTCCAACGAAATATCCATCCCTTGAGGGATCTTCAAATAAATTTCATGGTCGTCCTCCGTTTTCGCTTTAGGGTAGGCGCTCGGCACATCGCCGTGCCGCGCCGGTACCCCCCAAATCTGGGACATCGCCAAAATAACCTTGACATTGTCCACTTCCATGAATGTCGAGAATGTGAAGAGGTAGTCTTGACCGTAAACCTGCCAATCACCGCGTGCCACCAGTCGAGCCTTATAGCGCTCGACCGTGCCGTCAGCACGCAACTTGGTCTTGTACACCCACTTCGTGGGTAGGGTTTTTTGTCGGGACGACGCTTGACAATCTTCCAAGTGCCAATATCTGTAAGCGGCTTCAGCTCCTGCTGTTCCGCCGCTGTCCACAGATTTGAATATGCGCCTGCATGCGCTTCCTTAAACGTCTGGGATCGGGGACTCCAACCCGAGGCACACCTCCTGGTACGTTTCCGTCAATCACCGCGTAAACAACCATTTTGTCATCAATCACATCAACTTTGGCCTCTTCCTGTTCGTAAGCCAGGTCATCATTCCACACGTCAATGTCAATTTCTTCAACTGCATTCACTTCATTTTGGGCCGTCTTGCGCTTCGACTCTTCATAGGCGGCCGCCTTTGCTGTTTTCTTGACTTCCCGCCCCGATTTTCTGGGGCGCTGTTCTCCGTTTGCGCTTGTACCTTGCGCTCCAGAATGTCCGGGTGCAGCTGCAGTGCCTTGAGATGGCGTTGCACCTGTACGCTGCGCGGCTTGGTGTGCCAACTCTTCCTCATCCGCCTCACTTAATGCTTTGGTGATCTGGTCACTCGCCGCCTTGTCTAGCGTCTCAATCGCACTGACATGGCGAGTGACCGTAACCACCCTGTCGCGTAGGAGTAACACTTTAACCCCCTTGGTTTCGTCTCTTCGTCCAAGGATCAGCGCTTTTTCTGCGTGCTTGGCAAGTGTTTTCTTCCGCAGGTTTCGCCACACCATACACGGCGATCCAAATACGACAATCTCCTTTAACGATGGCTTCTTGCCCGTGAGCATCTCAAACGGTGAAATTCTGCCAGGATTCGACCGGGTCGAGGTACGATTTAGGATGTACGAGGCGTATTCCGCTGCCTCAGACCAGTACACCAACGGTACCCCCGACCCAAAAATCATGCACCGGACCATGTTGAATATGGTCCGGTTCATGCATTCAAATTTTCCATTGGAGGCTGGGTTCCCAGCCTCCGTAATCTGCCGCCGAACGCCGGTCTTCTTGCAAAATAATTAGACTGTCTTGTATTCGCCTCCACCATCCGTTCGCAAAACGTAAATCCGGCAATTAAACTCATTTTAAAACCATGCGAGGAAAAGTTCAAACATCTTCGCCGGTCTATCTTTTGTTCGAGCGGCGAATACCCGGACGTAACTCGAAAAATGGTCCACGAACACCACTAAATAGCGGTTTCCACCCCTGTCGCGCGGTGTGATCGGACCCTTTAGGTCGCTGCATATCACACCGCCGACGCGTTCAATTGGTGATTTCTCACCCGAATCAGCTTGTGGCTGAGGCTTCCTTGAACCTTTTCCCTCGGCGCAGGTCAGGCATTTTGGCCGACTGTTGTCGGTTAGATGATGCCCGACCTGGGGTCCTTGGCTAATTTCTCGACCGTGTCGTAAGCCAAGTGACCCAGGCGGACGTGAAAATGATGTAACGATCCTTCCTGTACATCATCATCACTTTTCGCAGCGACAACGTTCAGCAACATATGCTTGAACTGTTTCGCGCGTCCGCCCAGCCCTTCCGGTATCAGATTCGCCACAAATATAGATCCACAAATTTCAATCGGGAATAAAATGTTCCCATTCCACTGTATCGCCAATTTTCCATTCGTATTTACCATTTCGAACCCTTTTTCATGCAGCTTGCCAAGCGAAATCAAATTTTTGGCAAGCTTGGGTGCGAAATATACTTCACTAAGCTCGATTGAAACTGGATCGGCACCAGGCGTGACCAAATTAATTTTGCCAACCTTCGTCACTGCCAATTTTCCACCATCGGGCAACAAAAAACCATCTTCAGGTCCACACGTGACAGCATCCACAAGTAGGCTTTCATCAGCCACGAGGTGCCGGCTGGCACCGCTGTCAACAATCCACGTAGTGGCAGATGGCTCATCGTCATTGTTTACTGCACCGATTTCGACTGTGGATAGCGCGACCTTCCGATTCCATTGATTTCCGGAACTTCCTTGGTCTTTCGCGCCCTTCTGTGACTTCTTGCCCTTTTGTGGACACTCGCGTCTCACATGCCCCGGCTTTCCGCAGCCGTAGCATTTTCGAACGTGTTCGGTGTCCGTCACCGAATTTGCATGTAGACGAAATGGTACCTTCGACTTCACCGAATCTTCATCCAGCTCCTGCGCCCAGGAAATGAGTTCCTGCGCATGGCACAGGTAGTCCTCCCGCAAAGGGTTGTACCTGGCCATGATCGATGTCTTCAGGCGAGGAGCCGCATATTTACAATGTTTTCCACAATCATACGCTCACCCAGCCCGCTCTAGCGAGCCAGGGCCACCAGGTACAGGTAGTGCTCAGTCCAGGTCCGCTTAGGACTCTTTTCTGAAGCGAACCACACTGCAGCCTGGTGGGGAGAAATCGTCACGCGAAATGCCATATGCATAAAATCCAAAACTCCGAGTAATTCAGGGGCAACTTGCCACCACGTGCCAATGTTCGCACGGAAATAATCAGCTGCCACACCTTCAAGGTGCTCACCCAGTTTATTTACTTTCAGGCGTTCAGTCCATATGAACCCCGAGGTCATCTCCGCTATTTCCACCGCTTCGATGAACATATAAGCCCATTGATTAAAACCGGCACCGAGTCCGGGGAATATCTCCACCCCGGAAAACTTCTCGATACCGAGCTTGGGTATCTTGGCGCAAGTTGTCTGGATGGGCTGCTGTGCAGGCGCGTGGGCTTCCTGCCTAAACTCCATTCCGGGAGCCTGTGCCCCTCCAACATTTGCTTGATTCATTTGCGGGAGCCTCGCCGGGTTTGGCCGAGCTGCTCTACCGACTTCTATCCCGATTTCATCGGTCAAATTATGTATCGTCATCTCCTTGCCGAACGGCCCACAATTTTTGAGCGACTCCCGGAACACACTGTTCCGGGCGGCAAGGAGAGAGTCCTTCTTCGGTGCTTCCGGTGCGGCAGGTGCTGCAGGCGCTGCTGCCGCATTTGAAGCGGATGCACGCGCTTGTGCTAGCTCTATCGACGCCATGCGAGGCCTCATATCCACCATGCCATTCATGATCGCCCGTAAATCCGCTTCCGGCTCGAAATCTGATTCACCGCCGCTCTCTCTGTCATCCATTTTCCAAAACAACAGCAAAAACCACTGCCAACAATTCAACTAGCCCTATAACCGTGAGGGGACTTTCGCTAGTAACGAGAACTGTAAATCCGCGAGAAATATCCACTCGAAAAAACAACCGCAGGAAAATAGCCTGCTTGCAAACTTGAGACGACTTAAAGAGACACTTCCAAAATAACGAGGCCACTTGGGCTCATAACCTGTAGAAAAAGGCACTTGTGTTGGTGTAGGATTAGTGATCTGGATGGGCTGTAGCGGCTCTCAATAGCCGTAGCCCGTAGTCCCTTGTGCGTGCGTACCAAAAGATAAAAGTAAAAGTCAAATATATTATATAAAGTTAAAAAGTTAAGTCACTAAATCAGGCTTAAATTACCTAAGCGCAAGAGACTTAAATCTGTGCACATATAAAAAAACATTATCAGCCAATACGTTTCCAGCATTCGGTTTACCTGTAAAGCCAACATGGCTACCCCGGAAACCGACAGTATTGCCTTCTTGTCCTTGCATATCGGTTTTAATATTGTCGGTCATCCTGGGAAGATCAGCTAAAGATCAGAACAAAACTTTTCCAAAAATTTCATTTCAAACTCCGCACTTTTATTATCCTCTATGAGGTCAAATGACTATATTGTGCCAGACATGAACCCCGAAAAATGATGTCTGGTTTAATCCCAAACCATACAAAAACCATACTTAATTAAACCAGACCGTGCCAACCCTGGGAAGGCGGAGCTCATGCAACGAACCTTTACGAAGATGGAACGGTATATGATGTTGGCAACCAGGAAAAACAACCAAATTTTGGTGAAATCGTTTCTTTGAATCATCATGCATGGTGTAGCGCAATCCTGAAAAATTCTCCCGATCATAGAGCACAAGTTTCAATAATAATTGGAAAAGTGAGGAAGTCACGGGTTTCAAGATTTTTCTAAGAATGAACGCAAAGTTGTGGTAACACAATACATTCAAAACATTTAATCGCTTGATCAAGATCAAAACCCCAAGATTCAACAAAGTTTGGCAATGTCAATGGTTGCAAACCGAGGCAATATATTAACCCTTCGCCGTACGTAAACAATTACATGGTGGAGGCGGGGATCCAGTTCCGATGGAAATATCGGTGAGGGTTGTTTCGACACCAAGGCAACCAATACCTTCGCTGTAATAGATGCCTGATATAAGTGCAGTTTTACCAAGAATGGATGGCCCCAAAACCACAGAGCTTCAAATGAATGATTTAGACCTGAGCGGTCTCCTTTGTATGTCCACTTCATAGGAACTACACAAGGATGCCTAGTTCGTATGTACTGGTGTGGCATGGTGATCATTGTGGGGTATTCTATCCTGATGGGTAACAAGCAGTGTCTTCACTGCAAGGGTTAGGACATATAATGCAGACTTGCCGCACAAAATTGATATATTCGGTGTATAGTAAATGCATCAACATCACAGACAGATTTAATAAGACCACCCGCTTTGAAATGGAGGGGATGATCGCCGAAATAAACAAGCGGAAGCGCAAATTGAAATCCGTAGAAACAGAAACATCGTACCAAATGGAACGGTTGGATAACGTTTCATCGACAAGCAACGAATTTGAACAATCGAAATAGACAAAAAACACAGGATTCAGGCTGTACACGTGATCGCAAACTTCAAAATCCGCCAATCGCAGACTGACGTCGCTCAAGGGGGTAGTATCTTAAAGCGGATTCTCATCCGCTATCCTCACGTTGTGTACCCCTCGACTGACGGCTCCGACACTTGTACTGGTTTCTCCAGTAGAACTCGCGTGAGCGAAAGCGTATGTCTTTTCCGCTCTTGATGTCCCTAATCGGCGCAGGATGATACTCAAGGGGCGAAGCAGATGCAGTGCAAAGAATTTTGTTTGCAATGGTCATCTCTGTTACGAACAGTTCATCTCTTAATCAGGGCTACGTGATAGCGCATCCGCTACCACGTTTAGTCTACCCAGTTTGTACTCAACCATTAAGTTGTTGTTTGCAAAAAAGAATGAAACTCATCTTGCCATTCATGGGAAATATGAAGTGAGTTTACGGCCATGCGTAAAGATGCATGGTCGGAATAATCCACAAAAAGGGTCTATCTCCTAATTGATAGATCACAAATTCGTCAGTGCATACATAATGGCAAGGATCTCCTTGTTATGCACGAAATAGATGCGCGCAGATGACGCGATTGATAACATGTTACGCCTCATGATTATCGTCATCACGTTTTATAAGTGCAAAACTCATTGCAAAATCGCTCTCGTGTGGTGAAGTGACTGGAATTTATGGTTGAGTGTATTCGAAAAGTATACATAAAAGGTATACGGTGTTTTTAGCCGATCATGAAGTGAGTTTTCAGTATTGAAGCCAATGCTGAAGTAACCAAGAAGTAACGAGGTGAACAGATACTGAAGATAGATATAAGATTTCTTAACACTTTTAATATAATCAAATTTACCCCTTTGAAGACAGTTGTTTTTCCAAACAACCAAATATTTCAACTCCATACAAAAACTAAGTACAACCCGAGGAAACCTTTAAGTGAACGCGTGTTAAAGCGTGATAAAGATCCTCTGCGATTACCTAAGTTATGCGGCAGCCTGAGTGTTACCAGGAAGTGTCCAATTTCAGTAGCTTTGTGTTAAGGTTCGGACGTAAGTATCAAGAGCCTGGGAAGTTTAAGCAAGAGAGGTGGATTATATCGCTTCTTTGTGTTGTTTTTGAGTGGAAACCTCGAAAATTTAAGTTCCTTCACGACAACTGGTGCCGCGACCCGGGAATTCACGACTACCTAATACAATTACATATAAAAAATGGCTTTAGTGTCTACTGAGGGAGAGAAAGAGCTGGTCTTTACTTTCAGCACGCCCAGGATGACCCTAATAGAACACACACTTTATCTGATGCCTGTGCAAGAATGGAACGGTATCAACGGCATGTATTGAAGTTACCTGGGGACTCACATCGTTGGTTTTCACTATATGAAATCCGCAATGTGGCAAGAGCTGCCCCTGACTTTAAAGTTAGAGAAGACCTTACATTCTTTGGAGGGCTGAAAGAGTCAATTGAAGCTATAGAAACGCTGCTTCGAAATTGTGGCTACGAATTTGTACGACGGGAAGAATTTGACACTGCATGTGACTTTAATCTGGATCGTACCGCAGAAGATATTGGTCTGATGGTGTCACTTTTATTAGCGGAGAACCAGTGGGAAACATCCTTAGTGGTGTACCAGAAAGAGGCTACTGATATCAGCCCAACCTACTACATTGTGGCAGACACCACTCACACACCGGTGAAAGAGTCTAAACCACCAGGCATGCAGGAGTTGTGTAATGACGATGAGGTGGAAGATATTATGGATTGGAGGCCAAAGCATGGTCGTCGAGTACAGAAGAAGTTGGAATTTTCCTCGGATGAAGATGAAATCATGTCACCACCACAACCAGTATCGAAAAAACATGACCCAGTGGTGGCAAATTTAGTCCAATTGATGCAGGATGGACACTTAAGTTTGGAGGAGTTAACGAAAATTACCTCATCTCTGTCAGCTAGTCGCACGCCGGATACTACGAGAGGGGCGACTAGTGCAACATACCAAAAATCGGCGGCTCCAGAAAGGGCATATTCCAACCCGCCAAAACCATCAAGATACAGCATGTCCAGTGGAATACACAATGCGTGGGCATCATCTGGTCAGCATGTCACAGCCATTATCCAGAATACGGAGATCAAGACATTTGACGGGAATAGACAAGATGCGGGGAGTGCAAGGGCATGGTTAACAAGATTTTTCCATGTGGCAAACATTTCACGTTGGGATGACGATCAACGGCTAGGAATGTTTGTGGATAGTTTGACGAACACGGCGTCTTGGTGGTATGAACAACTGGAGGATACCAAGAAGTATGATTGGAATGCGGTGATAGATTTGTTTCAACGGAAGTTTTGTGTGGACAAAGTGTCGCCTAGGGTCATGTATTCAAAATTGACCCAGAAACAAGACGAGCCAGCGACCACTTATCTATACCGGTTAAATGCCGCGGCGTTACGAGCTGGAATGGATTTCAGAGATGTCTATAACGCCTCATTGCTGGAAGAGCACATCCAACAATTCGTTGACACTATTCATGATCGTGTCATACAAATGCAATATCAGCATATGACTTTCAATAATATTGAAGAATTGGAGAGAGTGTTGACGAAGCATGGAGGCGCGTCTGACAAGAACAGGAAAGACAGTGACTGCACGCAAGAGTGCCGAAGCGGTATATGAAGATGTACAACCTAGCGTACATGTGAAGGGCGGAGAGGTGCATGCCATACAGCGATCACGTTCTACTTATGAAGACAGAAGTGCACGAACGAGTGCGCATAATAACAATAATGGGGGCGTGGTATGTGAACACTGCAATCGAAGGGGACACGATAAAGACAAATGTTGGAAGTTGCAGACGTGTGAGCATTGTAAAACAGTCGGCCATGATGTAAGGTATTGTCGGAAGTTCATCGAAGAGGTGGCCGAGATGCGGAGCAAGTTGAAATCCGGAGAACTAACCGAGGATCAAGTGGCCGCACAGTTAAATGCCTAACCTCACAGTGCGTTGCGACCACTGTCGAGAGAAAAGGGGGCACTGTTGAGCAATGTGAATGCAACACCGCGTTCACCCTTCAGTATAAAAGAAAACAAGAAAAACGATACATTTTGCATGGAAGGATCACTCACAATGGACGAGGATCAAGAAATGAAGAAAATACAAGAAAAAACTGAAAAACAAGTTACATTTGAAGAAGAAGAAGAAGAGAAAAAAGATACGTCAACGACTAATGAAGCTACGGATGTCTCGGCTTATGTCACATTGGTGGACAAAAGAGAGGGAGAACAAGAAGGATATCAACCGTTGACCGAGATAACGCAGCCTGCAACGCAAGTATACGTGAAGGGAGCAATTGACGATTTGGAACTGCCGTTAATGTTGTATTCTGGCGCGAAAATTTCAGTATTGCATATCAATGTGGTGAAGATGTTACATATAGCAGTCCGGACGTTCGATACCCCGACTAGTTTTTTGTGGTGTGACCGAAAGTACCATTGTCGCAATTGGTTTGGCCACCGTCAAGGTTCGGATGGGCCCATCTGTTATTTTTAACTGTGATATAGGGTGGCCAACATTGATTCGCAAGCTCTAGCAATACTTGGGACAGATTTTTTGGTGAAGGCGGGGGTGATTCTGAATATGAAAGATCAAAGTTGTCAGATTCCCAACGAAAATCCGCTACCGTTAATGACTCAAGAAGATCGAGTTTCCGAAGGATATGTGCTAACAAAGGAGCGAATCATGGGGAGTGCTGGTATGCCAATTAATTGGGCAAGTATACATGCGGTGCAGACGGTTGGGGATAAACCCCACGCTGTATATGTGATGGATGCTATAGATCCATTGAAGGTAGATCAGACAAAATTAGAGAGGGAGGTCTACCTGCATGAAGGGGTGGAGATGTCGGCTGAAGTGATGGAAGAACAGTTGGCACTTATACCTGAAGTAGAACAAGGTCCGATAACTCCACCTGATATGGCTAACGCAGACATAGGAGAGCCAGGAATTACCACTAAAGAACAAGAAGACCAGTTACGGTCATTGTTGTACAATTATGCCGATGGATTCATAAGTTCGGGTAATGCGCTACCGCCACCGGCCAAATGTGTGGTTTGTGATGTGGATGTTGGAGACAATTAGCCTATTGCCCAGAAGGCGCGCAAGGTACCAGCTCACCTCCTACCAAAGCTGTACGAGTTGATACGAGGATTACTGCAAGCAGGGTTAATCAAGTACTCGGAGTCAGCTTGGGCATCACCTATCGTGATCGTGTTAAAGAAGAATAAAACAGACATACGATTGTGCATTGATTATCGAGCGGTAAACCAAAAGACGAGATTGATGGTGTACGCCATGCCTCTGATAGATGATTTGTTGGACAATTTTAAGGGATTAAGTGGTTATGTTCAATGGATAACGCGAGCGGGTATTAGGCCATACCTATGACGAGACGGGATAGGTTAATTACCGCTTTCATTTGACCGGCTAGGACACTTTGAGTGGATTCGAATGCCACAAGGGTTAAAGAACGCGCCACAGATTTATCAGCGTATAGTTGACAATGCCTTGTGGACAATGGTCAGACGTTCACAACAGATGGGGATGAGGTGCAAGATCATGAACAATGATACCGCCATGGATATCGATGATGATGCTACATATGTCTTGGATACGGACGTACCCCTATTACAAGATGTATTTCATAATGGCCAATTGTGGAAAATGAGGAGCGACCTATCATTGGAAGGCGCTCATACATTGATGACATTACGTTTGGTGCGAATAGTTGGGATACGCTGTGTTTGATGCTTGAAAACCTTTTGGAGTCGTTCAAGTATTGGAGAATCACTATAAGCTTACTCAAGAGTGCATTTGGGAAGCACAGTGTGGAGTTTCTGAGTCATCGCATATCCTCAAAGGGAATTGAAGCGTCCCCGCGAAATTTAGAGTCAATTATCAAGATGGCATTCCCACGGACGTTAAAAGGGGTTCAGAGATTCATTGGCAGTCTGATATATTATCTACGGTTTATCGACAACTTCGCGACGTTAGCGGCCTCATTGTATGAATTGACGGACCTGCAGTTGAGGTATGGTACTCAATTGGAACATGCTTAGAAGTCTTTTGCATTGTTGAAGGCTCGGCTTGTGCATGCACCGTTGCTACGACATATCGAACGTGCAAAGCCATTAAGTGTAATTTTAAACACTAACATGTGGGCATTTGGAGCTACAGTGTGTCAGGAGCACGATGGGATCTTGCACCCAGTAAGATATGTCAGTAAAGTGTTCAAAGATGCGGAGACGCGATATACAGGAGCTGAACAGGAGGTGCTAGCTTTGCTGAAGACGTTACATGACGCTAGTCATATTTTATTTGGACAACATACAACAGTATACGCAAGGTATTCCACGATGCGATGGTATTCACGTCTAAACGTTTAACTGGAGGAGGAGTTCAATGGGCGGTGATGTTATCCCCATGGTCGTTAGAGATTATACGAACGTACCATGAAGGTGTTGGCCTGCCCGCATTATTGGCCACATCGATAGTGCCTGTGGAAAGAATGAATGAAGTATTAGAAGATATCGCTCCACTAAAGACACTGAAGGACACGCCAATTATTAGACCAATTCCAGGATTGCGTCGCCAAAGTACTGGATATGTCTTGTCGTTTGATGGTGCAGTACGGATGAAAAATAATCCTAAAGGCACGTTTGGAATGATAATATGGGAGTTACCTACCTGGGAGGTGATAGCAGCTGAATATGGAATCCAGGATAACCTCACCGTGAACGATAGTGAATATCATGGCTTGATCGGTGTATTACAGCTTGCGCAAGCACACCATGTAAACAATGCAATAGTATGTGGAGACTCGAGGTTGGTGATTGGACAAGTCAATGAAGATTTACGCTGTAACCATGCCTCGTTATTGGTCTGGCTAAATAGAGTGCACTCGCTGGTGAAGATTTTGAGGCGATTAGTCTAGTGCATGTGGCACGCAAGTATAACCAAGCGGTAGATTTCCTTACGCAGTGCGCAATGAAAGAACAACGAGCAGGGAAAATTACAAGTGATCAACAAATGACGGACCTGAAAATGTTGAATCGATTACCAAAGTTGTTGTATGCGAACGCAGATGGTCCTCCAGAAAGGGATAAGAGTGAGGACATCCCGGAGGCGATTACTAATCCATTTGACGAACATGGTAGTAATACCAGTAATGGGGCGCAAGGGGATACCTCAGAAGTCACTGTTTCGGAGGATGATGGATACCTATCACCACAAGTATTTGTGATTACTCTAAGTATGAGTAAGCCGAAGAAAGGACGTCGTCAACATCAAGGAAGTGAGACCGTGGAATAAGGGGCGGACATAGAAGATGAGATGCGATCTGTAGAAGACGGGGATGTCGAACCTAAACAAGGCCGAAAAGGTGCAGGAGAGGACCCTTATGAAGCAGCGCCCGCCATTAGACTTGACGAATGGCATCGGCTCAGAATGATGACGATTGGTGTGGAAAAGTTATAGCATATCTGAAAGGAGAAGGTGCCAAGATAAACTCCGTTAGCGAATGGAAAAGGGTAGCTCGACACGCGATGATGTATGTACTGGACAGTGAGAATGTTCTATATTACGTCGCTTGCACACGAAGTAAAATCGAAGATTAAGTGTGGAGATTGGTTGTACATATATATTGCAAGAGGATGTCTTACATGCCTACCATGTTGAGATTGGTAGTGGGGCGCATCAAGGGGTTGGAAAAGTCTATGCTCGGTTGAGTTCCAAGTATTATTGGAGAGGTATGTATGCCTATATTGAAAATTATGTTGCAGCATGTGAAGATTGTGCCACGGCTAAAGGAAAGCCAAAATACCAGGAGCGCACTAGCGTCAATATTGTGGCATCAAGACCTTTTCGGATTTTGGCTATGGATTTTGCATTACCTCTGCCACAGACCACTATGGGCCATGAAGCGCTATTGTGTTTTATTTGTTTATTTTCCGGATATGTGATCCTTATCCCAATGAGCACCACTACAGCCCAGGATGTGGCAGAAGCGTACATGGTGGGAGCCTACAAGAGATTTGGAGCGCAAGAAATGCTGAGACACGACCGAGACCCAAGGTTTATGAGTTCGGTGTTCAGGAGGTTTAATCGAATGCTGAAGCGGAAACAAAGGCGTACATTGGCATATCGGCATCACGCAGCCCAGACGGCAGAGGAGGACATCACTGAAGGGGAAGTGTAGAAGCCTCAACAGAGGGGAAGATCGAAGATGAAAGACGACGGAAAAGATAACAAGAAATCGAAACAAACAAGAAAAAGAAGCCCCAGAAGATGAAGAACATCCCTATCACGGACCAATGCTGGTTGTGATGAGTAGAATGTGACCCGAGTTGGTTGCATTAGGGGGAAATCAGAAGAGACAAACACAAACAAAGAATAAAAGAAAGACGCATGTTTGAACATAATTGGAAGATGTTGGAATATGTGGATACATTACGTGATTAGCTATACAGCTAAATAATGAAAATGATGTGGTGAGCGTGCGAAGAGATGCCTGTCAAGGCCCAAGAGGTGAAAAACCTGTACCTCTCACACAAAACAAGACAAAACAACAATAAACCAGAGCAAGATCGTACGAAGAGATACCTCACGAGGTCCTAAGGGTGCAAAACCTGTACGGCGGCAACAAGATGATACGAAGAGATACCTATCACGGTCCAAAAGGTGAAAAACCTGTACATCTAACACAACATGATATGATTATGCCTGTGCGTCAACGAATCCCGTACGAAGAGATACCCAATGAGGTTCAACAGGTGCAAAACCTGTACGGAGAGGCACAAGGTGAAAAAAAATAAGCAAGCCACAGGGGCAGTAAACCTGAGTGTCGATGGCGGTTATGCGAAGAAACACCTATTTGGGGTGTTATCGGTGTGAAACCTGCATAACAACCGCGAGAGACACAGAAGAAAAACAACGACTGAGCTTAAGCAGTAACAGCTGAGCCTCAGTATGATGGGGCAGGAGACGAATGTGTAAACTCGCCCTCAGAAGTGTAACGAAGCGAGTGAACCACCTGTTACACTAAGAAAGGTGATACATATCAAGGGAAGAAGAAAATATTAAATGCTATGGTTGGTAAGGCATTTACCGGATAGATCCATATATGACAAGTTGCTGGAGTTCGTAGTGCACATGTGGAAGTTTGAGGACGCGCGGAGCACCTGTGGAGGCTGAGCATGGCATACCTGAAATTGAATGAAATTACAATGGGATTTTCAAGTGGAGTTTTTGGCCAATCACGTGATATTTGATCGTCCACGACATGTTCGTCCTCGACATGTTCGTCCACGACAGGCCTGGATAAGTATGCAGGTATATGTTCGCACATGATTGGATGGTTTTTTTTAGCCAAACACGTGATATTTGATCGTCCACGACATGTTCGTCCACGACAGGCCTGGATAAGTATGCAGGTACATGTTCGCACATAATTGGATGGCTTTTGGCCAATCACGAGATATGTGGTCGTCCACGACATGATCGTTCATGACATGACCGTTCACGACAGTTAAGTATGCAGAAATTGGTTGACTCGACAATGTGCCGAGTATTCGCTTATGACGGGAGCGTTCACGACAGCCAACGTCACGGATTTGGTCAAACAGACGAATAGCAGAAGCTTATATTATACCAGTGTTGGGTTAACTCAGTGACACATTAGTCTCAGAGAAGTTAACTTTTGGGGAGCCATCAAGCGAGTCAATCGGAACGGTATAAGATGGATAACGTGGATAAGATACAAACATTGTTGAGTCTGAAAGCGTCAGGAGGTCCAGCCAGTGGAGTAGAACACAACGGTGTAGAGGTCGACATCTCAGGGGCTGCCCCTCATAATATGTCCGCACTACAACCTATGACTGAGCGAGACTCTGCACATATTTATTACCCTCCTGAATGGACCAACCGTGAGAAGAAAGAGTTGCTACGTATACAATGTGGGAGTAAGGATCGGACGAAGTCAGTTTCCGAGATAAGTAACTTATAAAATCAACGATGTCAAGTGAATGGATGGACCAAGAGAACCGAAGCTAGTGTTGAGATTATGCTAAGGCGATTGGGATCTAAGCGAAAACGAGATAATGAGTGGACTGAGGAAGAGGTGAAGTGGTTAACAAGTCTAGTAGAACAGAATAACTCGGCCATTCACATAGCTGAGCTATACCCGGTACAGTTCCCGCAAGCTAAGAAGATACGCACCAAATCATCTATACAAAATAAGATACGAGCCTTGCGTCAGGAGAATATGGGCAAATCCCAAACGGACGCTCGTTATCGGCTATAACCAAGACAGGCGCTTCAGAACAATATGGCGGGCTGTACTGTGTACTTCACTTGGAAGCGCCTCGCGCTAAACCACAGGAGCGGAAGCAGCTTCAATTGAAACTGAAGCTGCATACGATGAATATGAGTCTGCAGCAATGGCCTTGTTGGATCATTTGGGGGCTGGGAATGTTACTGACTTGCGCAAATAGTGTACACCCGAAGAGTACGAAGGCTTATCTGCGCGGTGAATTGTCCAAGTTGACAAATGGTCAGGTGAAAGAGTGTGCCAAGATCGCGGACAGTTCTCCGGTGAACTCCTTTATCTTAAACGATAAGGGAGGGCGTGGTGGCGCACGACGTGGACGTGGTGGTACAAGATGCGCTGGGAGATCACGTGGCACGACTTTCCCACGGAATATCGGATAGGGACGATAACCGAAGTGAATGCAGAAAAGGTGGTAGGAGATGGACCCCACAAGAGGATCTAATACTGAAAGAGGAGATCGAACGTGAAGAAATGGGTGTGAACTTAATTGCGAAGAAGTTACATAATACATTAAACACGTGCAGAATCAATTATACGCCGAGATCGTATTACGGGATCAGACAGAGACTCCGTCGATTAAAATGTAGTGTACAGAGCGTCGAGCATGCCGTTATAAGACCAGGTTCACAGTCGGAACAGGAAGTTTCTACGAACGTCGAGGAAGATCAAAGTATTATAGATTATGCGATAACAGGGAGCCCGAGTCCATCATCAGGAGTGGAAGGGGATTCAGAAAATGTGGAGCTTGAAGGTACAGTACAATAAGTAAAAGAGACCAACTCCGGTGAAATCTTCGAACAGCAGGAAATGGTGGTCGAAATACATTGGAACCAGCACTTAGTGAGGGACAAATTGGCAGCACCCTAAACGATGATGGTGGATCAAGGCGAGACAACCCCATGGCCGTAGACCTCATAGAGTCGACGGAAGGTCCAAAGTTAGGTCTTAGTAGAGATAATGAAGAAGAACCCGTGACCAAAGAAGATGAGCTGCCGTATAGACGAGATTTCGGTGTGCCAGAAGAGGAGAATAAGTGCGTCTCAGAAGATGTAGACCTTCTTACAAGCACAGTGCACACCTATGAGGAGATGTGTGGAGAAGCCCTGAACAACCCTACTCCGGCATCATCAGGAGTAGATAAAGAGTCAGAAAATGCAGAAGGTGTTGTGCTGACTCAACTTGAATTACAGAGAATGGTGGCGGAAGATGTAAATGTGTACAAATATGTGGGGTTTGACAGTACAGTGCAAGAAGTAAAAAGGACAAACTCAGGTGAAATCTTCGAACAGCAGAACACGGTGAATGAGAGAACGTTGGAGTCAGCATTAAACGAAGGACGACTTGACGATACTCTAAACGATGATGTAGAATCAAAACAAGACAACTCCGTGGCCATAGATTTAACTGAGTCGACGGAAGATTAAAAAACTCAAGTCTTCATGAAGATAATGAAGGAAAGCCCGTAACCAAAGAAGATGAACAGCCATGTAGACAAGATTCCGGTGTGCCAAGGAAGGAAAATAAGTACATCTCGGAAGATATAGACCTCCCTACAATCACAGAACAAAACTGTGATGAAATGTGTGGGGAGTTCTGAACAACCTTACTCCGATGACTGATACGAATGCAGATACGCTCAAGACGGTTGTGCAGAGGAAAGAGGAATATTGAAGCTATACGTTTAAGGAAGGGCTGCTCACAGCATAGTGTCGAGAGTTAGCGTGGCGAAGTGCATGTAAGCAAGGCTCAACGACAAGGCGAGTGATAACGCGTATGTCAGATATGGAAAGGAATTGGTGTCAGGAAGTCGAAAGCACTATCAGCCCGGGAGCTATTATTAGTGAGAGCTGATCACTGGAGTTACACAAAGAAATTAGTATAAGACGACAAATCAAATCGATCACCCCGGAGGATGCAAGAAACGTATTGTTTACTGTCACGTTATTATTACGAGATTCAGCGTCTCTAGTGGTTTTCCTACGCGAATGTTGGGGTGGTGGTTATGTACCTTGCAGGGATGACTTGTGTAGTCTAAAATATGATGTGGCCATACCACAATTTAACTACCAAAGAAGTTACAGACATTGGTTATATGCAAAATATCGGGAGGTGTATGTGGATGATTTCATATCAGTAAGTGATTACCTCCTTACCATGTGCCTAGTGACACATCTAGATGCATTTTGAGCCACCAACCCTGATCAATACGACTGGACAACGGATGATGTTGAGTCAACCATCAAGCTTCATGTGTTATCATACGGTATTGGGAAATGTTTAGCCAAACGATGGAATACTTACACCAATTATAGTGGCACAACTCATTTCATGCCATTAACCAGAGGGGTAATGTACCTGCAAGTAGCCGGAAATGATATGCATGAACATGTAAATACGAGTACAGAAGATTTACAACGAAGGGATTATGGACAATTATGTGTCCCACGAGGTAAAAAACTGGAACTTTTAGGTTGGGGGATAATATGCTCTGTAGGATTCAGACATGCTATCCTAACCACCGCCTTGGGAGGACGTATTCACGAGAACATACATAAGTTACTATCGATACCCAAAGCCAGCATTATGAACTACATCCGAAGATTCGGAGTGATATATAAGCTGACTAGAGATTCACCACCAGAGATATTGAAACTGATGAGTCGAAGGGAAACTGTTCAATCGCTGAGAAGTTCATCAGTAATGTCTGGTGCGGAACAAACACCAGTATATAAGACATTTCAGCGCAGCTTGGATAGGGATCAAATGGAAGTGATACGTGCAGAAATAGAGACGAAAGGGATAGTGTTGGCTCGTGGCCCTTATGGATGTGGGAAGACATCTACAATTACGGCTGTTGTACTGTCTCTATTAGCAATCTTTCCTTCATATCGGATTGCCATCGTGTCCGAAACCAATGCAGCTATTGATGAAGATCTGAAAAGGTTGATGGATTCAAAGCAGATAAACGAAAAAGATATAGTTCGGCTGGGAGAAATAAAGGGCACTATGTTAGCGCCAGATGCTGAAAAGTATCGACGAAGGTTCCTTTCGGAGATATTACGACGAGAGCGACAATCATTGGAAGGGTGTGTGAATCGGAAAGAGATATCTACCAGATTGAAGTTAAAAGAGAGAGACACTTTGGATGGGGCACGTGTGATTGTTGCTACGTTGGCTCAATTGGGGCGACCAGATCTCTCAAACTTGCTCTATGACGTGATTATCAATGATGAGGGTGCACAAACAGCAGAAGTGGCATTACTACAAGCTATTAGACCGTGGGTAAAAGTGATTATCTCAGTCGGAGATCCGTACCAGCTTTTTGCATACTCCCCTATGGATGAAAGAATGAAGCATCGATTCCGTGATGGCGTATGTCGTCATAAGATTACGTGGGGGTTGATACATTCCATGAAACATTACCGAGCAATGAGGAAAATATCACCTGCATTCCCTGGAGTTACTATGACGGCAGAATTTAGGAGCCATCCTATGATCACGAGATTGTTACAAACATTTTATCCATACACTATTCGTGATCGAGCCTATAAGTCACAAAATTATTTGGCATCAATACATCTGAGGCCTATGGAAATACTTGATTGGGCAAAGCCGGATGACCGCTACCCTTCTAGGGTGAGGAAAATTTTGGGGGAACAGCGTGTCGTGTGGATTAGTTCTCAAGAATGGGTTGAAGAACGTGAGAGCACCATGTATAGGCGTAGAAATGTTATTAAATTGGCGATAGTGGTGCAGCTATTGGAGAAAATATGGTCGTCTTTGCAGGTTGAACCACGGAGGTTGAATGCTGCTATACGAAAGTCGGTGTTGATAATTTCACCATATCAAGACCAATTCTCGGCTATAAGCAGGGAGTTACGATACTTGAATGGAATGTATGAAGATCATTTAGATGTAGAAGTGGCTACTACCGATTCTAGGCAAGGCCGAGAAGCAGAAATTACTATTGTTACGATGGTGCGTTCGCATACTATAGGATTTATGGAAGGAAATCCGTCGAGATCGTTGGTATAACTCAGCAGATCACGTGATTACTTATTGTGGCTGCGCGATATGTATTCGAGCAAGATGTCGATTGGGATCGGATGATGGAAGTATGTAGGAAATATGATGTTCCTTGTTTTGCATCCACTATGACGAACATTGAAGCGCGTCAATATTTGAAGTGGAATTAACGAAACAGGGGTATTGATATGCGATATAAATGAGTTGCTTGCTTTTTCACGCTTAAGCTGAAGCTGCGCAAGGGGCGGTTGTGGTGAAGTGACTGGAATTTATGGTTGAGTGTATACGAAAAGTTTACAAAAAAGGTATACGGTGTTTTTAGCCGATCATGAAGTGAGTTTTCCGTATTGTAGCCAGTGCTGAAGTAACCAAGAAGTAACAAGGTAAACAGATACTGAAGATAGATATAAGATTTCTTAACACTTTTAATATAATCAAATTTCCCCCTTTGAAGACAGTTGTTTTTCCAACCAACCAAATCATTCAACCCCATACAAAAACGAAGTACAACCCGAGGAAACCTTTAAGTGAACGCGTGTTAAAGCGTGATAAAGATCCTCTGCGATTACCTAAGTTTAGGGTCAGCTTGAGTGTTACCAGGAAGTGTCTATTCTCAGTAACTTTGTGTTAAGGTTCGGACGTAAGTATTAAGAGCCTGGGAAGTTTAAGCAAGAGAGGTGTATTATATCTCTTCCTTGTGTTTTTTTTTTTGAGTGGACACCTCGAAACTTTAAGTTCCTTCACGACACTCGTCGCTTACGACGTGAAACAGGTGATTATTATCGGCTATCGTTAGCATCATTGCTTCAGCCAATCTGTGCTAAAAGCTTGTTTATATTGATATCCTAATGCCACTCAACGACCTTTATTAGCATTTCTGAAAGAGGGCGTAATATGCCTGCGTTATTGCATAAAAATGTGCGCAAGTACCAAGGAACTTCCAAAATTCTTGACTTAGTTTGGCTCGGGCCACTCTACTATCACCCTGATATTCTCTGGATCAGGTCAATCGCAGGTTTATACTTGGACATAACCAAGTAACTTTCAAATTTGAGGGCGAAGAATTCACCGTCCTACGACAGTTCGTGCACTTCAAAGCGCGTTCCTATGATGCACTTTGGCGTAGTCACGGATGCGTGTTGCTAATAGTACTGACAACATAGTTCGTGGTGTTTTCACTACCGAGAATTTTAGCGTCGCTAAACTTTGCGGTCTCACAAAATTGTTTGATGCGCCGGCACGCAAGGTGACTTTGTGGCGAAGCGAACCCAAGAATTTTGGTCGTTTTGCGTCAGCAGCACACCGATCGGCTTATCGGCGATCGGATTGGTGGAAATCCAGGAGGCTTTTAAGCCTATCATGTGCAAGAGGTGTCAAGAACACGGATTTTGGTAAGTCACATGAGATTGCGTGTACCTACATATTTTCATGTTTGTACATATTGGGGACCATAGGGGGTAGGGAGTTTAATGTTGGTTTTGGTCTAGGGTTTTGGTTTTGGTCTTGGGTGTTGGTTTTGGTTTCGCCTGCTAAGAGCG